>JARHVA010003149.1:730000-1330000 GCA_037957365.1 Torreya grandis | reverse complement strand
TTCACACTATCCACCCATGACCACTACCTAAACTCAGTCTACCTGCACTGTAGAATTACCACCTACAAGTGATACCACAAAGATCTGGGAAGCCATTTTGAAGTTTTGAAAGAAATGATGAAAATATCCTTAAGGTATTATTATTATTAAAATATCATTTCATACCTAATTGAAATACTAGGATGGCGAATGGTAGTGTTTATCACCTTCTAGCATTCAAAGACTGTTCAGGGATCAAATCCCCAAAAACACAGAATAAAGGTATGAGGCTTTTTGTCAAGGTCATATTACAAGTTTGATCAGAGATTTGGGGTATATAAATAAATAATTTTTTATATTTCATACATGACAAGATCCATTCAAATTTTATAGGGTAGATGACTAAGGAAATATGGTTGTTAGAAGGCCTAAAGTCACACTTTTATGCACTGTTTCCAGGCAATAACATCTACAGGATTTTGATCCAAAAGAAACCTTTTTCACCCAAAGTTATAAACTAGAATATGAAACCATATTTGAATTTTTAAAAATATTTTAAATGATTATTTATTATCTAAAATCCACTTAAGGAGATAACATACTATGTTTTAAGTCCAACTCACACCTACATGTGTCCCTTTTTTTGGGAGTATGATCACCTACAACTGACTATCGACTTCCACATCATCCATAACAAATACTTAGGAATGAGGATTCAAAATATGTTAATATAAAGTGACTAATAAAGAGATAATAATATTTCCAAGGAATATGTGGTATAACCTTCAAAGGATAATGCCAATCTATAGGTTTTTTGCCTCAAAAAGTTAACTATAATTGATTGATTGTTATAAACAGTGAATAGGGAAGTAGTGATCTTGATGTGTAAATGGAATGAACACGAGTCATAAAATTGATCAAAATAATTTATAAATAGTCTTGGTATGTCTCAAGAAGTTTCTGGAAGATCAGGTTTAGGGTCCAACTATGCAAAGCCACCTACAGGGGTTATTATTGAGGAAGAAACAGAGACTACATAGTTAGCTACCTATGACTAGTATTGAGAATAATTCCACTCCAAACCATGAGTTTAACAATATTATAGGTGAAATATATCTTGGAGGGATTTATTAATTATTATATATGGTTCTTAAATCCTAATCCATGCATTCACACCTACAGGTGTAGTGCCTTGGGGCAAAACATAGTCAAAAGGCACACTCAAACTTGACCAGTCAAAGTGTGAGGAGAAATTATAGGAGGTTTAAGTGATGGTAAAGATAAAAAAGAATTAATCATGAATAAAATATCTTAATTACACTCTCATATTGGATTTATAATAGGGAAGAGGCTCTAAACAAGCAACACACATTCTATATGATAGAGACTTTATACACCGTCTATCTTGGGTTTTGAGGAATTGGAAGGTCAAATCATAAGGAAAAAGGATGAATTTTCATCTAAAGAGTATTTAAAACTTTATGAATCCAATAAAACATTAAAAAAAAATTAGATAATATGGGAAGTGCCATCTATTTTGTCTCAGAAAGAGGGCACTTCCCTTTATGCATAAATTTGCAGTTTTGGAGAATGGAGTCAAAGGGATGAGCTAAGGGGATAATGATAAATTTAAGGAGATGTGAATAGATGTGGTAAGTTTGGATATACATGGAAAAATAAGCATATAAGGATGAAAATAAATAGTGTGCTCCAAACCCTCAAGGTTACAATTAAGCTTATTAGGCATGTTTAAGCCTAGTGCACAAATGAGAGGTCATTTTCATTTCTAGATGTAGATGAGATTTATAAATGATTGGAATATTTTATAGGATGAATTTAGACATGTATAATATATTATTATGAATGGATAATCCTAAAAAGGAGGTCTAAACCCTCAAACTTATAGGCAGGCCTACTAGGCATGGTTAGGCCTATAATTCAAATGGGAAGTCACTTACACTTTTATCCTTATATATGAAATATAACCTATTGTATAATATTCATCGGATAATAACATAGGTGTAAAATATATTGGCTTGTAGAGAAAGTATAATGAATTCATTTTTGAGCTCAGAGACAACACTAGGCCTATGTAAATGGAAGGAAAAGCTCAATAAGGTAAATTTGGGTGCTCATATATCCCTTGGTGATTTGAATGGATAATAAAGGAGTTTTTAGAAGTTTATAGGGGTCATATTAATTTATCTTGTTTAATTCTTTTGCAACTTCAACATCCCATCTCTATGAATGAAGCTTAAGAGGGTAAAATAGGCTTAGATTCACCAAAACCCTTGCTAGTGACAAGTATGAGAAACTGGAGTAGTTAGTGCACATAAATGGAATATTTATCCCATAATTATGATTTTATGTTTTAGGATACTCCATATACTTTTAAACTATATGGAATTGTATGGATGGAGTAAAAAATAGGGTTTTCTTGACTATTTTGTGCATTGTGTAGGTTATAAGAGGTTTTAAAAGATGCCAATCACAAAAAATTGAATATTAATAATTAATATAAATCCAAATGTAAATTTAATGGATAATAAAAACTCCTAAGTTCCTCAATAATAGCTCTCATCTCAGCCAGTCAAAACTGACATGGTGAACATGATAATGAGAAGGGTGAAAAGATTCAAGTAAGTTGATTTAAAGGTGTTACTAATGCCATGGATGGTATTGAAACATGTAATTAAATGAATTTTATGTATTTTAATGATAAAATAAATCCAAGTGTGCAAGTTTTTTGAAAGAGGAGTTTCTTTGATTACATGTAGTGATGGCTCACTCCCAGAAGATTCCAGATGGATAGAAATGAAACTAATAAATAGATAATAGTTTTTTAAACCCTTAAATATTATTAAAATAATTAGACCTATCCCTAATTATTTTTTTGATGTTTAAAAAGGGCTAAATCATGAAGGTAGTTTTCTAAGCTAGTAAAGGGAATTGCATGCCATATTTCAAGAGTTTCATGCCTTGGATTGACACTTGTGCTTCTTGAATTTGCATGATCAGTTTCAAAATCTATTACCATGCACATGTAACTCATTATATCAACATGAAAAGTGTCATTATGACCTTTTGAATTATTTCTTCTCTTCTCTCTCTCAAGTTTTATAAGAACTAGCCATTTTAGCCTTTATAAATGATGTTCCACCTGAGTATCATGAATCCTTATTTATTTGCATACCATGGATCAATAAAGACTAATGATTTTTAACTCTTACATGAATATTCATAGTGTGTATAATTTAATGATTTATCTTGTTTAGTGATAACTATTGTTTCCTTAACATTGTTATCTCATTCTCACACCTAGTTGTAGTTTGAAAGCTTCTTCTTACATATCATGTGAAGCATTCTAGTGAAGTGTCAAGGTTAAGTGAGTTATTCTATTCACTAGTTCCATTCAAGGCCTCTTGTCTAGTCCCCCTATCCTAAACATTAATCATAACCTCATGATGATATACTTATGTTAGTAAATTTAGATTAGAAAAGTGTATGTTTAGTTAGTCACTTGGTCTCATGTGTGACATGCAACTGATTGGAAGTCATTAGTAAATTTGGTGTATAACATTGTTTAGGATAGTTTAATTTTAGTTTTATCTCCCTTTTCCCTTACAATCATAGGTGTAGTAGTGATCTACAAGTGGTACATTAAGGGATCTATCCCTATCTAGATATTTACCTCATTTTTAGGCTATCCACAACTTAGAGGTGTTTCAATTGTGCCACTTGGATGAGGATAGATAAGACATCTCCTCAAAGGGTTAAAATCTAAGTGATAACACTACCTATGTAGAGAGTACAATCACATTCAAAGAAACTACCTAATGAATCAATAGAGATAGTCATATTATGCATACTATAGAGTCTCTAATTAACATGATATAAAAGATTGTCCTATTCTAAAAAAGAAGATTAAGGACAAAGATATTCAAAATGTAAACATGGTAAGTACAAAAGTTAAAGAAAATGCCTTTCTAAATGATGTGACATAATAACATCATGTAGAAAAAGACTCCCTCCACTTGAGATGCCTCAGAATCAGGATACTAAAAAGGTTAGATAAGACAAATAATTGGATCCAACCACAAAAAATAATCTTATGAACAAAGTTACATTGTTTTTGAAAAACATTTAATAACAAGAAACTACTGATGGTGATGCTATAGCCATTAATGCACAAATGTATGGTCAAATTGTGCACATCATATTACAAAATGGACTTGTCAATGCACTAATATATTTATTAAAACTCCTAAGTACTCTTCATAATGAAGACATATCACAAAAAAATTTGAACCTATTACACAATCTTTTGGAATGTGCACAACGTGGTGAGCAAAAGATAAAAAAGCTAGTCTGGTATGTCAAGATGAAGAAACCATGGGATGTAGATGCATGGATTGATATCAAAGTTGTAGGATATGAAATTCCAAATGTTGTCTTTAATTTTGGCAGCACAATAAATATGATTCCTAGATCCACATGAGAAGCTATTATATGACCAGCCCTCACCTACAACCTAGTAACTCAGAGCTTGGTTAACTATGGAAAAGTTGAGCCTATTGGCTAATTTGAGGATGTTAAAATCAAAGTTGCATATTTGTCTCTATAAGGAAACTTTAAGGTCATAGACATGAAGACTAAGGCAACACACTATCCTATCATGATAGGAAAGAAATGAGCATATGATGGTTAGATGATTATCAATAAAATACTCAACAAACTTGAGGTAGATCAAGGTGTTAAGGTTATGGTCACTCCCCTCAATAGAGCACATAAAACATATATAATTCCTATTGAACCAGACACTCCAAATGTTCCACAAGAAACCAACTAGATGAAGGTCAATATGGAGGAGAATCCCAATGCTCTGTGCACAACATAATATAACTTCTTGTACCAATAAGCCAAACCCTAAGTGTTATAGATGCTTACCTAGTAATTAAACATAGTAAAATAATGGAGATCAAAAAAATAAACTACATAGCCAATTTTGAATCAGTTCATCAATAAAGAATGTGCCTCTATGTATATAAAATCTCCCATTCACTCAAAATTTGATTTCTTGTACCAAGATAATGATCACATGTAGGATTACATAAAATCAATAAGGGAAGCCACAATGCCATGGGAGGTAACTTCTTCTATTAGTGGAAATTCAGATATGCATCTCATTAATTGGGCCTATAGTGACCATGAACTTAGGCTCATGATGATGATATTTGAACATAAACATCAACTACTTGTATATTATGCAATAGAGGACATCAATGATTTTATTCTATGACTACAAGTCCATATTCTAACTATCAATCAATGGGTTAATGTACTAAATTATGATTTGAAGTTAGTTGTTACAACTTGGTGGGCAACTCATCAGAATAATCAACTAGAATGGGATGATGCCTATGGACTCATGATCAATAGATTTCATCTCCCATAATTCATATTCACTAACTAGCCATTTTTCCAAGGAGAGTGCCCTAAGATTCATGTACATAAATGTGTTGAAATTTGGAATGCAAAATATGTGGCACCTAAGTATTGGGTTCATATTTTTCACTACACACTAGTTCGACTACCCACAACATGGTACATACACTAGGAGTGTAGGAGAGAAACCAAACATTGGGCATAGGTGTAGAGTGAATTCATATAAACTTTTGTTTTTGAATATGAAATTTTGTTAGTGCATAACACACTTCAAAAACTCAAGTAATTTCTATGACATGGGTGCATGGAATATATGAGCACCACAACATAACCACTACATATAAAAATTCATCTTCTAATATTAATTATACACTCCAAAGGTATAAAATTGTTAGGACTGAAGAACAAGCCTTGATGTAACCTTGTCACCTAATCCAAGATGAGGTAGATGATAATGAAAACTCTAATTCTAATGCAAATTTAAATTGGAATGATTTATTTGGACTTGAGTGGCATATAAAACCACTTAAGGGCACTAATATAATGTTAATTGAAGAAGATAAGATGTGTAGCATCCAGGATTAGGGTAAAGGAAGATCCAAGAATTAGTAGATGATGAAAAACATAACATATATAAACAACATCTCAAGAAACACATCACTAACATTAGAACATAAAAGTTTCCAAAATTGGCAAGTGTAGGTGACTATTGGATGGAGACTAAGATTTTAGAAACCCTACAACTTCTAAGGGACTACCAAGATGTATTCCCCACTAAGTTCTCAAAGTTATGAGGAGTCAACCCATCTCTTGGTGAGATACACATTGAATTAAAAGAGTCTATATGTCTAATTAAAAAGTGACCATATAGACTCAACCCTAATATGAAATTAAAATTAAAAGTAGAACTAGATAGGATGCAAGATTTACAGATAATATATGCAGTAGAAAATCTATCTGGGTAAGCCCAATGGTAGTACAACCCAATAAAATAGGGGAAATCTAGGTATGTGAAGACTACCGCATTTTTAATGATGCTTGTGTAATTGATCCATTCCCCATACTATTTATATATGAAGTTCTCGAGTCTATCACAAGTCATGAAGTATATTCCTTTACATATGGGTTTAGTGGGTACCATCATATTTTGATCATAGAGGAGGATAGAGACAAAACAACTTTTGAAACAAAGTGGGTTTATTTTCCATACAAAGTTATGCCATTTGGTCTAAAGAATGCAACTGTAATATTCTCATGTGTTGTAGTCAAAAAATTCAAATATTTCATCCATGATTTATTATAAGTTTATTTGGATGATTGGATAGTATTTTCCCTATTTAAATAGCATTTTTCAAAGTTACATTTGATGTTAAAATGATGCTGATATTTTTGCATCACTTTAAATTTGAATAATTGTCTATTCTTTACACCTTTTAGTGTTTTACTTGGACATGTTATTTCTAGTGATTTCATTTTGTTGGATCAAGCTAAAATCATAATAATCCTGAGTATGCTACCACTTGTTAGTTTTACTAAAGTGCACTCCTTTCTCAAACATATAAGATACTACTGAAAAATTTATCAAAATTTATGCAACATTATCATCTCCACTAGAAACTTTACTACATAAGAATGCTAAGTTTGTATGTACATCTAAATTCCAAGTAGCTTTTATTGAGCTTAAATAGTGACTGGTCACTATGCCTATACTTGTTTTCCTATATTGGACTAAACTATTTCATGTACATGTAGATGCTTTGAGCATCATAGTTGGTGTAGTACTTGTGTAGCCTAGATATGGTACGCTTGACCATCCCATTCACTTTGCTAACCAAAAATTGTCTAATGTAGATAAAAATTATATAACCATATAACAAGAATCATTGGCCATTATGTTCACACTACAAACATTGTATCACTATCTTCTAGTGACACCATTCAAAGTTTTCACAGACTATCAATCTCTATGCTACTTGGTCAACAAACCAATCCTACGAGGACAAATATCTCACTAGCTGATGTTGTTTCAATAATTTCAATTCCAAATAAATGTAAAATTAGGTAGAGAAAACATGGGACCTGGCCACCTTAGTCAAATTTTGAATGGTGAAGAGCCAAAAGAACTAAAATAAGACTCACCTAATGCACACCTCTTTCATGTCACTATGATTCTTTAAAATTTCAAAGTTATTTCTAAATTCCTTGAGCAAGGAATCTTCCTTACACACTTTCAAGAATGGGACAAAAAGTAGTTTGTGACTAGATCACTGCCATACACTTTCATTAAAGGACTTATATATCACTTGGGGAAGGATGAAGTCATGTGTAGGGTTTTCCTTGAATATGAATGCCCTCAACTCAAAGAAGAAGATCATCAAGGAGTCATAGGAGGACATTTTTTAGGAGAGGCTACAATAAAAAAGATTCTACATAGTGGATTGTGGTGGCCAAATTTGTTTCAAGATGCACAACATTGTGATGTCTGCTAATGTATGTGAAAACCACTCTAAAAAGATGAGATTCTATTGCAACCCCTCATAGCAGAGAATCCATTTGAATAGTGGGTTATTGACTTTATAGGACCAATCAACCCTCAAATCAATCACAATAAGGCTAGGTATATTATTACTATGACAAACTATTTCACTAAATGGGTTGAAGCTGTTACCACACCTAGTTGTGGTGTGAAGGACGTAACAAAGTTTTTGTATGAAAACATCATTAAAAGGTTCACATGTTTGATCAAACTAGTTAGTGATAGAGGAATGCACTTCCTCCATAATAATATCAAATATTTGATGAAAGAGTTCATGATTGTGCATCATAAAAGCACTACTTATCATCCACAGGTGAATGGCTAGGTTGAAGCTTTCAATAAGGTACTAGGGAAAATGATCACAAAAATATATGATGTTAACTAAGATGAATAGGAAAATTGCATTCCTATGATCTTATGGGTATATCACACAAATTATAAAAGGGATATATGATTTACAACATTTTATTTGGTGTTTGGTATAGAATTAGTCATGCCAATAGAGTATTTAGTACCCAACCTGTGCATCACTATGGTTATGCACTTATGAGAGTGAGAATATCTTACCAATTGACTCTTAGACTTGAATAAAATGGATGAGTTCAAAATAAGAGATGAGTTTATAAAAGAGAAACATGGATGTAATAAATACATAAACAAATTTAAATCATGGCATGATCAAAACCTGTGCCATAAGGAATTCCATAAGGAGTAGCCAATTTTGTTGTATGATATCCAGTTTAGTGCATTCTCAGGCAAATTGCAAATAACATGGAAAGGAACTTAAATTATTCATGACTTAACACAATATGGAATGATAGTTTTAAGATATTTATAGGTAACTATATTACCAAGGTGAGTAAATGGCTATAGTCTTAAGCCCTACTACCAATAGTTATTGATCTCATTCCACAAACTGAGTGGGTATTGAGTAGTACCATAAAGATTAGGATTTCCCTATTTTGTTAAATTTTATGTATTTTTATTTTTTGTTTGTTTGTTTATAGATGATATTATTAAATTAAATTTGTGAAGAACATAGAAGAAGCATTGCATGTTCCAGGAGTGCACAGGAAAATCCATGTGTACAGTCAAAAAAGTCAATGGGGAGAGATAAAAAATATTAATTCCAAGAAAGAAGATGGAATGTCACATCAATAAGATATCTTATAGATAATATTCATCCATTAGAAATAAATGCAAAATCTAAAGGTTGATAGATGTGATCTTTCATAAATTGGTGGCTAGTCAAATTAATAGCTTACACCCCTAATATTGACACCTATGTGCAAAAAAACATAACTCCACACATGCACCAAAAACTAACTACTTTAATGGTTAGATCATAGATTGATATTCCACATCCACCATTACATTAAAGATGAGTGGATATCCCAGTATGGCCTTGACATGAAAGCCAAGAGGTGTGAAATCTATAAAATCTAAGTTTAAAAGTCCATGATCACATTTTATACTTAGCACATTTTGAGAGCTACAACTATAAAGATCCAAACCAATTCCATTGCCTAGAGTATTCAAAAGTAATAAAAAATATTCTCACACTACCATGAATATTATGCCATTGATTTGACCTCTCTCAAAAGAATAGAAGGAAGCCATGGGCATTGATATGGAACTTAGGTAGACAAAATACAATGATTAAGATCCCTTTCAATACTTGTATGAAGCCAAACAAAAGATCTTCTGACCAAACCCTATGGATGCTGCATAGCCACTTGCCCTCATAGTTCTCCATAAATTCTAGAATACAAATGTTGAGCACCTACTCTAAATTCCAACCTTTGGTGACATGGATGAAATTATTTAAGTATTACTTAGATGGTATAATGAGTGAGTGATGTACTTGGGGTGAAATGAGATGATCATCATCAACACATAGGCCATAGCCTGATCTCTTGGCATGCTTATGCATGGAGATTCTTTATTGGCCTACAAGACCAAAACTCCTCCTATTTTGATAGAATTCTAAGTCTAGTATGTGTGAAAAAATAGAGGGATCCTCATCAATGAGATACTAGATGAACTTGTGCACATTTTGGTCCAATGCATCACCAAACACTTTTGGTAGATAACCAGATTTTCTAAATATATACCTAAAGGAGTTATGGATATTATGCATGGGATGATTCACCAAGGTGAGAAATTCAACTAGCCTAAGTATTTTATACAAAAGTTGATCAAAAACATCAATAAGTGATGAAATAATACAAATTAGACCTTTTAATTTTAATTTCTCATCCACCTCCTTTGCTTCATACAATGGAAGTCACTTGAGGGGAAAGTGCATCTATATACATATTACTGGCAAGTGTAGTAGTTATGTAACATCATATGGACATAGGAATGGAGAACCCTCACACATGAGAGGAAGTTTAAAGAATAGTGGGATGAATGTTTGGATCTCATTAAAACACAGCCCTGAGTCCCACTATATGTCCTATAATATCTTGGACAACATGATAATGTGACAACCACTTCCATTTTTCATCACAATAGAGATGTTTCAAGCTGAGGCGACTAGATAGAAAGAGTATGAAGTAAGGCAAGTAACTCCATTGTAATACATACCACCAAGCATAGACATTTTTGTAGTGCAAAATTTAGAATTAACATCTAGGTCATAACAACATATGGGGAAGTGCAAAGTAAACCCTAATATAGTGTCACCTCTTCTAAAGTGCATAACACGTAGCACATCATGGAAAGATAATATAAAGGTGCCATAATTTTTTTGATCCTACGATCTCATGGAGATGGGAACTAATGCATAGGAGGTATACCAAGTCATGTTGGTAGACATGGATAGGGACTATTAAGAGAAGGAAGAAGAAAAGGAGTTATTTTTCTAGAAGGTGGTGCATATGATACAAATTTGGAAGCAGGTATCATGAAACTTGTGGGTAGAACTCCCAACTTACTTCTCATCCATAATAATGGATATGATCAAAGAAGGGGAGGAATGAATTTAGTGCATAATGGACTTCTTACAACCCTAATATACCTCCATGTATGTATTAGATGTCATTTTCACACCTCTACTAGAAATCCCACCAGAACTACTTGTGTGTAGGATTAGAATGTAGTGGGAGATGATAGTATCCCCTACTTTTGAAGAACACACATTTGGTTGGTCCACTACTAAGTGGAACCACAACCTACCCCAGAGACTTCTACATCACCACCATGTCATAGAATGGTCACCATAAGAAGAAGGAAGTTATTGGTACCTAGCTCAAAGGTGTGCCATGAAGACACCCCACCATCACCATAGGCACATGAGGCTGAAGAAGTAAAATGGATCATATCTTAATTGAAGAACAATAGGATATAAGAGAAGAAGTTGCTCATGTATTTGAACATAGGTGTATGAAGGAAGAAAGATAGATAAATAAAGAAGAATAGAAGCACCGATTGATAACACATCAATCTAATGAAGTGGATGCCTCCAAAAAGGCCAAAGATGAAAAGGCATATATATAAAAGGCACAAGAGATGGCCCAAGTAACAACCACTGCACAACAACAAGCTCAAGAAGAAAAGAAGAAGAAAGAACAATAAGAAGAGGAAAAAGGAAAAAAATGCAATAAGTCAAGTGTAGCAACAAGTAGAAGAAGCTACCAAAAAGAAGGAGGAACATGATGAAGTCCTATGGCAACAATAAGCACAAGCATAAGCACAAGCCTAGGCATAGACCCATGCTGCATAAGAATAGGAATAAAGAAAGAAAGAAGAAGATGAATAAAGGATGAAGGAAGAATAAGAAAATAAGTAGAAGGAATAAGAAGATGAGAGGGAGAAGAAAGAGAAAGAGGAAGCTAAAGAGAAAAAGAGGAAATAAGATGAATAAAAGATCAATAAAGAGGAAGAAAACAAGAAAATAGAAGAGAAAGAAAAGAAGAAGAAACAAGAAGAGGAGGAAAAAAATAAGAGGGAAGAAGAAGAGTATAAGAAGAAATAGGAGGAAAAGGTAAACTAGAAGATGGATGAGGATGATACACAATAAGCTAAGCTAGAAATAGAGGCCATAGAATAATAATAAGTACCAATCATGACACATACACAAACTTAATTTTTATAGCTTCCACTAGGAGGTGTCTGGCTTTGGGATGTACCAACAATCACTATTTAATGTACCACCTTTTCCCTTATACTAGCCACCATGACATGCTAAGATATTACAATGATGATGAGCACTTTGGCCACTCTTTTGATTAGGAAATATGTATCCTTGGATGTCTCTCATCTACCCTTGAATAAATAATTGGAAGGAGCCATAATGTTCCAAGAATCCATTGCATAGAAGGTGGCCTCTTTGAAATAAGAGTGGGATTAAGCAAAGGCTGAGAATGTATAACTAAGGGCATGGTTGCATGAAGTAGCTAAGGAAATTAAATATGCTTATCCAGATTTGGCCTCTCAAGTTATCAATGAACAAGTCATGTCAAACTAAAACAAGCTAATGGCCCTCAACATAACTTTCCAAGAATTAGTGCATGACACAACAACTACGTTCACTTGGTGACCTAGGTTCTAGTGTTAAAAATGATACCACAACTTTGATTATTCTAATGGAGGAGTACCAAGGTATGCTAGACATTTCACCCCTTCAATTATACTAAATCACACACAGTCTTTTGGATTAGAAGTAATAACTTGATAATTACCTATCCAACTCTAGCACAAACTTCAATGTAGCTACCATATCTTACATAACCATGCACACCCTGCATTATTGATTGATGAAATTGAAATTGATATCTATAAATCATTCAATGATTAGGATAATGTTCATGATCCATTTATAAGCTATCAATAAGACCTGTGACATAGTGTATTTATAAGTGAGCAGGTAGAGAGACATGCAAAAAAGCTAGAACAATTGAGTATAGAGATCCAAGTGAAGGTCACTAATACAAGGGTTGACATAAGTGTTTTGTAGAATGAGGACTTTAATGAACTCATCATGATTTATGCACCAATGGACATCTTTATTTGCATGGTCTATGAAGTCATGCTAGACTAGGATGCATTTAAAACATACTTAACTCCATTCTATAGTGAGGTGACTTTGATGCTCAATATTCTTATATACATGACACCCTTTAAACTCCCAAAATCAATGGAATAATGCATGGATACTAAGTTATGGGTCAAGGATCCTATTGGGCAGCCTTCTTCCTCAGATACATCTCCACCTACCAGTTGAGTATTTTGCACTTTACAAGTTTTTGAAAGAAAAATTTGTATAATTTCAAATAGTTTTTGTATTGGGGATGATTAGTGACAGAAGTGAGGATAGGATGGTTAAAAACCTATAAAGGGTGGATACCTAGTTATGCCAACCTATTGAAAACATAAAAGGGTGGTAGGTTGGTACGTTGCATAGTTGAAAACCCAAAAGGATGGCTAAGTAGTGTGCAATAGGTGAAAAATGGAAACAGTGCCTTGAGTGATTACTACAACTCTTGCTAGTCTACCCAAATTTTCAAGCTTCTTCCCTTAGTACATAGATAGATGAACCTATGAAATTATCTCAAGATGATACAACATTTTAAGTTTAATAAAGTTTTTAGAGAAGAAAACTAGATAAGAAAGCTATGCAGGATATTCCTTTGGATATTTGTGTGTTATATATATAATTATTAGCTTGTGTATTATGTCCTATCTTCTCAGCTTGTGAAAGGATAGAAAATGAATAGTCTCCCCATTTTGGTGCCATTGTATAGAAAATAATATGAAGAGTCAGGAGCTGGAATGACTATAAATATGTACACTTGTATGAATAATTTGATGAACCCTTTACTGAGATCAATATATGCTATCTAGTTCATGATTACTTATCAAATTTCTAATATTTATCCTTATTTTATGTTATCATGTTTAATGCTAAGGTTTAACCTATCTCAAAAGTAGTCTAAATGTTTTATACATATAAATAACTCTTTGGTTAATTTGGTTCCTTGTGAGTGCACATCATTTGTCTCTCTTCCCTATGTAAACTACAAAAACTTATATATCCTCATCCTTAGCATGTTCTATTGAAATAGGAACCTCTACTAGAAAAAATTGTTAGCTATAGAAAATTATACTATGAAAAAATATGAAGTGATATAAATGGTGTTTACACTATAGAACTTTAGGAACTATCTTATGGAAACACCCTTTGATATATTTAACGATCATTAATCCTTGTGATATTTGGTTAATAAACCTATATTGGGTGGAAGGATCTCTAGATGGTGAATATTATTTCAAGAATTTTAGTTTAGGATCAATTTTAAACTTGGATGAGATAATGTGGGACTTGAACACTTTAGTAGGATATGAAATGGATAACCTAAAAAGTTTCAAGATGAATCACCCGACACACATCTCTTCAAAATATCTACGATTCCTAAGAACATGAAGGACATATCTAAATTTTTGGAATAGGGAATCTTACCATCACACTATGTTGAGTGAGATAAAGCAAATGATTACATGAGTTATTCATTATACTGCCATAAATGGATTTTTGTATAATATGGGAAAAAATGAGGTGTTGTGCATAGTATATTTAGAGCATGAGAAACCTAAACATATGGAAGAGGCATATCAAGGAAAAGAGGGAATTTCATAGGTGAATCCACTAAGAGGAAGATCCTACAAATTAGTCTATGGTGGCCTACTCTATTCCAAGATGCACATCAGATTATAAAACACTATGGAATTTTACAAAATATGGGCAAGCCTAATTGGAGAAAAAAGATATCATTTAACCTAATACTAACAGAATGACCTTTTGAATACTAGAGTATTTATTTTATGGGGCCTATAAATGCATTAAGAAAGTGTAATCATGCAAGGTAGATCATCATTGTGATATATTAATTTATAAAATGGGTTGAAACTAATATGACACCAAGTTAAAGTGCCAAGGATACAATCATGTTTTTGTATGAAAACATAATTATAAATTTTGGGTGTCCATTCAAATTGGTTAGCAATAGGGTAGCACACTTCCTAAACAATACAATCAAGACTCTCATAGAAGAATTTATAATATCACACCATAAAATTATTGCATATCATCCACATGCAAATGGACAAGTTGAAGCTTCAAATAAAGTAATGGACAATATGTTAAAAAATATTTTCAATGTATAGAGAGATGATTTGGAGGACAAAATCCTATGATTATCTGGGCATATAGAAAAAATTACAAATGTGAGACATAATTTACCCCATTTTAATTGGTTTATAAATTGGAGGCAATGATGCCCATGTAATATATAGTTATTAGTCTATGCATTTATATGATAATAAGACTCATGGATGGAGATTATCTATAGATACAGTTGATGTATTTAACCAAAATAGAATAAAAGAGGCAAAGATCAAAATGGATGCATGAACTTAACAAGTTATGTTGGAAAGTGTGGCATGATTTTAACCTATAATCTAAATAATCCTATCTAGAATAAGTGGTCTTACTATACGATAATATATTTAGATAATTTTTGGGAAAGATACACATTATATGGAAGGGACCTTATATCATCAATGATGTTTCATAGCAAGGAATAATTACATCAAAATATATTTAAGAAAACATTCTACCAGGATGTGTAAATGGCTATAAGCTTAAGCCTTATCATCAATAATCTCTATCATTTATTAAAAAAATGAGAGAGGGTGCTGAGTGGCACCATGTAGTTTAAGTTTTTTGTTTAATGTTTTGTTTTCTTTTTTTGGTTTTAGGGTTGTGTGTGGTTGTAAAATGTGATATTTATATAATAGGACATCAGAACATCATTTTTTAAATCAAATTCATAGTGTGCTATAGATGAGAAAAATCAAAATGAAGGAAAGGTAGTTGTCAATGGGTACACAAGGATATTTGATTAAGTCTAGGAATGAGGCATTGGTAACCAAGGTATGGATAAAGGGAAATCAATAGTTATTAAAAATTGTTAATAATGATACACTCAAAATACTACATCCTTCCCAAAGTAGATCAAGTGTTAGAAAGAAAAGATGTTCAATAAAGGAAAGGGGATAGGTGAAAAGATGGTGTGTCACATCAATAACTAGAACTAGTTAAATAAAGGGTTTGATATAAAGAACTTCAAATATATAATTATCAGCAACCAGTTGACATTAAATTTTTAGGTGAGATCGTGAGAAACTCAAATTAGTTTGTCACATGGATTTGCATGAAAAATCTATATAAAAAGGAGTGAAAAGAATATAGAGACAATACACACTATTTGAAATAAGAAACATTTATAATCTACATATAAATCAACCAATTTTCTACAAATTTCTCATTAATGTCAGTACACCTGAATACATTATTTAATTTACATCTAAAATAACAACTTGCATCATAATAAAACTATTAATCCCACTCAAATATATATACAAGGAAGAAATGGGAATTGGTCTAACACTTAGACAAACCAAATACCATGATTTAAACCTTTTTAAATTCATTGATGCTATAGAATCCAATCTTATGCCCTAATCAATCAGAAGTAACACAATTAGGATCCCTAACACTTTAACACCCTATGTGATGATTTGATGAATGAAAAATCATCAATTTGCCTACATTTAGTTAGTTAGATGAGGTGATGTTCATATTGTTCATTATATATAATGAGGTCACAATTCACCTTTCATAGTATGTTACCATCTTCATCAATCTTGTGATCATGGTGAGCGCAACAAGACTTCCATGTTGGGGTAAATCTCTTCTACCTTATAAATCTAAGTCTCCACCTATTCATTTAGACACAAATGATAAATATACTAGGGAAGGTATGGGGAACCCAATCAACTTAGTGGAAGATAATTCAGTGCACATTATTTTTGATTTCATCACCAAACACTTTTGGTGGACTACTAAAAATGCCAAACATGCAACCAAAGGCATCATTAACATTGAATATCAGATGATACAATTGCATGAGGATTTTAATTGGCCTAGGTTTTTTGTCTTAGAGCTCATTAAAAACATTAAAAAGGTTCTCACCATAACATCAAAGGTGCTACAATATTAATTTTTGGTCTTGCTCATATGTTTTATGTGGTAGATCACCAGATGACCCAATGTATCCAAATGAATAATTTTGGCCCATGACTACATTTCCCAACATCACTTGAATAAGACATGGAAATACTATGCCTAGTTGGGTAGATTTAATACATGGTGGGTTAATATCTAAGATTTAATCATTTCACACCCTAGATTAACCAAGGATGTTATGAAATATTTAGATAAACATGTGTCTATCATAATTGCATGATGACATACACATCAGGGTCCATGAGTTGCCTAAGGTAACAACCATTCCACTACCATTATTCATCACTATGTTAGATGATAAGGAAAAGTTTTTATGCCAAAAATCCCTAGTTACTACATTAGAATAAAATATGAGATCCATACCTCTAGGTGAACGATAGCCTTTGCATACATAGGCACAAGCACAAGCACATGAACCGATAAAAATATAAATGATTACATCATAGGATAATAATGGTAAGAGGAAGGCACCAATGTTGTGAGATTCATCACTACTACCAAATAATAAGAGATGTAATACAAGGTCATAGATAGACAAAAATTATGTCCTAAATATTGTTTTCAAGTGTAACCTTGTAGATTTAGCCATAGAGGAACATGAAGTTCTATAGTTAAATCTCCCATTGACAATGAGGTTTATTAGAAAGAAGAGGAACAAAATTCTTCTTATGGAAGGCAATGGGCACTTGTCATGTGTA
The DNA here is from genome assembly GCA_037957365.1 of Torreya grandis. Classification (NCBI taxonomy): domain Eukaryota; kingdom Viridiplantae; phylum Streptophyta; class Pinopsida; order Cupressales; family Taxaceae; genus Torreya; species Torreya grandis. Next base: position 1,312,251 of record JARHVA010003149.1, on the reverse strand, counting down.
GAATCAGGTGAGGCCATATTTTTGTGTTGATATTAGCCAACCTCCTCATTCGATCATAGTAGACACTATTGGGAAGGAAACAACATGCCAATAATTTTAAGTAAAACTTTTCTAGATGGATCCAATTGTAGGATATTATACTGCATAGGAAATAGACTTTCCAATACAAAAATAGTCTACCATTATCCCTAGTGCACATACTCAGGGACCATTTTATGCCTAGATTATACCTAATAATCAAGGACCACATGGTGTCCTTTGTATATTTAGGGGAGGAGGTAAAAATATAGTATTATGATGTCATGTCCCCTTTTTCATGGACATTGACAGTCTTGATGATTAGCCTATTATACGACCTTCGTAGGCTAATAGGATGGATAGAGGGTCATAATGGAGCTTGGATTGACTTTGATTCACAGGATTTCTACATTTGATTTTCATTCAGGTTATTTCAGACATATTTGGCCTGGGCTCCTACTTTTTAGGGATATTTGATATGCAGTAGAGCACCTTTATTATGGTATGGTTATGTGCAGAATCATTCCCTGATTCACTAGCTTCGATCGGTTCGTCGATCCGACATGTATTGAGGGAGATATTAATATTTGATTGATTTAATCAAATATTAATTATTTAGCCTATTTTTAATTAGAAACCCTAATTCTAATTTAAGAAAACCCTAATTAGGGCAAGCACATCTTTTTGAGGGTATAAGGGTTTCTCATGGAGGCCATTGTTTATTATGCTATTGATTATTGATATTGATTTTGGAGAATTTCTTCTGTGAAGACTGAGCCTAGGGTTCAAGGATTCCATTTGCATTGGAGAATGTTCCCTCTTCAGTGTGTGCAATTAAGAGGCTGTGGAATATCAGCTGATCTATTGCCAAAGTGTGAGATAGCTTCATCCAGAAGTTATCACAGAATTTCAGGTTTGAGAGATAACTTCACACAGAATTTATTACAGATATTCCAGGTATTTCTTTATTCTTGTTTGATTCAATAAATTATACAGCTAGAGATCTTCTGTGCTAGAAAAGTATATTTCCAGATCAGGGGTGAAACAGGAAAGTCGTGCTTAATTGGCAGCCGTACAGAGTCCGTATAGGTCCGTACAGATTAGCTCAGGAACCGACCTCGGCAGACAGAGGGTTTCTAGTGACCGACATCGATCGACTGAAGACCGACGTCGGCAGAAAGTCGACCTGGAGTGACCGACGTCGGTAGTCTATCGACCGACGTCAGTGACTGTGTGTTTGACACAGCAGGCCGAGACCGTCCAGAATCTGATTTTCACTCCCAGTTTTGCTAAGACAGGGTTTTTAAGTCTATATTTCACATTTATATGCATAAGAAAGGACTACAATTATAATGGTTTATGAGGACAAGTGATACAAATCTATAATTTGTTATTTAGAGACTATATTATTGTGATCATTCTGAATTTATTCAACATAAGTTATATCTTGTTCAGAGTTTTTTATGTTGCTATATTTCCTATTTTGGAGGGGATATTACAGTGGTATCAGAGCTTTGGTCTTTGGTATCATAGTTTTGTGTCTTTCATATATCCCTATTAGAAGGGGATATTACAGTGGTATCAGAGCTTTGGTCTTTGGTATCATAGTTTTGTGTCTTTCATATATCCCTATTAGAAGGGGATATCACAGTGGTATCAGAGCTTTTATGCAGAAAGAGGAACCCCTAAGTAAGGGACATTACAGTGGTATCAGAGCTAAATTCCTGCCATCCTGTTGGGCACATCAGAGCTAATGTCTTTCCATCCTATTGGGTAGTTTGGGTAGATTGAATCAGCAAAGTATCATGATGCCTTCATATACTCAGAAACAGAGGGACAATGATATGAAGAAGCTGGAACACAGTTTGAAGCAGTTGGAAGCAACTCAGAGGAGGATGAATGAAATTCTTTCATATCCTACATCCAAAAACAAACCCGCAAGGTATAAGACAGCAAATGATGAGTGGGACTTATTACCTCCTCATGTTCAGGAGAGGATGACCTTTGATCATTTTGTCAAGCTGAGGAGAGAGCACTACAGATCACTTAGACGAGAGAGCGGCATGTCCCATAATTATTATGATTATGAGATAGGATATAGTGAAGATGATGATGAGTTAGATGCTTGCACTCAGAGTGTACAGGTGGGCTCAGATGTTAGTGCACTGAGGGTGGATGATCTCTCAACTATGACAGAGATTGTAGTAGAGTCCCAGGATCCTATTATTGCAGATGATACTCAGGAGAATGCAGTGGATAGTTTTGAGGACTTAGTTTCACCGGTTGTTTCTTTCTGTATGGAAGAGTTAGACAGTGATGCTATAGTTGTTGATACTCCATCTGTTGATATGAGCTTTGACGTTGATCATTTGTATATTGAGGTGGTTGGTGATGAGTACATTCTTGTAGTTGTTGCTGAGGAGCATATTGCTGAGGCTGATACACATATACAGGATTTGGATCTTGCTGATTCTGATGAGTTTGAGATACCAGTGGAGTCATGTCTCCAGATTGATTATTCTCACATGGATGACAGTATGGTACAGTTGGTTGTGCCTCCTGTACAGAGAGATCAGTTGGAGTGTGTGGGGGAGTATGTTGATGCTTCCACATATAATTTCTACTGCACTGAACCATTCATGGAGTATTTGCTGGATAGTGTAGGTGTTCATCTGGACTCACATAAGATGACAGAAGGTGTTCTTGTCTGAGGTTCTAGTGCTATTAGCAGATTGGGTGAGGAGATTCTACGAACCCTTTCTACTATGTTACCTTACAGGGATGTTGAGGTGATGTTTGTTGAGCTGAGATTGGAGCCATCCATTGAGTCCCAGTTTGGCAATAGTGTGCCAGTAGCAGAGTTTGGGGGTTCTTACCAGCATCTTACGGTGAGGTATGCTCCTTATTTTTCTTTGCATTTAGAGATTAATTTTGGTGTCAGTGACTCAGGGACCCATGATTGTCATATCCACGGTCCAGTTGGGTGTGGGTATCAGTTAGACAGGGACTTGAATTTTGACAGAGTGGATGTTTTAGTTGGCTTGAGTTCCACAGTGTGGTTTCTTCTACCGGCATCTACAGTTGGTCTCCAGATAGTTGTTTGGGTGTTGAGTGCAGTTTTTCAGTTGTGGATTCTGATATTGTTGATGCTATTGATGTTGATGATTTATTCACATGGGTTGATTGGTGACATGATGAATGTTACACAACTTTTTCCGTGGGATCCAGGTGGATTGAGTAGTTCATTGTTCCGAGATTGCTTGGGGTCAAGTAATTTCCAGAGGGGCGGATTGTCATGTCCCCTTTTTCATGGACATTGACAGTCTTGATGATTAGCCTATTATACGACCTTCATAGGCTAATAGGATGGATAGAGGATCATAATGGAGCTTGGATTGACTTTGATCCACAGGATTTCTACATTTGATTTTCATTCAGGTTATTTCAAACATATTTAGCCTGGGCTCCTACTTTTTAGGGATATTTGATATGCAATGGAGCGCCTTTATTATGGTATGGTTATGTGTAGAATCACTCCCTGATTCACTAGCTTCGATCGGTTCGTCGATCCGACATGTATTGAGGGAGATATTAATATTTGATTGATTTAATCAAATATTAATTATTTAGCCTATTTTTAATTAGAAACCCTAATTCTAATTTAAGAAAACCCTAATTAGGGCAAGCACATCTTTTTGAGGGTATAAGGGTTTCTCATGGAGGCCATTGTTCATTATGCTATTGATTATTGATATTGATTTTGGAGAATTTCTTCTGTGAAGACTGAGCCTAGGGTTCAAGGATTCCATTTGCATTGGAGAACGTTCCCTCTTCAGTGTGTGCAATTAAGAGGCTATGGAATATTAGCTGATCTATTGCCAAAGTGTGAGATAGCTTCATCCAGAAGTTATCACAAAATTTCAGGTTTGAGAGATAACTTCACACAAAATTTATTACAGATATTCCAGGTATTTCTTTATTCTTGTTTGATTCAATAAATTATACAGCTAGAGATCTTCTGTGCTAGAAAAGTATATTTCTAGATCAGGGGTGAAACAGGAAAGTCGTGCTTAATTGGTGGTCGTACAGAGTCCATACAGGTCCGTACAGATCAGCTTAGGAACTGACCTCGGCAGACAGAGGGTTTCCAGTGACCGACATCGGTCGACTGAAGACCGACGTCGGCAAAAAGTTGACCTGGAGTGACCGACGTTGACAGTTTATCGACCGACGCCGGTGACTGTGTGTTTGACACAGCAGGCTGAGACCGTCCAGAATCTGATTTTCACTCCCAGTTTTGCTAAGATAGGGTTTTTAAGTCTATATTTCACATTTATATGCATAAGAAAGGACTACAATTGTAATGGTTTATGAGGACAAGTGATACAAATCTGTAATTTGTTATTTAGAGACTATATTATTGTGATCATTCTGAATTTATTCAACATAAGTTATATCTTGTTCAGAGTTTTTTGTGTTGCTATATTTCCTATTTTGGAGGGGATATTACAGTGGTATCAGAGCTTTGGTCTTTGGTATCATAGTTTTGTGTCTTTCATATATCCCTATTAGAAGGGGATATTACAGTGGTATCAGAGCTTTGGTCTTTGGTATCATAGTTTTATGTCTTTCATATATCCCTATTAGAAGGGGATATCACAGTGTTATCAGAGCTTTTATGCAGAAAGAGGAACCCCTAAGTAAGGGACATTACATATGAAAGACCCCAATAACAAACTTAGGAGATAGTATAAGTTGGGAAGATGACAAATAAGAAAATCATTTACCTTTCATTTTCCAAAAAGAAGGTTATTATACATAGAGGAATGATTGTTGATTCATCATATTCTAGAGATTCACACTCACTCATAATGTTTGATTCACCAACTACTATGGAAGATCCTAGAGAAACTATCTGACCACACCATGAGTATCCAAATGAGAAAATAAATATTACAACACAAAAACAAGATGCTAAAGAGAAATATGAGAAAGAAAAGGTACAAAAGGTGGTTGAGAATAAGTCTTGAAAGGTGGAGAAGAAGAAGAATAAGGAAGAGGCAAAGCAAAAGGCTATCAAGGAGTAAGCTAAGTGACAAGCTAAAGAGAAAGCTTCCAAAGCCAAAGATGAGTTATAAGATAAAGCCAAGGTTAAGGCAGAAGTTAAAGCTAAGGCTAAAGTAGATGTTAAAGCTAAGGGTGATTTAGAAGTAAAACCCAAGGCATAAACATAACACACAATATAATTGGAAGAAGCAACAAAACAATTATTAGAGACCACCAAGATGGTGGGAACAATTGAGACCCAATAGACATTGTCCACATCTCAAGGCTTAGAATATACTTAGGGATGTGTTAATGAGGAGTCATATAAATTCAAGTCTCAAATATATATCCATGGCTATGGTATGTCCTTACATCATTAACCCATTTCAAAACGTTTTATCTTCCCATATATCAAGAAGACACCTTTGATAACTGTGACTTTTACTTTGGGTCTAGTTATAATAACACATGAAGCATCTCTAGATGTTTCCAAACTTTCACTTACTAATAAATTTAAAGGTGAATCTACATTTTTAGAATAAATTATGTATTCGGTTTTGTCATTGGAATAATAAGTCTTATAGCTTTCCAAGGACAATGTAGATCTACACCTCCGATTTGAAAATGCATGCCAACTCAATGATAATACTTGCCATAAATTGGTTAGCCAATTATTGGGTGAATAGGTGATGTCAGAAGAGAATAAATTCTCATCTCTCTTGTTACTACTAACCAAATATTGAATTTTTAAACACAATATGCAACCACTTCACATTCAAGAGAAGAAAATTAAAGTAGAGATGGAGGTAACTTTTGAGATCTTGGAAGAATATGAACAAGTCTTGGATACATATTCAATCTAAGATAAATAAATTGAACAAGGCATTCTTAATTAGAAGTAACAACTCAAAAATTCTTTGTCTGAGGCCAAACCATAGTTTGATAAGGTATAAAAATCCAAATTAATGAAGGAAGATTGTTTAGATACCACTACAACAATGGACAATGCTTCAATTATTTCTTGAATCATGTGAGAATGTCATGAAAAAGTTGTAAACATGGAAAAAAGAGATCTTATGCAACACATTTGCTAGCATTCAAACATAAAGGCATGAAAATTATTTGGATAAGATATCAATGGACATTGCACTCAATTAGTTTCTTGAATCATGTGAGAATGTCATGAAAAGTTAAAAACATGAAAAAAAATATCCTATGCAACACTTTTTCTAGCATTCAAACATAATGGAATGAAGATCAGTTGGAGGAGCTATCCTAGGATATCCATCTCAAAGTGTCAAACACTAGGGAACTCATCACCATAATAGAATACAAAATTATGAAGAATCTGATGGTGTTCCAAGTCCCATAATGCACATTACTCATTATGGTAGGGGAAGTTCTAATTGACTAGAAAATACTTAAATAATATTTATCACATACGGATAGCTCCATCACATAACTATTTGAAGATCCACAACTCATTCCTCATCCATAGATATAATAGGTCTTCCACTAGAAGAACATGGCTACAATTTCCTAGCCAATGATTTACCATCAAAAACCACCTCCACCACTAGATTATATAGCAATAATTTATACATCTCAAGAAAAATCCATATCACAACTGCCACCAGTTTGATCAACATAGAGTAAGCTACCACTTTCTTAATATGTACTATGCACAATTAAAATTTTGAACTTTTGATGAATTTTTGCACACTCCAATAGGAAGGCCTTATGCATTAGGATCAAGGTCAAGTTGGTTGAAAACCCACAAAGGGTGGCCACTTGGTTAAACTAATTTATTGAAAACTTGTGAGGGCGATAGACTAGTAATCTACTTAGTTGAAAACTTGAAAGGGAAGGTAAGTAGTGTTAAAAGGGTGAAAACTAGTAAATAATGCATAGAGTGATTACCATAACTTCTACTTCTACTTCAATTCCTCAACATAATCAAAGTTTTTAGTTTCAACACATGGTATATCTTATATGACTTTGTCTCATGATGAGATAAATATTTAAGTCTAGGAAAGTGTTGGGAGTAGAATAAAGATAAAAAAAATCATAGTATAATTTATGGACACATGTGAAAATCGCATTTTTTAAATCTTTTATATCTCTTTTTATATGTATTTAGTACTTGAAAGCATAGCACTAGTCTTAAAAATGTGAAGAGTTTTCCCTTTGAATGTAGTGAAGTGATAATGCTGATGTGATATGAAGTGATAATTCTTTATAAAAACTCTATATATAATGCTCTTTTGTATTATAAAATAGTTTTGATGTGATAGAGTTAATATACAACTTTGAAATGGTTTTACCTATATGTCTTTTACCATTGTTTTGTGTAGTGAATGCTCTATTTTATAAATATGTTAATCATGTAGATTCTAATGAATGGTATATAAATAATGAGTATATGTTTTATACATATCCATATATGTTTTACTTAATAAATTAATGGGTTCAATTTGAATTATTATCTATTGTATACTTTTGTCACTTATCATACAACTATCCTTGCGTTAGCATGTTTTGATGGGATTTATAAGAACCTATGTTAACAGTGTTGTAATAACCTAATAGGCTCATCTTATCCAATGTACCTAAGAGAAAATTCATATGATTACCTAAGTCTCTATATTTTTTACTTCTAAAGCTAGTAGAGTGTCATCTCATATTTATCCTTCCTCCTCTAGTGGTTGATATGAGTCAATCTTTACCAAAATGACATTATATCAATACCTATTATGACTACCACCAATATAAGAGGCATTATACAAACAAATTTCATAAATTAAATCACAAGATACATGAACTTATTGATAGTAATCAACTTATCTTTGGGGATTCTCATACGAATTTAGGATCATAACCAAATGATCATCCAAACCAAAATATATTTAACAATCCATTGCAAGATCATTCTATGACAACTCTAAAAGTGTAAATGGAATGTAATGCACATCCTTTCCATCCCATTATGAGAACCCATTAGATGGGAATATTGGTATATTTATACATGAGATACTTCCTATGGTTCTGAGACCTTTTATTTCATATGATGACAAAGAGATTGTGAATGATGAATCAAATCATCATTCCTTATTTATTAGGGAGTATATTAATCGTTAGACTATACATAGTGTTATGATTTACAATTATACTAATGATAATTTATTTACCATGAAATTACTCACAAATTTTGGATACATACATGATTACTATTCCCATTAAACTAAAATGACAAAATCATTCGATGGGAAGCTACAAGAAGTTTTTTGTGAGACTAATTTACCTCTTTAGGTTGGTACAACACATATGACCACTAATTTTTCAGCTATACCATATAAAAGAGTCTTATATATGTTATTTGTATGTACTTAGATATATAAACATCATGTGATACCTTCCATTGTGCATGGTTGTCTTAATTATATTCATGTTAACAAGGTAATTATAGTTTTTGGGATTCCACATGAACATCCTTTACAATATGTAAAGTTTATTATATGATAGGTGATTATATAACCTACTAAGGTTAATCACATGTGAAAAGGTAATAAATAGGCAATATCATTTCCTATATACCCCATAATTGATATTCCTTTACATCATACATCTATAATGGACTCTTATTGATCCTAATTAACACCTCCATGAGATAGTCATTTACCTACAACAAAACACCATATTTCAAAATGGGTAACAATACCCACTATTACACCAAAGAAATTATAGAGAACAAAAAATTGGGTTACATGAACCCATGCACCTTATATTACTACTTCATCAAGATTATTATGAGACATATGGAGAACATCACATATTTTACACATTCAGATTTGGCACATATACATGATCCTTGGTAGCATGACCAATTTATTATACCAAATTTAGAGTATAAATCACCCTATTAGAATCCCTTAGGTAGGATCATAAACTAAAATTATATTTCTAAACATTCCAAAAAAAATTTAAAAAAAAATTCCACAAAAAATATAAAAACATTTAAAAAATTCTAAAATACCAAAAAGATTTAGCATTTCACATGATTACTAGCTTTTGCATATGTTGTTTACTTTATATTAGTAAATAACATATCATTTATATACATACATATGTTTCATGGGTACTTGAGTGTGATACATGCATACATTATACCCATGATACGGAAACATGCAGATGTTGGACCTTTCCTATTCTAAAGTGATACAATACATTAAGGGCATCTTACTTCTGTATGATCAAAATCATCACAATTTCTATTATTTTATGATAATTTTCCATTATCTTACATATTTTATATATCTTAAAAATTGATATACTCATGTTTCTATCTATTTAACCCTAAATTGAGATGGGTTAATATAGTATCAGGTTAATAATATATAAATGAATAAGCACATGGGTGAAAAATAGATCTATAGTAGGATACTTAATTGAAAATTTAGCTAAAAACTATTCTCAATTTAAATGATGAGATATGTTAAAAATAGAAAGTAAATATATTGATTGATATTGAAATGAATTAGAAATAAGAGTACTTAGTGGGTTTACTATTTGAATGTAGATATGATATGAGATAGGCTATAAATATACTAGATCAGGATCCTAGAATAATTATTAGATTCTAGAATTTTGAAATCTAGGGCCTCATATGCTTGTGCCAGATTTAGAGAGATGTGTTGATGCTACTAAATAACTTATACATAGGATTACAATACATAATATTAATTAAATCTAGGTGTGACCACATAAAACCTTCTAGGTACTCTATCATCTTTTTATTATTATTCGTATCCCATGCATAGGTTGTTGATCTTTATCAAATGATCAAACCCTAGACTCCTCACCCTTAGAGTGATTATTGGAAAAATGGATTAGTTGACACATGATGTTAATATAACCCAAGGAACCCTCTATAAATGGGTTTTACCTACATATTTAATATTCTAAAGAGGGCCTCAAACTTATGTACTTCTCCCCTACATGTTAGCTTGTGTGTGTATAAGGATGCAATGTGTGAAAAACAAGTATATAGAGTGACCTATCTTGTAACTTAGAAAATATGGATGGGAATTTTCATTTAGTACATTAGGCCTATATATGGATTATCTATATGACTTATATTAAAATAGGAAATAATAGGGAATATTTTCTCACTTGAATGATTGATTGAATGAATTTGGTAAGTTTCCTTGTGAGTTTTTAGGTTTATGTTAGGTGAAGAATGAATAAGGTTTTATCTTGTAGATATACCAATCCTTTTTGGAAATATCTCACATTAAAGAACTTAGGTTGAACCTTAGGATACATTTGATTTAAATTTTTTATAACTTTAGGTCACCGAACACTGAGTTTCACACATGACACTAGCATCAACATAGGAATCTGGGTGGAACACAAGTGTCCATGAAACTAAAAAATAATTATAGGTACAAAACTTGTTGAGGATGACAATAATCATGTTTATAACATTTTTCACAGCATAGAAGAATTGGTCATAAAAATAACATATGGTCAAACTGAAAGATAGTCCATAAGCATAAGAGATACCGTATGTGAGCATTTCTCAAAGATTATAAGGAAAATTACCCCCAACCTTGGAGAAAAGATGATTTTTCACTCAACAATTGAGATTAACTAGACCAATTAATCCATTCATACTTATAACTTGGTGAGTGTGAGTGATCCAAGTCAACTCAAAACATAAATTTAGTGAGGGTGGATGATTTAATCATTCCATCTTATAACTTGGTGATATTGAGTGATGTAATCACATTAACGTTGTCAAAAGAAAACCAACTACTACACTAGATTAGCTCAATAACAGTCCATAAAAATCCATCTTAGTGTATGCTAAAGTCCGTAAAAGTATTTGATATCTAAAATTTGATTTAATTTTTCAATTTAAAGTGTTCTTTTGCATGGCATATGCACCTCATATATGTCTCAAGATGAGACTTGGCTATAATAATGGTACCAATTTATATGATATATCAAAAAATGTGTATGTAAATCATAAAACTATGAAATTTTTCCAATTTGAAAATTTACAAGTGTGGAAGACATGTTCCCATGAAATTCCCCTCACTAAAATATAAATATGAGAACTGGTATAAGTGTGGAGAACATGTTTCCATAACATACCACCACTGTAATCTGAAGATACTAAATACTAAATAAATGTGGAAGTCTTGACTTTTTGGCATGCCCCCACTAAAATATGAAATTGTGAAGGTGTGAAAGTCATTCCTCTATGACATGCCTCCACTAATGTGCCCCCCCTTTAGAGGTGAGGGGAAGTACAAACTGGTAGTTACCTCACCTCAAAAGGATTAGATAATTGTATAATCTATGTAATGATGATATAGCATATAAGATTAATATTTATAAGTAGATATAATGAGGTACATAGTGTGTGATCATATCAAATCCTAACATGCATGATTTGAATCACAGAAATGTATAGATAGTAGCAGTACAAGCTCAATAAGAAATCAAACACACACATAAGAACACTCAAAATAAAATCAAAAGATAATGGTCCAAGGAGACATCAAACAAGGGGTACATTCAAATTCCACACAATTGAAGGGAATGAATTAGTCAAATGTCCACAAAGCAAGTGATGACATATTCAAATGTCAATATAATAAGAAATGCCATATCCAAATATCATAATAGGTAAAAAAAGGCACATGGGCCACAATAAATGGAACATATTTAAATTCTCAAACAATAAATACAATGCAAGATAAGACACTCAAGGAAGTGCATAAATGGAAAACATGGAATATAAGCAACTAAAATAAATATATCATACTAGTCCATAGATATATGTGTTAGCAAAAAGTGTTAAGTACATATCATATCGAGTATAATATGAAAGATATAAACATGGATAAATGCATGTGTAAGTAGCTCAAAAATGATAATTTAAAATGACCATAAAATGATATACCTTGGGTGTATCATTATCAAAGAATTTGATGCCCCCAATGTCCAAATGACATGAGTAGAAGGAAGGCCCAACATCTGAAAGTGTATGAATCATGTGCCTAGGTATGCCTATATCACACTCAAAAGATGAACGTGTATATAAAAATATATTATATGCTATCTACAAACATGGAACTAACAACATAGATGCCAAATAACTAATAAAATATATAAAAAATGAAAAACATTTTTGGATTTTTGAATGTTTTAATATTTTTGGTATTTTTGGAATATCCAAATATAAAAGACTATCCTATGATCTCAATATGAGGATGAGAATATACAAGGATTTTTAAATGTATAACCTATCTTGAAAAATATGTGAGATATGTGTTCATGCAACATTAGAAAGTGTATCATGCTCTTTTGGTAAGTTTATACTTGGTATCTTTGGTTTGCATTTATTTACATTTGGTTTCTTATTTTTTAGTGATGGATTCAATCAATAGGTACTAGGTCATATAGGTATGAATAGATTATGTGGTATGTTACAAAGTGGATCATAACAGACTTTGATGAAATATTCATTTCAATATTGTTTACCATCTATATAAATAGTGAAATTGGCCCGATTTGAAGAAGGGCTTGGAGTTTCCTCCTTTATATCCATGTTTGGAACATTATATTTATCAAGTGTATTTTGTTTATGGACAAAATGTCTCAAGTTAACCAAATTTTCAAATCTAAATTGAGATGGGTCAATATAATATAGGGTTAAGAATATAAAAACAAAAACATTGGAGTGATAAAGAAATCTATAGTAGGCCAATTAATTTCAAAATCATATAAACAATATTATAAATTTAAATTCTAAGGTATCCTAAAAATAGAAAGTACATCTATTGATTGTTATTAAAATTAATTAAAAATAATAATACTTGGTTTACTATGTGCATGTAGATTTGATATGAATTAAGCTAGAATTAGACTAGATCAGGATCCTAGAATAGTCATCAAATTCTAGAATTTTGTATTATGGGGCCTCAGATACTTACATCATTTCTAGATGGTTTCATCACTGTTACTATTTAAATTGGACATAAGTGTCTAGTACTAAATATCAAATAGATCTAAGTGCAACCACATGGAACCTTCTAGGTTTTCTATCACATTTTCTCTAGTGTTTTGAGATCTTGCACACATTCTATCACTCTTTGTCAAATGATCAAAACCTAACTTCCTCATGCTTGGAGTCACTATTAAAAAAGGGATTAGTGGGAACACTATGTCAAGTTTTCCTAAGGACCCCTTTGTCAATGGGTGTTTTCTAGATAACTAATACTCTAAAGAAGGACTCAAAGCTATGTAGTTCTTCCCTATGTGTTAGCTTGTGTGAGTATAAGGATGTAACATGTTATAATTATAGTGACATATATTGTAACTTGGAAAATATGGATATTGAAACTATCCTTCATACATTGGACATGTAGATGGGATATCCCTATGACTGATATTGGAATTATAAAGAATGGGGAAGCTTTGGTCACTTGAATCCTTGATTGAATGCTTTTGGTAAGTTACCTTGTGAGTTGTTAGGTCTATGTTAGACAAGGAATGAATGGGGGTTGATATTTTATTTATACCAATCCATTTTTTAAATAATTGAATTATATCATTTAGGATGACCTTTAGGATATGTTTCATTTACAAACTTTATGACTTTAGGGCACTGAACACTTAGTTTGGCATAAGACATTAGTGTCGAATTAGGCATTTCACTAGGTTGCAAGTGTCTAGGAAGCTAGAAAATAGGTACAAGTCCAAAATTTTTAAAAGATGATAATAATTAGGTTTATATAATATTTCACAAAATAAAATAGATGGTCATTATAATAACATATGGTCGGATTGAGAGATAGGAAATAGGCACAAGAGATAGTAGACATGAGCCTTTTGGAAACATGAAGGTCTTAGGAATTGTAAGGTATAACCATGAAAAATATTTTCCACATATATAAGATTGAGGTGATATATAGTTAATATTTAGTGTCTACACTATCTTACACAGTGTATTTGATATGCTATTTTACATTACATTTTGATAACACACACACACACACACACACACACACACACACACACACACAGGGACTAATATCATATGATTATGTTATTTGATTATCTCTCATTACTTTATTTGCTTACATTATCTTACTTGAGTGCAATTCTTGTTTCATTATTCATCTTTATTTGTAAAAATTTTGATTATGTTCCTTTTTTATTGTCTATAGTGTTCTAAGTGTGGATTTTTTTATTTGGTGTGTGGAAATTTTCACATGTCTTACACTTGAGTTTGTGGAATTTGAACGTGCCCCTTAGTTGTGGTCTCATAATATCCATCTTTATGTGATGTTTAAGTACTATTTCATGTGTGTTTGATTTTTTGTTGAGCTTGTTATCTTCTATACATTTATATGATTCTTATCATGCATCTTATAGTTTTTTATGTATGCATATTGTGAGATTCAATGAAATATATTATTTGAGATGAGACTACTATTTTCTTTTTTACTGCATGATTCATACATTTATACAATATAATTGTATTATACTTTTGAATATAAGGTGATTTTCAAGTTTCCAATCCACTCATCTAAAAGGAGCAAGGGGGAAAATCAGTGGGAAAATGTCATAGAAAACCTGAATCCACATATATTTAGTTAAAAAATAAAAAAAAATTGATTCAATTTACTAAACTTTACATGATTCAAATATACATTTGGGACAACATTCTATACATTAGGCACACATTTGGGATAATGTTTTTCTGATTTATGATTCATATTATATACATGTTATATATTAGAGGTTAAATTTTGATAGATACTTTAGCTTGAGACATATTAAATGTGTACATGCACCAAATTATAGATACACTTTCAAATTATACATATAATTATGCATTGACCTTACCAAGATGCATCATTTGGGGATTAATATGCTGAAATAATTATTTCTTTTTTATTAGTGTGATAAATATTTTGTGCCATATATGGGCTTGGAATTATTATTCTATTATTTCAATTTGATATGGTTACACCATTTTACTTGGGTGAGATTGGCTAAATTAGCTAGATTTGTTACACTTAAGTTGTATGATTGATATTTTATGTTCTCAATAGACTTATCAAAATTAATCCTTATAAAAAATTAGGGGCATGATCACCCTCCAATTCACCTATTCACATCTCCAAGGTTTATTTGTGAACCTATTCACAAACTCCCAAGGGGAAACATGGTTGCATTAACACACAAGTGTAATCCTTCCTTGTTCTCTTTCTTTCAAGTATTTTAAAATTATTCAATTTTTAGATTATATGCACTAATTACGCTTGTAACATGCTTTTGGTTTCATGGCATTCATATACATTAAATTCAAGTGGGCTCAATCAAAGACAAGGTGTGTTATACACACCATGGTATGTTTTTCTTTCATTTAACATAGTAATTTCATCCTTATGCATTACTAGTCTTGTACACTTGAAACAAACATCTCAAGGTTATACACTTTAGTTTGACCTTACTCTAAGCTATAAGGCTCACATTCACCACCTCATTGGGTCTAATTACTTAAGTTTTAGTCCAACCCTAATTATTTAGATTACCTAGATCACTTGTAACCACTTAATGCGTAAAATGTGATATATATACTTCATAATTAGCCACATAACCTCAAAAAAATTCCTTCATCATGTAAAATTACATTTAGGTCAGGATATTAACATGAACACAACTGTCTCAACTCCAACACTTGTATCCTTACCCTACAAACACTCAAAATTACAAATATTTCAAAGTGTAAGGGTTAGCCTAAGAATGTCATTAACCCTTATGTGAGGATTATTAAAAAATATCTAGTATAAATACAAGTCAAATCTAATTCATTTGGACATATAATAATTACCAAGAAATCACACATTTAAAATCAATCAATTAGTTTCAAAACTAAGCTATTATTCCCTATTCATCCATATTTGCATATCAAACATAGGAGCAATCATATGTCATGTCTGAACTACCCAAAATACAACCCATGATTCATATAGTATATTTCACCTGTGTACACACACATTCCCACACATAGGGAATGACTACACAAGTATGATGCCTTCTTTGGAGTATTAGCTATGTAGTCAAAGCTCATTGACAAAGGGGTATTTGAGGTTAGCTCAAAATCATGGGATCACTAACCCATTTTTGATAAAGTAACCTAACCTAAGGTGGAGAGATATAGTTTTGATCTAATTTTTTTTTTTGATAACCTATGCATGAGATCTAGATACATTAGATGAAAGGCAACATAAAAAATATAAAGATGTAGGTGGTTACATCTTGATACAATGTGTTAAGCCCAAAATTTCATGACTAAATACAAACCAATTTTTTTATAATAATACAAATTTTGTATCTCCATAATGATTGAGACAAGGAATAAATATATGAAATGAGAATAATAAACACAATTAATCATTTTGGTAGAATCAAGACTGTAATGGTATACATCATATACAAAATTTGAAATGAATAAAGAATAAGTTCCACATAGAAAAAAAAAAACAAAACACCATATATTTATAAGTTTAAGGTTCATGAATACAAACCAACTAAGATCATGCATAACATTGGGTATCGATAACCAAAATCCTCTCATACCTATCCAAACACAAAACACCTAATTTCACTATTTGACAACATAATTACAGAAGGTAAAATCAATAATAAGAAGTTAACCAAAGTAGTTATCTAAACCAAATAGAAAAAGTAGTTCCTAAGGGTTAAAAAAAATATAAGCATAATATCATCTCAATTACAAAGAATGATGACATAGGAAAATGATAAAAAATAATGCATAACCATAGTTGTCACTATACTACAATTATTTTCAATAACTTTAAAGAGGTGAGAGAGAGAGAGAGAGAGAGAGAGAGAGAGAGAGAGAGAGAGAGAGAGAGAGAGAGAGAGAGAGAGAGAGAGAGAGAGAGAGAGAGAGAGAGTAAACATCAAGGAATAAATATATGATGCCTTCCCCAAAAAATTTACATATAACCATGGAAAAAAATATAACCACTCAAACTTAACCAATGCATAACATACCTCATCTAACTAGAAATTCTCACTAATGAGGGTGGTGACAACTCAAGAGGATAAAAGTGACTCTCAGAAGATAAACCATCGAGTAAAATCACCATAAAAACTATGAATAAGCATAATAAGTAAGCTTAATCCAAGAAATAAACAAGTAAAAGTCTACAATAAAGCACTGAAACACTCTCATAAGTACCATTATGGTCTTCTCCTAAATTGACAATAGGGCACAAGACAACCCTCGATAAAATATGTCTTGAAGAAAAGCAACACTTTTGAAACATCAGTATAATTTTATAAGGTATCATTGATCCTAATGAGACATTATAAGAGATAATGATGACAAAAATCCCTATTTAATATTGACAATCCAAAGTGGTTTTGCATGTTTGAAAAAATTTCCTACAAAATTTTATCACAAATTAGTTTAAAAATGGCCATGTTAAAAATATCCAAATTACAAAATAGACAAAATTAAATGAATGTTAGTTAAATTCAGATGGTTTTAAGGTGTCTCTTGTAAGGAGATCAAGAATAGAATTACTATCAACTTCTTTAGGTAGAACATGATCATGGATTGTGTTGATTACATGAGTTTTATGGTCTGAGGTGGATCTTGAATTAGCTTGCATATAATTAGATGTGGAATCATTATTATGGAATGACTACCTAAATATGTCTATAGACTAATTAGGGGGGGTATTAGGTTTATCTAGTATAACTCCCCTTTATCAATAAGGTTCTATAATATACCCTTGAAATAATGACACCTACTAACATCATGACCTATTACACAGTAGAAGTTACAAAATTCATTTTCCCTGAACTAGATTAACTTAGGGAAAGAATCATCAAGAGGTCTTATTAGAGGAAGCTCGTATCTAAAATAGATGTGTAAGACTCTCCTAAAGGTGTATATTATTGCAAGGGAAAGTGCATCAATGGTTTTTGAGATTTTGCCTAAGAGGTGGAGGGCATAGATTGAATTTTTGATTGTGGTGTTGTTGATTTTACAACTACATCATTAGCATCTCCTTTGGTTTTATTATTGTTGTTAATCCCTTTAGAGGGATCAAGTTTGAAGTTTTTACTCTGAAATTTCACTTTCCTTTCTTCCAAGGCTCTAATTTCTAGTTTGAAGTCCATCAAAAAGGCCTCATCAAAGGTTTTGAAATATTTCACCCATAACATCAATGAGATATGTTTAGCACATGCTCTCACAAATAATTCAATTAGTTAAAGTTGTAGAGGGAAAAGGTGAGCTATTTTTGAGACTCCTCTATCTATCCATGAAATCAATGATAGATTCATCATCGAACTATTAGATGGCATAGATGTTGTTGATAGTTACTTTAATTTTGATGTTGATATAAAAGTTCTCTAAGAATATTTGGCTAACTATCCAAAAGAGAATAGGTAATGCTAATGAATTGAGCTATACCAATATATGTGGGTCTAGCTAATGACATGGGAAGGGTCCTAAGAAGAAGCACATCATCATGTTCTATAAGATATTAAGCATGCCTGAGCACTTGAAGGTGCTGTTAAGGATCTTCCTTATTTTGAAATTTTATAAACTTCAATATCTCCCACTATAGAGGGTAAAGTCTAATGGGAACTATTGGGTTAATAGGTTCATTATATATTTTATTGTAAGTAAGCATATTTTTTTGCCTAAAGGTAGAGGCTTCCAAATTAGCCATCTTGTTCATAACGATGCTCATAAGGTCTTTTTGGGTATTGTTTTGAGGGATACTGCATAAAACATTTTATTATGGGAGTTGATATGTAGGAAGCTAAGTGGAAAAGGACTAAGATAAAGGATAACCAACTGAGGTGGTCATGATGGTTTTGGATGCCACCATATACTATGGAACTATTAAGGGGATATGGCAGACCCAATAGCTTTCATAGGTTATATGTATTGGGTAGTCAAGGGGATATATTGTTGAGGTGGTTGACTTATTAGAACATAACTAGATAGAGAGGGGGTGAATTGGTATATTAATTTAAACTACTTATTTAAACAATTTCAATGCATATTAATAGATATATGCATATAAAATCAAACATGAAAATATCATACACACATAAATACTCATGATATCATATTTATACGTGAAAAACTCAAAGGGAAAAACCATAGTGAGAATAGATATTAGAATCTACTATTCTAATCTAGCCTCATTGACAAACCTCACTAGTTACAATGTTTAAGGACACTAATCCTAAGGAGATGTAAATCCCTTGATTTAAGAGCACTAACTCTAAGGAAGCACCCACTCCCTAATCTATGCACCCAGTTATCTTATATAATAGCACCAACTTATCATACTTTTCTATGGAACTATAACTCCAATTTACAAATTAGATTCATACATGAATCCAGATCTTTGTTCTCTATTACAGGTCTAATTTTAAACTAGTCATAATCTACACATTATCTTTTTACCTTTCTTCCTCTCTACTCTTCTCTGACCCTCTAGTTATATGTCTTTATGATTTTCTATTTGACACTCTTCATTGGCTTTTTCTCTTTACCTCAATCTATATTCAATTTGGCTTAGTAGCAAAATTAATTATTCCAATAGCATTTTTATTTATTCTAGATATTATATATATATATATATATAAACAAATATTCTATGGTTTGATTCTTCTATGTGTTCACACTTAGACTATAAACACATCATATCAATTCTGGGCTTTAGTTCATTAAGACTTGAACTGTTAGTTCCCACATCTCAATTCTATGCATCCTGCCATAATTTTATATCTCTTTACTATCTATAGAATCTATTAGACTAATTTTTTGATGCACAAGATATTTAATTTAGATTTGATCAGTTGGATTGATTAATATCACTATCTATGTTGAGATATAGAGCTTATACACAAGTTCTTGCATGTTCTTCCAACTAACCATTTATCTAGACATGACTTTAAATATCAATCATTGATCTTATCTTTGGCACCACGATCTAATGGTCCATGCTCAGATGATTAAAATTTAAAATGCATCCATTTGATCTTCTTGAATTTAGCTTCTATGTGTTGTTCGATCTAAAGATGCATGAGTTTTACTTCTTTATTGACATTAAAAATTGATCTCTTTATCCCATTTCATTGATTCCTATATCTTTGGATCACTTTCACTCAATCTATCTTCTCAAACCTATTCAATCTTTAACTTTTCATTATGTTAATAAACATCAATCATTTTGTTCCATCTTAATCCACTTGCTTTATTAGATCTCCCTTGCATGATCACCCTCACAAATCTTTTGATAAGTTCAATCATTAAATCTGACAATCTTATGATCATTGAGTCTTTATCTAACAAGCTTTGTGAATGTGACATTTATCACTTGTATGCTCACTTAGAGAAGCCTTTGACATTTTGAATTTTCTTTAATTCATTAGATCATCTATATGGGATAAAGCATAGGTCTTTGATCAAGATTAGACATAATATAACTTAAGTTATAACTTAAGCGTAGGTCTTTGATGATGACAAAGGCTTAAGTTATAACTTAAGCTATATGTTCTAGTCTATATCCAGTCACCATCAAAATAGAAAGTACCTATTGATGCCATGACATAAACCCTTAGGGTTTTATTGAGAAAACCTATCCAGTATGAGAGTAAAGATAATTCTATTTTGAGCTATTTCTTTCTCAATTAAACCTATAGTCCATATATTCAAGATGGTCATGAAAAACCCATAACAGATCTACTATCTATTTATTTTTAAAATGTCCATAGATGACCTTTGTAAAAGCATGATAGCTTTGCATGACCTTGTGTATATTTTGTCTAAGTATGGAGACCATTTAATATCACTGAGAAGGCTAAATTTACACCTGCATAACTCTTGTTATGCTTAGCTGGATGACCTACAAATCAGTGCATATAATCCTCCTACCTAGGGGATTCCATCCATATATCCAATTGTTCCTAAAGCATTCATATGTGCAATATATGACATCATAAAAATTATTTCTCAACTTTTTCTTGCTACTTGAAAATTTGACCGTGTTGGAAAACACTGTCAAAATGACTTAGAGCCCTACTTTGCTCAAGTATATATTTTGTCACACTACATTATGTGACCTAATATTTAGTGTATATAAACTAAGCACAAAAATGAATAGACCCCTATGATAATTTTATCCTAACACCTTTGTGTGTGCAAATTTTGACATCATCAATATGCTTACTTGGCTCTATTTATCCCTTTTTGTAAATTTGGCTAAGTATAGAAACTTAGTGGATTTTGTCCAAGTAGCCAACTTTGCATCCCCATATCTTTAAATATGCTTCATCTCATGGCTTTAAATCTAGTGTATAACTACTAGGGACTAATGTGATCACAATCATGTGACCAACTCTACCATACTCATTCACACATGGTAATGGTGACATCAATAAAATGTCTTCTCATCTTTTCTGTCATAGACCCAAAATGTCTAGATGAACAATATGAATAACTAGATGAATTGCATTCATGAACACAAGAATTCCAATCATCCTTGACCTTTTATAGGATCACCATGATCACCATATTCATCCTTGAGCATAAATTACATGCTCATAATATCCCTTTTAATGTCAATTATAATCATATTTCCAACAATATCCCCATTTGTCATTGATGGCAAACTAAATGCTCTAATCTTTTAATATTCTGCTCCTTTTTTAACATTTTTTGCATTAGCTTCTAATGAGTATGCACTAAAGTTTTTCATAATATACTTGCTTCCCCTTAGGCAATGGCACATTTGCCTAATTCTGAACTTGGACACTTTCTCTAATTCTTCTTTGACATTTGCACCTTTTTCTCCAAACTTTTGAAGATAGCATTTGTACTGATACCAATCTCCCCCTTTAACATCAATGATAAAGGGACTCTAGCTAAATATTTGTCCAAATATTTCTCCCCCTTTATTAGATAAAGGATTTTGTCCAAGAATCTACAAATTTTAACTCATTACTAATTTTTAGAAGTATACAAACCTAAGTTGACTTTTCTCTCTTCTTCCAGGGATTAATAAAGTTGTCATGAGACTCCCCCTAGACTCATGCACTATCATTAGTGATTTAGGTATGTGGTGTAGGATCCACCACTCCCAAATTCTATCTTAGATATTTAAATTGTTCCTTGGGAAGAGGTTTTTTGAATATGTCTACAATTTGGTTCTTAGTTGTAACATATTCTATTATGACCTCTTGATTTTTAACCCTTTCTCTTATGAAGTGATACTTTATTGATATGTGCTTGGTTCTTGAATGCATTACTAGATTCTTTGATATATTTATTGCACTTTAATTATCACAAATAATATAAATAAGTGACTTGTACTCAACCTTGATGTCCTTGAATGTTTTTTTCATCCACAGGAATTGAGGGCAACATGCCACTGCTGCTACATACTCTACTTTTGCTATAAAAAGAGTAACTAACTCTTACTTTTTACTCAGCCATGAAATAAGTCTATTTACAAGGAAAAATACACCACCACTAGTGTTTCTCTTATCATCCACACTTCCTACCCAATCAGCATTTGTATATGTTGTCAAAGTGAAATATTCACTTGTAGGGTACCATAGTATCTAAAGATTCTTTTCACTACAATAACATGTGACTCTTTCGGATCAACCTAAAATCTAGAAATCATGCATACTACTTGCATGATATCTAGTCTTGATATAGTTGGCTATAGCAAGCTACCTATCATTGGTCTATACATAGTCTGATTTGCATCAAGGGACTCATCCTCTTTGCTCAACTTTCATCCAGTTATCATGGGAGTACTAACTAGTTTGTTATCTTCCATTCCAAATTTATTGAGCATCTCCTTTGCATACTTAGTTTGGGATATGAATATCCCTTCATTATATTATGTTATTTTTAGACCAAAGAAGAAATAAATTTCTCTTAGCATAGACATCTCAAATTCATTTTGCATTTGTGTAGCAAATTCTTTGCACATTTTGTTATTATTACAACCAAAGATGATGTCATCTACATACACAACAATAATCAACATATTCTCACCTTCTGATTTGAAGTATAGATTATTATCTACATATCCTTTATTAAAACCTTGTTGTTGTAGTTATTGGTCCAATCTTGAATAGCATGCTCTATGTGCCTATTTTAGACCATACAATGTTTTCTTCGGTCTACACACATAATATTATTCATCTAACAACTAAAAACCTTCTATTTGTTCAATATAGACTTCCTCTTCTATATTTCCATTTAAGAAAGTAGACTTTATATCGATTTGATATACTTTGAACTTATAAATAGAGAATGCTAGAAACATTCTTATAGCTTCCAATCTAACAGCTGGAGTAAATGTTTCCTCAAAGTCTATGCCTTCTACTTGTGCATATCCCTTTCACACCAATGTTTTTTATCTATTATAATAGCTCCATCCTCATTGAGCTTGTTTTTATAGAGCCATTTTTTTCCTATTACATTCTTGTTTAAGGGTTGTGGAACTATTGCCAAGTTTTATTCTTTTCTATTTGGCTCAGTTCTTCTTCCATGGCTTTTAGCCGATTCTCATCATGGTTGGATTAAACATAGATCTTAGGATCAATTTCAAACATTATATAAAATCTTACTTGCTCTTGTTTCATTACATCTCTTCTACTTATTTAAACTCCATTTTTATTACCAATTATCTACTATTTAGGATGATACCTTTAAATAAATCTTGGAGGTGATTTTTCATTCTTTTCCTTAGGATCTTCACTATCTTATTTTTCTTCAAGATTTGCCTCTTTATTACTGATTTCCTTGTTAGATTCAACATATTTTATGCCTTCTTCAACCTTGACATTTATGCTCTTCACCATCTTGTGTATCCTCTTATTGTAACATACATAGGCTTTGTTTTGAGTGGAATAAATAAGAAATATTCCTTCATCAAATCTTGATTCAAAGCTTCCCAATTTATCCTCTTTATTATGATGTAGCATTTACTTCCAAACACTTTGAAGTACTTAACAGAGGTAGGATTTCCATACCATATCTCATAGGGAGTTTTATCACTATTTATCCTCAGTTGAATTCTATCCAAGAAGTATACTATTGTTTAGACTACTTCTCTCCAATATCCATTAAATAACTTGACCTATTTTAGCATTGTTCTAGCCATTTCCTTGATTTTTCTATTCTTTCTCTCAACAACTCCATTTTTCTATGGAATCTTTGTTGTGGAGTAGTGCCTTTTGATCCCATGCTTCTCACAATACTCAATGAATTCATTTGAGGTGAATTCTCCACCTTTATCAGATCTTAAGCATTTGATTTTTCTTCCAATCTCATTTTCAACTATAGCTCTAAATATCTTGAATCTCTCAAAGGCTTGAGATTTTTCCTTCAAAAAGGTTACCCATATCATTCTTGAGTAGTCATCTATAGATAACATGAAGTACCACTCTCCTTTAGATCCTCTTGTCTTGGTAAGACCACAAAGATCAGTATGAACTAATTGTATAGGCTTTATAGTTTCATACTCCTTTGTTTGAAATTTGACCCTTGTCTGCTTACCTAGTTGACATTCCTTACAAGTATTATCTTTAGTTTTGGTTACCTTGGGCATGTGTTTTACACACTTATTTGATCTCACTTTGACTAGATTACCAAAGTTGACATGACCCATTCTCCTATGCCACAACCAACTCTCATCAATATTTCCCATCAAACAAATATTACCATTCACTCCAACAAGATTGTAGATATTGCTTTTAGTCCTTTTCCCTTTTGTAACTATTTTTATAGATCTCTTTAGCTTGTAGCCTTTTGCATTAAATGTGACCTTATATCCATTATCACACATTTGGCTGACACTTAGTAGATTATGATTCAATCCTTCAACATAAAGGATATTATGTGTAGGTAGTTTACCATGTATGTTCAAGTTTCCTTTACCTTTGATATTTAGTATTGTGTTGTATCCTATGCTAATAGATCCTTCTGTAAATTTTATCAATTTGGTGAATTTTATCTTGTCACTAATCATATGCTTTGAGAAACCACTATTTATCACCCATAAATTCTGCTCCTTGGCATGGAGTGCAATTTGAGTAATCATGGATTGATTTTTTGCTCTCCACACATCCTTGAGTATCTTATTTATCTTCTTTTAAGAAACTTGTGAACATTTGTTTACACTAAGAGACATGTCTTTTCTTACATTATGTACTTTTTATCTTACAAATCTAGTTCTACAATATTTAGCTATGTGACTAAAGTTTTTGCAATTATAGCACATTACATTTGTATCTTCTAAGGGTGAAAATGAGTTTTTTCTTACAAAATTGATTCTCCTTATAGTTAAAACTCTATAATTACTAGCCTTATGACCAAAATTATTACAAATATAACAATAACCATAAAAATATGAGGAATACCTGCTCATAGCATTTATTGGTGCAGCATGAGGAATTCTTCTAAGTTGTGACTTCTTCAAGTTTCTCACCTTGGTGTATCCATCAGAATCATCTACCTTTGTCTTCTTATTTTCTTTGGGATTATTTTTAGGTTCTATTATTTCACAATAGTTATGTTTGAGTCTGTGTGTATGTCCTTACAAGCTTTTTCTTTCTTTTCTCCTAATTTTCCTTTTGCTTTGAAGTTTTCATATAGCTTAGTAGATGTACTAGTTGAGGAACTTTTTCCTTTCTCATAACTAAGACTTGATCTCTCATTTGAGATATTTTGAGAGTTGATTTGGTAGTCAATAATATATGATCCTCCTATCAACTTCAAACTTTTATTTAGTTGACCTTTGGCTTTTTCAAGTTATTTTCTCAAATTTACTATTTCTAACTTAAGCCTCACATATTCATCAGATTTAGATTGTAGTTCCATTTTGACTACATCTTCTATTCGTTTAGCCTCTTCAATTTGTGTATTTAGGCTAATTACCATCTGATCAAACTTCTCATGACTTTTAGACATTTTTTCAATTTCTTTTTAGCCAAGCTTCTTTTGTTTTGAGTTCTTTTTATTAGCTTGTCAATCTCATCTAGAGTACATATGAGCTCACTTTCTAGATCCACTTTTCCTTATTATTCTTAATTTGAGTCTTCAACTTCATCTTGATCTAGATTTATAGAATTTGATCCTACTATCATGAACAAGGATTCATTTACCTTAGCCATAAACCCATAGTCATGATCATCATTTGAATTATCATTGTCTTCCGTTGAGTCACTAAACCTTTCTTATTTTTAAAGAAGTTATTCTTCTTATGATAGTAAGGTTTCACCTTTTTGCTACTCTCTACTTGCTTAGAGTTATCCTTTTTATTATGAGGGAGTTTAGTAGCAAAATGTCTCACTTTACCATATTTAAAGCATTTGAAGGGTAACTTACCTCTATACTTTCCAGATCCTATCTTTAGTCTTCTAAAAAAGTTAGTTTTTTCTTCATCAGTCTCCTCAGATTTAGATGTAGATGTTTCTTCCTTTAATTTTTTAGCTACTTTGAGTGTAACTTCTCTTTTGAAGGTGTCTGTCTCTCTCATTCACATTTCATAAGCTGTGAAGGTCCCATGTAACTCATCAATAGTGAGTTTATATATATTTATTTCTTCTTCTATTATAGAGATTTTAGAATCATATCTTGATGTCAAAGATCTTAAAACCTTATTGACAATGATTGACTCTTTCATATCTTCTCTAAGGCCTCTAATTGCATTTACTATTTCATCTACCCTGAGGATGTAGTCTACAATCTTTTCCTCTTAATTCATCTTAAGGATCTCAAACTTGCCTTTGTAAGTTTTTAACTTGGCCTACATTACCTTGTCATCTCATTCATAGATGTTCCTCAGTTTATTCCAGATATATTGAGAATTTTGACACTACATCACTTTGATAAAATCTAAGTTTGACAGTCCACAAAGAATAGCATTTTTTGTTTTAGCACTGCTCTCATATGCCTTCTTGGTAGCTTGATTAGTAGGAGTTATATTAGGGGTTGTATATCTATTTACCATAGACATCCATACATCAAACCCTAATGAAGATAGATATGCTTCCATTCTTATGCTCTAAAATGCATAGTTAGATCCATCAAAGAGAGGTGTTTTATTTGATGAAGATACTTCTTGACTAACCATTACATTCACTATTCCAAGATCTACCTTAGTTGATTGACATTATTTTAAGGAACCCTAGGCTTTGATACTAGTTGTTGGAACACAACTAGATACTGAGAGGGGGGTGAATCAGTATATCAATTAAAACTAGTTATTTAAATAATTTCAATGTAGATTAACAAATATATGTAGATCAAATCAAAGATGAAAAGATCATACACACACAAATACTCATTACACCAAATTTATACATGGAAAACCTAAAGGGAAAAACCATTGTGAGAATAGCTACTAGAATCTACCATTCTAATCCAGCCTCACTGGCAAACTTCACTAGTTACAATGTTTAAGGACACCAATCCTAAGGAGACACCAATCCCCTGATTTAGAGCACCAACTCTAAGGAAGCATCCACTCCCTAATCTAAGCACCCACTTAGCTTATTTTATGAAACTAACCTATTATACTTTTCTATGGAGCTACAACTTCAATTTACAAATCAGATTCATACATGAATCTAGATCTCTATTCTCTTTTATAGGTATAATATACAACTGATCATACTTTACACATTCTCTTTATGACTTTTTTCCTCAATACTCTTCTCTTCCCATTCTATTTCTATGTCTTTATGATTTTATATTTGACACTCTTCATTAGCTTTTGCTCTCTACCTATATCTATATTCAATTTAGTTTAATAGCAAAATAAATTATTCTAGCAGTATTTTTATTTGTCCTATATATCATATCTATAAACAAATGATCTAGGTTTTGATTTTTTTATGTATTCACACTTGGACTACAAACACATCCTATCAATTTTGGACTTTAGTTTATTAATACTTGAACTGTTAGTTCTCACATCTTAATTTCATGCATCATGCCATAATTGCATATCTCTTTACTATCTATATAATCTATTAGACTCAAGTTTTGATACACAAGATATTTAATGTAGATTTGATCAATTAGATCAATCAATATTATTATTTGTGTTGAGATATAGAGCTTATACGTAATTTCCTGCATGTTCCTCTAGCTAACCATTTATCTGGACAGGACTTTAAATGTTAATCATTGATCTTTCCTTTGGTTCCATGATATGATGGTCCACATTCAAATGACTCAACTTTAAAATGCATCCATTTGATCTTTTTAAATTGATCTTCTATGTGTCATTCAATCTTTAAAGATGCATTATTTTCACTTATTTCTTGAAGTTAAACATTGATTTCTTTATCCCATCTCACTGCTTCCTATATATTTGGATCATTTTCACTCCATCTATCTTCTTGAACCTACTCGATCTTCAAATTATGGTTATTTTAATAAACATCAATCATTTTATTCCATCTAAGTCTATTCACTCTATTGAATCTCTTTTACATAATCACTTGTATACCATCAGATATTTTGATTAGCTTGATCATTAAATTTGACAAGTTTATGCTCATTGGGTCTCTATATGACAAGCTTTGTGAATTTGACACTTGTCATTCATGTGCTCACTTAGAATATCCTTTGCCACTTTGACTTTGATTCACTTTATTGGATAGTTAATGTATGATTAAGCGTATGCTATTGATCAAGCTTGAACATAATATAAAGTCTAAGACCTAAGAAATATTAAGTCTTTTGAACTAGTAATTACTAAGTTGAGGGGTTGGTTTCATAGTGATGATAAAGGCTTAAGTTATAATTTAAGCTATCAAGTCCAATTTATAGCCAGTCACCATCAAAATATAAAGTGCATGTTGATACCATGACATAAACCCTTAGGTTTTTACTAAAAAACCCTATCTATTCCAAGAGAAAAGATAATTCTATTTTGAGCTCATTCCTTCTCAATTAAACCTATAGTCCATATATTTAAGATGCTCATGAAAACCCCATAATAGATCTACTATTTTTTTCTTTTAGAGATGTCCATAGATGATTTTTGTAAAAGCATGACAACTTTGCATGACCTTGTGTAGTTTACCTGGAAGGTTAACTTTACACCTGCATATCTCTTGTCGCACTTAGCTAGATGACCTACAAATTAGTACATATGATCCTCTTACATAGGGGATTCCATCCATATGTCTAATTACTCATAAAGCCTTTATAAGTGAGAGATATGACATCATAAAAATGCCTTTTCAACTTTTTCTTGCTACCTACAAATTTGACTGTGTTGGAAAACACTGTCAAAATGCTTTAGATCCCTACTTTGCTCAAGTATATCTTTTGTCACACTACATTATGTGACCTAAGATTTGGTTCATATAAACTAGGAAAAAAAATGAATAGATCCATGTGATAATTTTATCCTAACACCTCTATGTGTGCAAATGTTGACCTCATCAATATGCTTACTTGGCTCTGTTTATCCCTTTTGCAAATTTGGCTAAGTATAGAAACTTAGTGGATTTTGTCCAAGTAGCCAACTGTGCATCCCCATATCTTCAACTATGTTTCATCTCATTTCTTTAAATATGGTGTATAACTACTAGGGACTAATGTCATCAAAATCATGTGACCAACTCTACCATACTCATTTACACATGGTAATGGTGGTATCAGTAAAATGTCTTCTCATTTTTTCTATCATAGACCCAAAATGTCTAGATGAATAATATGAATAACTGGATTAATTTCATTCATGCACACAAGAATTCCAATCATCCTTGACCTTTGATAGGATCACCATATTCATCCTTGAGAATAAATGACATGCTCATAATGTCACTTTTAACATCAATGACAATCATATTTCCAACATGACTTATAGGGGATTGTTATAAAGGTTGAGTTTGGGGATTTAAAGGTACACTAGTTTAGATCGATGGAAGGGTTGATGGGATTGAGATAACTAGGTTCTAAATCACCATGGTAATAGGTGAATTAGATGTAGATTGAGGTACAGTGACATTTTGAGCTTGGGTAATATTTTGGTATGGAACACTAAACATCATTGAAAGCAGATTACCTAAGGGTTGCATAGTGTTAGTGTCAAAACTAGTTGGGGAGGATTGTTATAGGAAGATACCATAGCGATGGTAAACCCTTCACCTTATTCTAAATTAATTCCATAATATTCTTGGAAAATTGTGTATGGGGGAAAAGTGGGATACATATAGCTTAGGAGTTGAGGTAATGGTTAAGCATGATTGGGTTGATATCCAATATGATGGTGAATTTAGGATCGCCCTGGGTATAATACAATGGAATACCTTCCCCTATGGACTCAAAGGAAGTAGGAGGACTATGAGAATTATCCATAGATGAGGATGAATTTTTGGTTTTGGTCTACTTTAGCGACTACTATCACATCAAAACCATATAGCAATAAAGGAAAAATCAAGAAATAAAAGCAAAAAACACATAAAAATTCTTTTTTATTATCTTGTATTTAGTGAAAAAGAAAAGACACATGTTAAATACATACTTAAAAAGTTTTTACTTCTTAACTTAAAGAGTGATAAAAGAAAATAAAAGGTTATCAAGGGTCCTATGAAGCAGAAATCTAGGAATGGTTTCAGGTTTGTTTACGCTTGAAAAGATATCTATATTAGAATCAATACTTATCCTAGTATTAGGGCCTACCCCCTCACTTCACACATCATAGTGTAAGGGTGGTAGGTGCTTAGCTAGTATATATATAAAAACTAAGATTTATACTTATTCAATGTACTAAGTTAGTTCTCCCCTTAATGGTGAAATCCAAGTAGGATAGTCAAGAAGAAGGTTACCACTAGGTGATGAAATCCCAATTAGTTCCCTTATGTTAATGTTTAATGAGTTAACTATGTAATTGGTTTGGTATGTGTGTGAAAAGAGTTATTTCTAGAATAAATTTAAATGATTAGATTATTCTACATGAATTACCTAAGCAAGTAAAATGTATGCAATTCTTTTTAACCTTTAGAAAGGAAAAAATAATTTTGGATTTTCTTTTAATGAAGACAATAATCAAGAGAAAGATAGATAAATTCATAATGAATTTTAATAAGAAAAATGAGACCTTATGGTCCCACCAAGCATGCCAAAATGTTATAGTAGTTTTTCATTTTTTATTTTAATTAAATTAATTTACTAAAACTTAATGAAAAATTAGGGTTTATGATGAATACCTGGAGATTAAGAAAGGGTTGTGCACTACTTAAATCTAGTTAGTGATTGAGGGAGATTATGTTTATCTAGTAAGAATAATCTACACACGTATAAATAACTTGGACAAAAAATAGATTAATAAATAAATAAGTGAGCTACTTGGTTAAGAACCAGTCCTAGGAAGTTGTGAACTTCCTCAAGTGGATGTCAGCTCACTTGTTTACACAATTAAGTGGATAAACAACATTGAAATTACAATAGATAAAGATATGATAAAAATAATTATTAAGATTTAATCCTTATTTAAGTTATCAATATAATAAAAATATTCATCCCAATAAGTTTTAGTAGCATTTACATCCTCTTGTATGACATCAAGTTGGTCAGCAGTGGATTCAAAATAGGGAGAATAAACAATAATTCCAATAGCTAACTCGAAAGCTGTGTCACTCTGATCAGTAAATAGGGGTTGGGATACCATAGGTAGATTAGTGATATTGATTACATCATGAATTATGTCTGATAGACTCACCTACATAACAAGGCCATATTTAAAATGATAGAAAATTAGTAAGGATTAAAGACAAGGGTCTAAGATAAAGGTCTTAGGTTTTAAAAACTAAACATAGTGGATCGATGTCAATCTTATTAGGATCAATACTGATTCTTAGGATCGGTACTGACTCAAAATTAATTAGCATCGATTCTCTTTATAATTATGCTTAATTAAAAGAGAGACTAAATGGGATAACATAAATTGATAAAAAGATATAGAGGGATATATATGGTATTATAAAGATGATATAAGTATATAATAGCAAAAATATTGATATAAAATGAAATAAATGAAAATTATTACTCACCTTGAACCTAGTTACAAATAGAATGAAATCTTACTCACAAATGTAGGCAGTCCTTTGGGCTTATGATAAATGGATGTAGATTAAATGTCATAGAATTTTGGTAGAGTGACATTAAGGGCTTTATTAATTCTCAAGAATTTTAGTAGCACTTCAAGGTTCAAATTTTTAGGGTCCATAATCCAAAAGTTGGTTGGGTACTTATGGATTGATGTTGATCTAGAGAATTAGTGCCAATTCACCCAAATTAGCAAGTTTGTTCCAACTATGGGTAAAATTATGCTTTCATAAGCATGAGTTTGTTGGTAACAAATTTATATGGGGGTAAAGTGGTTAAGGGGTATATTCCCTAGGTTATTAATGGATTTAGGTGGTTAGGGAGGATAGAAAGGTAATATTAAAA
The DNA here is from genome assembly GCA_037957365.1 of Torreya grandis. NCBI lineage: Eukaryota > Viridiplantae > Streptophyta > Pinopsida > Cupressales > Taxaceae > Torreya > Torreya grandis. Next base: position 1,279,610 of record JARHVA010003149.1, on the reverse strand, counting down.
GAAAATTATTGAGTTATCAATGGTAAATATACTAAAATTTGAGATAGGGCTTATTTATGAGATTAAATAAAAATATGGGCCTACAAAACCTAATCAATCGTATATACATGGTTGACTCATAAATAGGCCTCCTATGCCATTTTTAGCCTTGAGAGTTGACTCACCTTGATGAGCACTTTATCGAGTAACTAAATGTTTATAGGATCAATTTTCTAATGCTTTAAGTCTCCATTATGCTCTTAATGACCCTTAATCTCAACCATGGTCATTCTTGATAATCCTACGTGATCATAATCAAATTAAAAATCACCTTGTAACTCACATATTTATCTTTAAGAGAGGTAGAAGAGCTTATGTGTGTCCTAGTTCTTCATGAGACCCTTTGATAGAATTGAGAAATCTATATTTTATTCTTGATAACCCATCATGCCTTATCATTTTCTTGGAAAACCTTGAGATTATGATGTTGGAATTATATGAAGACCATTCAATATCTTCTTCACCTTGAGAGGTCCTCAACATCCTCCTCATTTCATGACATTTTTTTGAGTTAAGTTTCATTTATCATGGAGTTCTTGTCCTTGAGGTACCTTCCAGCTTCAAGGGGTTCTTGAAAACTTATTTTAGCTTGATAATTCCACTAACCCTATCCATTCTTCTAATACAAGACTATGATTGACCCTTTCAAGGTAGTTGTAGACTTCATAATCCTCTTAGAGAACTCAAACAACCCTCCACTCTTTATTTTTACCTTGTTTCATTATCCTTTCAAAATTTTAATATTGATCAAGCAAGTAAACTTCTTCAATTTTTATCCATCAAGAAGTCTTACTTCTACTTGTCTTGCAATTTGACTTCTTCTGGTATACTAGTAACCTCTTATTTATCTTCTTGCATTTACTTCTTATTTGTTCATTAAACTAGTGAAGCGGGTTTATATACTTGAGGTGTTTGATTTCAATAATGACCTTCCTTGAGGTGTTTGAATTTCTATAACTTTCCTACAACTTTATTTACACTTGAGGTCTTGATGCAAGGTATATTTTAGATCTAGTTACACATTATTTATTACTTGAAGACATATACATGTACATATACCATATCTTCCTTATTCAATAATCTCATCTCAATACTTCACACTTTGGAAACATGTTCTTAAACTTAATCTCATTATTAACCATGAAAAACATGAATTTATCATGTTTTAAACATGGGCCTCTTGGTGATGAAAACCTCTTGATCTTGAATCACATATTGCATGATAGAGACCCTTTTTGGAAATTAAAATCCTTCATTATCAAGATTAATAAGATGTAAGGTCCTTGAAGGACCTTGAAGGCTTAGGTATAACATTTTTATGAGGCCATGGAGCATGCCAATACCTATCACATCTAAACATTGTCATGGGTTGGGAAAAGGGCTCTAAAGGCCTTGAGGAATAGTCTGACTCCTTGAACCTAGAATTGTCATCCTCCTATTTTGTAAAAACCTATAACTTCTTGATGTTTCAAGGCATTATTAATACCAACTGCAAATTTTCAAGGATATTACTTTAGGTCTTTCTTTATCTCACAACATATTTAGTAAATTAATGAGCATGTTTAAGGGTTTTTAGGATTACTTAACCCTACCTATATTGAAAGGACTATTAGAGCTTGATTATGGATGCCTTGAAGATGTCTAAAATCTAGTCCTACTTTATAAAAACTTTGAAACTTGAAGGTTGAAGCCATGGAGTATGTCCACATTCCTCTCAATCATATAAAACATTTTAATATGGTAGATAACCTTTCATCTAGCCCTTGAGAAGCATTGTGATATTTTACAACTAGAACTGCCATCTCTTTATTTACATAGGTTTGTAACTTGATAAAAATCCTTCACTTGCCTAACAACTTGTTTTTCCATGGGGTTTGGATGCATGGAGATTATATTTTATATATTAATAACTTTATACCAAGACACAAAAACTTCAAAAGATATTGAATCATCCATTCCTTAATATAGGCTTCTGTAAGTCATCTTCAAGTTTAAATCCTCTAGAAACAAGGGTTGTTCATGGTTCTCATGGTTTACAACCATGTTGTTCAGGATTTGAAACCTATGATATTCATCATATACCTTTGAATTATGTTGATAATATCATTATATATCCCATCTTTTCTAAAAGCTTTAAAGTATTTGTGAATACTTGTAGACCTTTTCTTCATTGAAGACCTTACTTCCTAAATGCAAACCTGTAGAGGTCTCCTTAAGATCAAAACCTAAATTAAATCCTAAGGATGTCTCCCATGATAATACACCCCTATTTATATGACATGAATATCAATATCAGAGTCATTTTGGCTTATTTAAGGTCTTCCCCTCATAAATACCTCTTGGAACGCATTAAATTTCTCTCTTCTTTACTACCAATTTTACAGGTGTCTTTTCTCAGATTTAAACTTTATTAAAACTTGAGAATGGATGTCAAGAGACTAAAAACCTATTTTTAATTAATGAAGAGTTATAATGGGGTGTTTGAATTTTTTATTATCTTTTACTTAAGTGATAAATACTTCAAACCTATTAAGACTCTATTTTTGTGTTCTACACATGCCATTTCAAGGTTGAACCTTTAATGCACCTTGAGAAGGGATTCCATGAGCCTCAACTTTACTTGGAAGTAAATATGAGTAAGAGAATTATTTTTAGGCTTGTTCATGGTCTCCCCATTGATAAATTAACACCTTGAAACACCTTCAAGACCCATTCTTGCTTGTAAACCTATATGTCTTCCTTCAAGTTTGAAATATCCATTATTGAAAACCTTATTATTTGGAATATTAAATACATACATATACATTTTAATGGTTTTGAATTAAATATAAGGATTTTTAGGCTTTTTTTAGACTCACTCATTAAGATTAAACATCCCAACATGCACCAAACCCTCTCTTTTCAAATGCAAACTTGTACAAGTCTCTCGAGCTTGAAACACCTTCAAAACCTTGGCCATGATCCTCAAGACCTTTAACTTACTTTTAGGGACATAAAAGTAACATTAAATTACCTAAATACCCATAATGACTCCATATACCTTACTTAATCATGTTTCAAACACTAAAAATGGATTCATTATTTATAGGGTTTAAGAGGGTTTCAAGACTATCTGTGATGTTTTTGATGGATTCACATGTTTCAATGCTTCTTAATCAGGTTATTTGGCTTTATATTATTATAAATGTCTCCCAACCTCCTCTAATAGACATATTTTTTCATGCATTAGAATAAGTGAAATCAAGCTTCAAACCATACTCCAATCGAGTTGCCTATGTGCCTGTTTTTGCTTCTTAATAATGATTCATATCCTTGTTTAATTATTTTTTCCTATAAATGGTTATTAAATAACTCCTCATCCTCCCTCCTCAATGGTCTTATATTCCCATGTAAATCCTCATTGAATATGGAATGTCCTATAAAATAGCTTGTAGGTGCCTACAAAGGAGATTTTGATCAATTTTGGGCTTGTTGTGAGGTATGTAACCCATGTGAAAATCCTTAAAGGCCTAATAAGGTTTGATTATGATAAAATATAACTCCATTGACCTATTTTTTACTTGAAAATATCATAAAAAATTGTCAATCTTCAAGAATACCTTGTAACAACCTACAATCTCTTTAAAATCTTCATGTTTGGGGGTTTACCCTACCTAAATTTTGCATATAGACAATCAAAGAGAATTAAGACACCCCCTAGGTGTTTTATATATGTTTTAGATCCTTATTTTCATGTATGAAACCCCTCTAGAAACTTCTAACATGTACCTTCAAGGGTAAAACCTATAATTTTCTTGGACTACAACCTCATGTTCATAGTCTATCTTCATGTTATTCCACAGAAAACCTACCATCTTATCCATGAATGGATCTCCCTTCCATTTTATTACATGAATATAAGACCCTGAGTCCACATACTCTTTAAAACCCTAGTGCTTTCTCCTTGAAGCTCTAGGAAAACCTACAAAAATGATTAAAACCTCATGTTTTGGAAAATTTGCCTTGGAGAAAGGTTTGAAACCATGAGAAAAATTAGACTTAATAGCTTGAATCTAAGATATTATTCACCAATACTAAAAAAACACTCTTAGATCAATTATATCTCTATGACCATGATTTGATGAAATGGTTTTGTGATGTTCAAGAGCATTATTTCACATTAAAAGGGGATTAAAATCCACTAAAATGCAAAGTGGAGGGAAATAACTATCTTTAATGCCCCTTTGACTAGTTGTCTAGATGGGAGGGGGTCATGGAGGAGTTTTTAAACATTATATAACCTTTTAAATATATTAGAATGACTAACTCTATAAAAATGACTTAATTAGTGAATAAGGCCTCTTTATCCCCTATATAATCTCAAATGCACCATTTGGGACCCTTTCATGTGTTCATGACTTTACTTTACATTGATAAATAGTGATTAGGTATATAAAAGGTTGTCATGAAGACTCTCAAAATTAATCTCAACAAGATTTATATGGCCTCATGATGACATGTTAGGCTTTTAATAAGGTATTAGATTGACATCAACTTGAATTCTCCTAGTCATGGAATGACGCCTATCAAGATTAATTAGGACTTAAACAAGGCTTTAAGACACATTTTTTGCATTTAAAAGTACTCTGATATGCCTAATATAATTCATGACTTTAAAAATGACTATAAGACTTTTTTAATGAATCAGAAGTACAAGGAACCTTGGTGACTTATGAATCCCTAATCAAGAACCCACTTAACCATCCTGGAGATGTTTGTAAGAAGTTTCTGTAACTAATTTTTTGAAAAAAAATACATCCTTCCAAGTGTATAGATGTTCTAGGGACCAAGGGTGGCTATAATAGTCAATAATAGTCTCTCCATTAACATGTTTAGTTTACAATAAGACCCAAAATTGTAAGATTTGGACCTATTGGATGAAGAGAATTTCCTTGATGCCCCTAAGTTAATCTCATTACAAGATGTTGTTGTAGCCTATGAAAGCCTAGAACATAAGGATTTAAATAGAAATAAAGAGTTGTTATGTTCTTCCCAAAGTGAAATGATTATAGGGGATAGTTATATCCTTTCTTCTCCCATGAGAGCATTATGCATATCCTCTTTTCCAATTAAAGGATTCTCATAAGCCAAGAAACAGAGCAAGTGCATGATCAAAGATGAGAAAGTGTACCAAGAGGTGAACATCATAGCAGTGTTTTCATTACAAAATCATTAATGCATACAAGAAATTATAATTTATGGACCCTAAAATTTAATGGTTCCAAGTATAAAAGTGGATGTGGCATTGGCATTGAATTAATCAACCCAAGGGAGAAGTTTTATTCGGTTGCCTAATACTTACAATTTGCTTTCACAAATAATGTATCCAAGTACAAAGCATTAGTTCAGGGACTCCTATTTTCCATTAGAAAGAAATTAAATAATGTCAAAGTGTTGGGTAACTATAAACTTTTGATTAGACAAGTGAGGATCCAATATTCTTGTAATGACAAATGCATGTCTAGATATTATAATATGGTCAAGAACCTAATTGAATATTTTTATTCCTTTAACATCCAAACATTGCCTAGGCAAAAGAACTATATAGATGATGCATTGGCCATTATTGCAAGCACTTTGAAGCCTATTTCTCATTAGAGAATGAGAAGATTATCAGTAGAGATGGTCTTTACCCCTTCAATCATAGATAACATTAATAATTTCCATGGTTTCAATGATGACCAACACATTTTAGACTTCATCACCAATACTAAAGTATTTGTAGATCAAATAATTGATTAATATGGTTGAGAAGACTTTAAATTAGATGAAGATGGGACTATAAATTTGAAAACATAGAGCATATCCAATGGAATGGTCTCTCTTGAGAGACTATTTGACATGGACCATTAGATGGATAAAGATAGGTCTGCCCCTATCAAATGTATGCAACATGAGCAATGTAATCTAGGTAAGGTAAATGAAGTGAAAAACTTGCTTCTAGGCACCGCCTCCACCCTAGAAGAGAAGCATTATTTTTTGAAATCACTCCAATAATTAAAGGATGTGATTTCATTGATTTATGAAGATCTCAAGGTCTTTAATACTTATATCTTGACACACTATCCCATTGAATCCCAAATTCATGCCATTTAGGTAAAAACAAAGGCTTGTCAAGCTACTGCTAGAACCATTGATATTCAAAGAAGTTTAGAAACTACTTGCATCAAAGATCATCTTCCTAGTGAGACACTTTAAATAAATATTCTAAAAAGGATAACTACCCTCTATTTTCACTAGATTAAAAGTTAAAATTTGTGAATAGTGACCAAATGATGTCAATCCTTGATGGTATTCTATCTATAATCAAGTGGTAGTCAATTATAAGGATAAAATCAAGACAACTTTCACTACCAAATAGGGGGCCTTTGCATACAAGAGAATGTCTTTTGGATTAATTAATGTAAGTGATACCTTTAAAATAGTAATGGATATTTCATTCAAATACCTTATGCGTCAGTGCATAATTGTGTATATGGATGATCTAAAAATCTTATCTAAAATAAGGGTAGATCATGTAAAGGACTTGAGAAGAGTGTTATAAAGATGTAGAGACCATGGTATTTCAATAAATCCTAATAAATGTATATTTAGGGTAACTAAATGGAAATTACTAGGCCATGTCATTTCTTAAAAATGTATATCCATAGAATCGGATAGAGTGGAAGCAATCTTGAAAATCCCATAGCCTGACACTAATAAAGATTTGGAGTCATTTGGGAAAGATCAACTTTGTGAGGAATTTTATTTCAAGTCTTTCTAAAATAATCAAGCCACTAAATAGCATGTTGAAGGACACTAAGATCAATTGGATAGCTGAGGTGCAAGAAAAAATTTCTCAAATCAAGGCTACCATTATGAACGCATTAGTTCTCATCAGTCCATATTATATATAGCCCTTATACCTTTATTTATTTGACTTAGAACATTCAACTATTGATGTGTTAATGTAGAAGAAATAAATGGGATATGAAATTCCATTGTCCTTCCTGAGTAGCCCACTCACAAATCTTGAACTCAAGTATTCCATGATTGATAAGCAAGACTTTACTTTGATCAAAGTTGTCATAAATTTTAGGCATTACATAATTCATAGTAAATTGTTTGTTGTATTACTTGATCCAGTTGTGAAGGATTTACTAATGTAGAATGAATTGGGGGAGAAACGTGGTAAATGGATGACCATCCTCTAGGATTTTGACCTAGAAATTCAATCAATGAAAATTTTTATAGGTCAATCAATCTGTAAACCCATGGCTAAAGTAAATCCCCATATCATTTGTTAATAGTAATTTATTCTAGACATCATAAATGATGATTGGTACACAGATATAGTTGGATATCTACTAAATAATGAGTGTCCCAAACACCTAAATTCTACACAATGAAGAGTGTCTCACTTGAGAAGTATCCATGTTTTGATCAAAGTTGACACTATCTATATAAGTAACCATAAGGTAATATATTTAAGATGCATGAATAAAGAAGAAGCAGTTGAAGTACTTAGAATTTTTTTTGGGAAATATGAAACCAAGCATGGTTCAAGAATTTCTACATCCCATCAAATACTATGGGTAGTATACTATTAGCCACCTATTTTCAAAAATGCATATATGCACATTCAAATTTTCCACACCTACCAAGTCATTGTACACCATGAACATACCCTAGTTCTGCCACTACTACTAATCATTAAAGCTTGGCCATTTGAAAATTTGGGACTAGACATCATGGGAGATATCATGATAATTATTCTTTAGGCCCTAAGTTCATCCTTATATAAATATATTATTTTACTCATTGGGCTAAAGCCCAACCATTTAGGTATTACACCATCGACATAGTCATTCAATTATTAGAGGAACACATTACCACAAGGTTTGGTATGCCCACCACATTTATATGTGATAATGGCCCTAATTTTTAATCCCTACAATTCCTTGAATGGGATTATGATCATCAGGTAACCCTTAAATTTTATTCAAATTATTATTTGTTTAGTAATGGGTTAGCTAAATAAACAAACAAGAATTTGTTGAATATAATTAAGAAGATCTTATAAATAAACCCAAGGGATTGGTATTATGTGCTTAATTTTGATTTATAGTATGACAGAACAAGGATAAAATATGCCTTAAGTACCTCTCCCTATTATTTATTACATGGCCAAGATCCTATCTTCCCAACCAATTTGAAAATCCCTACCTTGTTCTTTACAAAATAATACCTGGAAACAGATGATCAAATAGAATCCCACCTCTTAAACCTCATGTAATTAGAAGAAAAATGAAATGAAAATTTTATACATTTTAGTAAACATCAAAAGGTTTTCAAACTTTGGTTTGAAAAATAAACCAAAGTGAAGGCCTTTAGGATCTCTAATATAACTCTTATGTTGGACAAGGCTCACAAAAAGAAGGGACATCATGGAAAATTTGATGCTATATGGCTCATTCCCTACCAAATATCTAAAATATTGGGTGGAAATGATTTCCTCCTAAGGTGTTTGTAATCACCTAAAAGTGGTATTTGAATGCTAAGAGTGTCGCTTGAGTTAGCCTATTCCTAGATTATCCCTAGACCTATCCTAAAGCCTTTGCCACACTTTTTTAGTCATTATTCAAACCAAACATAGTTAAATTTAGCCAAAACATAGTCTCAAGATAGATTTTTAGATCCCAACCCAACCTTCCCAATAGTTTATGGAGTGGACATTAGTATTGGTAATAGCTAGAGTTGCACATAGAGCTAAACACATAGGTGACAATAAAAAACAATAATATTATATTACACAATATATCAAACTCATACAGGACATTAAAAATATATATATAAACTCTTTCCTATAATTAGAGAGATCATATCTCCACTATAATCTTTGAATCTCCCTATAATAACTCAAACTAACTAACTAACTAAAAAAAAGCACCCTGTATATTATTATTATGCATAATAATAATAATAATAATAATAATAATAACAATTATTATTTTTATTATTTTTTATTAACAATAATTACATTATTAAAATTAATAATGTGAACACACCTCAACATTCACCCCTTATGATCATTACTAATCCTAGTCTACACCCCCTTAATGTGAACATGGGGAAAATATACATCTTCAAGAACTGGTCCAAACAGAATCATATGCCAATGCATACTTTTAGGTATGCATACTACTGTATGAATCTTTTTGTTTGGATATTTTTGCACATGACCACTACTATACGAAGAACACATCCCACATTTACTCCATGTGAATGCACTAGATTTTTCACTGGTTGATCATCTCCATAAAGAAGTAAGGCAATCAAAGGATGTTTACAATCAATGGATTTTTGTAGTTAACTACCCTCCTATACAACTATTGCCACATTACATTTTATATAAACTCTCCCTTTTATCCAAATATCAGAGGATTTCCAAACTAGTAGGGGAATGAAAACACACACAATACTTAGAAAATGAAATATCATGAGGAATAAATCATCATTGTCATCGTAAGCAACCTCTATTAATATTTTTTTCCACTCAAACAAAACTAACATAGATAGTTTCCACTACCACTAAATAAATATCCTTGGCATTCTCTAATTTGGTGCAAAGCACACCATAGTGAAAAAATGAGAAAACACACCACCTATGAAAAGAATTGCTCTTCTATTCTTATTAACATAACTAAAAAAAATTTCCACTAATGTAGTAAGTGGCCCCATCACTAGTGGCTAACGAAAGGCTATGAACCTTCATCTTCCATTTCTTCCATCCTCTAATTAGTGAATCTACCTACTCATCACATGTGGATATGAACATCAACCCTTGCATGCCATTTTTGAAGACAAAACTCTTTGACACACATATCTGACATATACAACTCAAGACATCGAGTTTACTTGATAATTCATTAGTACAAGAGAGATTTTTGACTTTGATAATATTGACACACTTTATTGACATGAACTTGACTAAACCCACAACTCTTTTTTTTTTTTTGACTCTTAATATGATGGCATACACTAATTAGAAAACCCATAACTAAAGGTCTTTGATAAATAATGTACATATTTGGACTCACATACACTTTTATGGACATTCATAAAAACCCCTAAATTATTTGATCATATTAATTATACAAATTTTATTTGGCATGTATCAAATAGCATCATGAAATATACTATAATAAAGTATGGTTTATAAACATTTTGATTTAACCTTTGAATCTACCTATGCACATGACCTTTAAGCAAAAAATATACTAGACTATAAAATTTAAATGTAAATAAAGAAATAAGCTCATGTGTTGAAAAGATAGGTTTGTAATATTGACAAGATATATTATTGGGTACTACAAGTTATTAATACAAAATTAAAGGCAATGGCATATTCTTGATGGTCGGTATCCTTAGTTCTTGGATGGATGAAAACTATAGAGGAATCTAGTCAATTGAATAAATTCTAAACTATGGGTGATCCAACACATAGAGCACAATGATATGCATATAGTTAATAGAAGACATAGATATAAGATAAGGATCAAACTTACATATTAAAATGAATGGCATTAGGTGGAGATCTAGTAGAGAGGGATAAAATCCAGATGTAGTCTTCTACCAAGGCAATTTGATTGAGAAAATTAGGATGTAATATTGGGACTAAATCTGCAACAAAAAACACATAGGATCGAATGCAATAATAGACTAAGATAAGTTGAAATCATAGGGTAAACTAATACAAATCAAACATATCCAACATCATAATAGATCACGATCTGATGATAATATATGCAGCCATGATGCAAACTATAATAAATAAAAATCTAACTATCACACTAGATAATACGGTGAAAGAGCTTGGCATATTGATAAACCAGTATAATCTTGGAACACTAGTACTTATTAGAATAACCATTGAGACTGTAACAAGATCCAAAATTTTTGGATACTTGTGAATGACCTCCACTAAAATAGTTGTGAACATCTATAACTTTTAGGTGAACAAGTTGACCCTCAAAGGTGCCTTGAAGGAATATATATTCAGTGTTATACATTTGAAAATTGACACATATATGGCATGTTGATCTGTATAGACTAATCAATATTCTATAGATATCAAAACAACTATCATCAACAAGGTCATTTGACTAGCAAGCATCCCCTTTAAAATTTAACATCCCATATCAAATTTTCTCTGATACCAGATATTAGTAATAACCAGAGTTGCACAGAAAGCTGAACACATAAATGATAATAAATAATAATAATATTATATTTCACACTATATCAAACTCATATAGGATATCAAAAATATATAGGAAAACTCTTTCCTACAATTTGGGAGATCATATCTCTACCATAATCTCCAAATCTCACTATAATAACTCTAACTAACTAACTAAAACAAATCACCTTGTATATTATTATTATTATTATGCATAATAACAATAATATACCAAAAAAATATTAACATATTATTATTTATTAATAATAATTATGTTATTAAAAATTAATAACGTGAACACGCCTCAAAAATTAGCACCGCATTTAGGATACTACAGCCACATGGTGCTAGTGTCCCCTACTTGGAGCTATTGTCCATAGTTCTAACTCTTCCAAATGGATACTTTTTCAAATGTGTGCCCCTCTTAAGGTTATCCTAAGCACATTTTCTTACCTGCACAAGCTACAAATCTCTATAAATACAAGTTTGTTTGACCCTTATTCATTAAATGTAAAATAGATGCAAAAGGCCTACTCAAACAAAAGATAAGTTGAGTAAAATTACATTATTTAATCCATAGTCTACCCTTCTTATGCATACTACCATCTATAGAAGCCCTATATCTAGATTTCAAATCTCTAACACATTTAAGGAATCTAATTCCACTCTCATTCTATCATTCACATGCACTTGCATCAAGAATTAGGTGGGAGAAATACATTGGGATTGATCCCTCTTCAAAGTATTGGTATGCATACAACTCTATATTGATAATTTGGCCTCCCAATCCAAATTTCAACTCTTATAATCCAAAAATTTCTCATAGGGCCCTCCAAGAATACATGAGGCTTCCTAAATCTTAGCATTATCTTCAAGTGGTCTTTAAAGCCTCCTAGCGTTGTTCAACGTTTCAATATACATACTATTGGTTGCTTGAAGAGATCCTCATGTGATAGCATGTTTTGATTTTTAATATGATGTGTAGAATTATCATGAGTTGTCTTTGGGTGAGTGCAAAGGTGTCAAGTGCCTTTTGTATCCTAAATAATGGTCTAAACCTTGTTTGACAAAGTTAAAGTACTTTATCAAAAATTAAGGTATTTGAAGAAGTTAAGGTTTCATATTCTCATAGTATTTGTGCATTTTTAGTGACTTCTTAAGGATATACCTTGTTAACAATATGGTTAAGGTGTCCAAGTCATGTTTAAGTCTTGACATAGTGATTAATGATGTATCCAAGGTTGCCTTGTATAGCCTATTAGTCAAGACTATTTCAAGCTCCAATTAGCCCTCCAAGTCATCAAATGCCCCTTCAAACATGTCATATAAGTTAACCTTACAATTGTAAATCCCTTTATATAAGGTGTCACATTGAAATTAGGAGTCTTAAAGGGTCTCATAACCATTCCAAGTCATGACAAAGTGGTATTATATGTAGAAAGAGGTCTCTTTATGGGTCAAATGTCATTTATTCATCATAAAAGGGCCCCACATGCTTGAAAATGACCTTTTAAATTCCCTCCACCCATACCACCTAGTTTTAAAATGTTATTTTACTCTTCATTTCCCTCCTCTTATGTACCCATAGCCTTTCAATATCTTAATCATGAAAAATGTAGAAAAAAAGGTTTTTTATAAGTGTTTCCAGACTTGTACGATCAGAGAAGAGTCAGAGGAGGTTACACATTTTTATGGGGAACTCATTTTATTCATTAGAGAATAGAATACATGAGTTTCAAAGTCAAATAAGTCAAAAATTGGCCCCTTGTCTCCATCCTTCTCCTTGGCATCTCTAGATAGCTAGTTAGGTTTATGCTCAATCCATATAGGAGAGAGAAAATGGTAATCAAAGATTTTGGGAAAAGTAAGGGGGTCTTTCCATTCTTGGAATTAGTTTTTATATTTATTACCTATGCTTTATGAATAATGTTTAAGAACCTAAGTAGTCAAATTGGTCTCCTATATCTATGTAGGGTTATCTTTTGAAGGGTTATAATGCATTTCTAGTTTGATTTATGTAATCAATGATTGTATATGTTTTCTATAGGTCCTAATATTCCATATAAGTAATTATCCACCCATGGTTCACACTATGATTTCATGAGAGTAAGAAACCTTCATGTTGTCATAAATTGTAGTTTGCAGGCAGTGATTTCTTGATGTTGTAGAGCCTTCAAGGTATCAATATAAAAGTGAGTAGTGGTTTAATGTTGTATGATAGGTTTCATAGAGCCATTAAAGTATTTTTTTTACTCAAAATCATAAATATATCATCAAAATAAGAAACTCCTTTAGATTCCTAATTTCAACATGACTACCATGCATAGTACAAATCATCTTTACAAGTTGTGAGCAAAGTGTTTCATGGTTGATGGTTGTTGAGGATCATTAGGACACTATATAAAATGAACATGTATCCATATTTTTATTATAACCTATGAATTAATCTTATATTCCTCTCTCCTCATTCTAAAAACTCATTCCATAGCCTAGAGAGATAGGCTCTCATTTGGGCACCTACAAACCTATTATGAAAACTGAGCAAATGAAGTGTTCATCATTGGGATGGGGTCTAGAAGGAATTTATGAGTCATGGGGAGTCATAGGGACATATGAATAATAATTTGGTATGGATATATTAGGTTAAAATAAATATCAACACCATCAACTCACTCTAAGATAATAGGCTCAGTCAAGACTCCTATTGCACACATAGGATTGTGGTTGCAAGATTGAAGAAACACTAATAGGGTGATAAGTTGAGGAGTTATAAAGGGTTATAGAGAAAAATGAGAAGTATAACCTAAGTTATAACATCACCCAAGATTCCTCATATGCTAACAAAATAATAAACTCACTTATTAAATGAGCACTCACAGTCAAGATACTCAGAGTTGCCATCTACAGACATGACTATAGAAGAAGGGTAATTTAGGTAAAAGAGTCCATTTTAGGGTTTATTTAAATTTTATGATGTGAAATAGGGATGAAAATTTCATATAAAAGATGATATATTTTATAAGTAATAAGAGAGTTCTCATAAAGAGGACTCACCATCTTATACACAATTAGAAAACGTAGAAATGTCACTTACAAAAGGGGCATGAAGAGGAGAGTGTGATGAACCATGCATGTAAGATAAGTTAAATAGAGGTAAGGAGGTATATTTAATTTAATTTCAATGTTATTGGTCTCCATTTAAAACTTTGTTTCTCTAAATCAAAGAAGATCCTTGATAGGCTAATTAGGCTTGGTCGGCCTAAATAGGTAGTCACAAACCTATATATGGAAATTAGAGACAAATTGCACTTTTGGGAGAATTATGAGGATTATAAGTCTCATAGGAGATAAATAATGATGTTAATACATTTTTAATGTGGTCTAAACTTATAAATTTGAGAGGGAAGATCAAGAATTAGACCTCTAGGGTCAAACTGGCCTAGAGACCCAGGAACCCTAAGCAAGAACTAATGGGGTTGTAGGAGATCTATGGATGAGGAAGGGGAAATAGGAGAATTAGAATAGGTAATTTGGGGTAGAATATACCCATATTATGTGTTATAAAAAAACCCAAACTCTTCACACATCCTCAAGCAAATGTACCTCTCTCAAGCTCTCAATTAGAATGGGTAATCAACTTTAGTCATTTTCTTATGCTCAAAATTATATGGAGATGTTGCATGGTGATCTAATCTCATCAAACAAGGTGGGGGGGAATATATAATTAATAATCCTTTCATTTTTTCTCACATTAAAAATCCTAACTCTATGAATCATCACTAAGAACTCCAACCACCTCAAAAACATTATTTACACTATTTTGGAGCTCGAAGAGGACATAGTTTTGCTTGGTACTTGAAGGAGTAGTTACATGGGACTAAATGGAATTTGGAGATGATATAGGGGTTTTTTTAATTATTTTTATTGGAATTTATTTGTGGTTTATTCCTCCTAGCTCTATAGATCATTGTTAAGATGAATAGATCCTCTAAACACTTGTTAAACCTCTCACAGTGAACTCACAGACAAAATGTGTTTCTTAACGCCATAAAATGCAAAGTTTTGGACCTTATAATGGTTTTTATGGTATTATTAGGTCTCATGAACACTTAAATGAGCCATTTTTTAGCATGTTCAAAGTGTATGGTGTATGGATCAGGCTTAGAGAGGACTATTATAGGCCTATAGAGTGTAATATTGAAGGCTTCTCATGAAAATAGAATATGTGACACCTAAGGGAGTATTTCAAAGCCATTTTGGCATTAGTTATACATGGTAATATTCCCCTCAAGTTATCATGAGAAGTATCAAGGTCGAATTATAGTCTTAAAACTAGTTACAAAAGAGTGGGAGGTGGAATTAAAGAGTCTCAAGATGCCTATTGGACTAATGATAGATGGATAGGATGTTTTAGGACTCCAAGATGATAGAAACACCTAAAAAATCAACAAGGATTATATTAAGGTGAAGGTGATCATCACTAAGGATACTTTTCATCTCTAGATAATCAAGAGGATGGTTTAAAAGAGAATTAATGAGCCACTAAGATAATTAGGTGTTAGGAGGTCTCTTCAACACCACTCTCTTGGATTCCATGATGGAATGAAGAAATTCATATGTTAGAGGAGTTATTATTACTTATTTCACTCTCCTTTTCTTTTTGTAACTACCTAATGCAAATGACATGTTTTTATTGACTTGTATCCAACATACCTCTTCTCTTTTTCTCTCACTTCTCTTTAATAATAGCCTCTTTTGGATGGTAATGTAATCCTTGATGGAGTATGGTGAAGCCATACCCTACCAAACACTTGTCTCTACCTATGAAAAATGAATGTATGATGTTTCCATCCTTCTCATATGATTTAAAATAGTGAATAGTGATTGTGGTTGATGAGTTTTACTGGTAGTAAGTACACTCCCTTCATTTCTCCAATTTACTTAACTAGTTGAAGGTTAGTTTATCATCTTGGTAGGTCATATGAAGATTTTTAATGGCCTTTCATTTGTTGAATATGGAGGCTGACTCATCACGTGTCTCTTAGAAGACCTATTAATCACACCCTCTTATTCCATGTTTAGATCTCACCTATATATTGAAACACTCATGCCTAGATTCCATTGTGAGTTAGTGCATCAATTTAAATTTTTTTCATGTTCATAGTGTAGGATATGTAGGTGGAGGATGTTTTTATTGGTGCATCACCTCTATTAGATTAGGTTTCTTTCATGTTTACCTCCCCATTTTCCCCTTAATAAGTTATTTGGCTTAGTGAATTGAGAATAGATGATGTATCATGGGAGTTATCCCTATAACCTAAAGTTTTATTCCACCTACAAGTCACTCATATCCTTGGACTAATCCTATGTTACCGTAAATTTATAAAAGTCAAAACAATCTTCTCCTAGGGTGTAGTTTGGTGGTTAATAGTTCTGGCACGCCTAGTGAGATAGGTATTTTAATTAATTTAAAAATATTTTGGTGTTTCTATTAAATCACCATCCTTGAAGGCATGACCTTAATCACCAATGGAAATTTTGAGCATGTTCATCTGGTTGCAACAGTCCAAGTATGCATTATATAAAAAAAAAATTGTCATCTTCATGAGGTGGTTATGACATAGGTTGAAGTAGAATTTAGTTTTACCCAAGTTGATGAGATTTATAAATTTTATCATGATCCATATCAGCCTCACCATGATCCTTATTAGCCTTTTCATGACCCATACCATCCCTATGTTCCTTATCACCAATAATATGTTGACCCTTACCAGTCTTATGTTGAACCTCCTCAACTTGGTTATCAGTCATATATGCCACTTCCCACCCCAAGTCTGCTTCTTTAGTAGCCTACCTATCCTCTTGATCAGTATTAGCAAGATCATCATACTCATAGTTAACATATCCATGTTCCAAATCAATCCATCTCAAGCCTTAAGCAAACTATCTTGAGTTATGAGAGGTATATGGTTGGGATTAATACATAAAGGGAGTATGGCCAAGGTATCCCTAGTCATCTCATTAAGAATGTGAGAGACTTATTACAACAAATTAAGATATATTGGTAATCTATTATGAGGAAGAATCATTCAAGACTCACTAGTGATATGTTAGACATAGATGGTCTAATTTCAAGCATGGAAGAGAATCTATTGGTTTATAAGGGGCAAAAAATATAGTATTATCAGCTTCATGTGCCCTCCCCTATTCCATATCAATGTTATTTTGATCAAACCATCCTCCCTCAAAAGACTAAGTCATATTAATTTCAAGACCTTCCAAGTTCCCCACAAGTTTTTCAATCTTTCCCTACTTTGAATTCTATTCAAGACACTATACAAAAGAGGGAAGAAGTTCTTGTTGAGAGGATTGAATGTCATGGTCCAAATTAGACTTGGAAAATTTATTCCCTTCCTAATTAGATTGAAGAGATTAATGATCAAATGAGACTTGATTTTTAAGGTCACATAACTTGAGATATTAAACTTGCAAATAAACATTTATCTCAATCAATAGTAGTAACAAGAGTAATATAATCGCAAGAGTAAGAGAGCCAAGACCAAGACATTGAAGTCAAAAAGAAACTTGAGCCTAGTCAAACCTCAATCACTCCTCCCCAAGAACCCAAATCCTTCTAATCTTGTAAGTCTATCCAAGAGGGTTTTCAAAATAATAAGGAGGCTCTAATTAAGAATGTTGAAGATAAGGCTATAGTTGTTGAGGAGCCTCAAGAAGGATATGAGAATATTGAGGTGTTTTTTGAGAAGAATGAGCCACTTGATTAAGATAATGAAACAACTATAGAAAAGTTGAACCTTATCTCTCTCTAAGAAACCCTAAAAGGGTCTTATATTCCAAAGTTATCAAACTATACAGGTGAAACCTTGACTCCCAATCCAACTCATGAATACATCTATCACCCTCACACCCTCAACTTCTTTAAGAAGGAACCTAACATATGGGAGGTGAATGGAGAAATTCAAGCTATATCATTAGTTAAACAATGTCATTCAGGTCAGTTGGAAGAATATATTGTTATTGGGACACCTCTTCATGAATACAAGTATAGATCAACCTTCAAGGATGCACAAAAAGATAAACTTCAATATCAAGGTGAATTTCAAGAATAATACATAATAATTGGCCAAGGAAAATTTGTTCAACTTGTAGCAGTTACATAACAAGGAGATATCCTTCAAGAGTTTTCAAGTGTTTAAGAGGAGATATGTGTTGATATTAAGACTTGTAGTTTCATTAAATTTGAATAACTCATTCCTTATTTCCAATAAAACCTTGCTAATGAACATGAGGTCACAATACTAAATTAAGAACTAGAGCATGATCATGATCATGATCACATAGACACTAGTCAAGAAGATGATGGAAACCTATGGTAATAGTATTGGAGTATTTGTAATGAGTATGAGACTCTTCAAGGACTTATGCCTTCTATGAGGTAGATTTAGAATGTTTCAGTTGTTGACCTTGTCAAGTTTCATTTACAAGAGGAACAAGCTAAAGATGATGAAGAAAAAAGTGAAATGGTTGTTACAATAGTGTCTCAACTTGAAAATCCTAAACATGAGCCAAGTGAAGGTACATTGACCTTTATTATGTCATTAGGCTCAAGATGCAAACCATGAAGACCTTGATGAGACATCAACTCAGATAGATCTTGAAGAAGGACTGCTTAAGCATAGAGGGAAGTTTGAAAGTAGAGTTGTAGTGATAGATGAAGTTCTTGAAGATGATCCTACTATAATTCTTCAAGAAGAAAGCCTATTTGTATTTAATCCTATTGAGATAGTAGATGATCATCATGATGGAGTTTCAAATCATTATGTCTTTCTTCAAATGATCATGAGCAAACAAGAGCAGCAAGGGGTGAACTTTGAAACACCAAGTGAATATGTGTTCATAAGTGATTTATTTGTTTCTATCATCTCACTTGAGAACATACCAAATGAATTGGAAAACAAGAAGACTTCTCCATCAATAATCGTATCCATGGATCAACTTATTCCACATCATTACCTATCTCATGGAAAGAAAGTTACTAGAAACTTCCCCTTTGACCGAAGAGGAGGAAAACATGTTCAGGTTAATTATTTATAGTAGGTTATTTAATCTTGTTTATAATAAGTACTTGCTAGCACAATTGTGATGTGTTTGCTTATGCTTTGTTTAGTGTGTTTTCCTTTTGTGTGTGTGTGTGTGTGTGTTTGGGAGGGTAATCAGTTGTTCTTATTTATTCAAGGGTCTTATAGTAATAATCAAGGTCTTCCTCAAAGGATGAGATAGTTAGTTCTCTTGACCAGAAGATACGTTAACCACTATGAGTCACCAAGAGTGTTGATAAATTAGAATCCTAGGCCAAATTTCAACCCCTATAATCCAAAACTTTCTCATAGTGCCCTCCAAGAGTACATGAGGCTTATTAAATATTTTCATGATCTTCAAGTGGTATTTAAAGGCTCTTATCATTATTCAAAGTTTTAATATATGTAGTATGGGTTGTTTGAAGAGATATTGATGTAATAGCATGTTTTGACTTTTATAATGAAGTGTATAGTTGTCATGAGTTGTCCTTGGGTGAGTGTAAGGGTGTCAAGTGCCTTTTGAATCCTAGAGAATGGTCTAAACCTTGTTTGACAAAGTTAAGGTACTTTAGCAAAAATTAAGGTATTTGGAGAAGTTAAGGTTTCTTGTTCTCATAGTATTTGTGTCTATTTTATCCACTTCTTAAGGAGATACCTTGTTAAAAATATGGGGAAGGTGTCCAAGTAATTTTTATGTCTTAACATAGTGATTAATGATGAATCCAAGGTTGCCTTTTATAGCCTATTAGTGAGGACTATTTCAAGCTCCAATTAGCCATCCAAGTCATCAAATGGCCCTTCAAACATGTAATATAAGTTAACCTTGTAGTTGTAAATAAATTTAGATAATTTGTCACATTGAAATGAAGAGTCTTAAAGGGTCTCATAACCATTCCAAGTCATGACAAAGTGGTCTTATTTGTAAAAAGAGGTCTCTTTATGGGTCAAATGTCATTTATTCATTATAAAAGGGCCCCAAATGCTTGAAAATGACCTTTAAAATTACCTCCACACATATCACCTAGTTTTTAAATTTTATTTTACTCCTCATTTCCCTCATCTTTCGCACCAATAGCCTTTCAAGATCTTAATCATTAAAAAATATAGAAAAAGAGGTTTTTTGTAGGTGATCTTAGAATTGTATAGTCAAAGGAGGTTAGGTATCCTTAGGGGTAACTAATTTTAGGAATAATATAAAATAATCCATGAGTTATAGATTCAAAAAAGTCAAAAATTGGCCCCTTCTTTCCATCATTCTCCTTAGCAGCTCTAGACAGCCAATCAAGTTTATGCTCGGTTCATAAAGGAGAAAGAAAATGACGATCTAATATTTTGGTTAGAGGAAGGGGGTATATTTACCTTTCCATTATTTTAATTATTTTTCATAGTTATGACCCATGATTTATGAACAATGGTTAAGAACCTAGGCAATCAAATTGGTCTCCTGTATCTACGGAGGGTCATCTTTTGAAGTGTTTCAATGAATTTCTAGTTTGATTGATGAAATAAATGTTTTTATGTGTCTTATATATGTCCTAAAATTAAATATAATTAATTATCCACCCCTTTTTCACATGTGTGAGCTCATGGGAGTAATAATCCTTCATGTTGTCACAAATTATAGGTTGTAGGCAGTGATTTCTTGATGTTACAGAGCCTTCAATACATCAATCTAAAAGTGAGTAGTGGTTTAATGTTGTATTATGTGTTTATTGGATACATTAAATTATTATTTTCTCCCAAATAATAAATATATCATAAAAAAATTAGCTCCTTCATAGTCCTGATTTCAACGTGACTACCACGCATAGTGTAAATCTTCTTTGCAAGTTTTGAGCAAAGTGTTTCATGGTTGATGGTTGTTAAGGATCATTAGGAAAATATATAACATTTATAGGTATAAATATGGTTATTATAAACTATTAATTAATATTTTATGCCTCACTTATCATGCTAAAAACTCATTCCACAGCCTAGAGAGACAAGTTCTCATTTGGGCACCTACATACCTATTATGCAAATTGAGCAAATGAAGTTTTGGTTATTTGGATGGTTATATAAGGAATTGAGGAGTCATGTATATTAATTTATACCTATTAATAATCATTAGGGATTCATATATCAATTTTAAAAATATATCAACACCATCAACTCACCCCAAGATAATAGGCTCAGTCAAGACTCTTATTACACACACAAGACTGTAGTTGCGAGATTTAAGAAATAATAATAAAGTGAAAATTTAAGGAGATAAAAATGGTTATATATAATAATTATAATCATAAAATAAGTTTTAACATCACAAAAAATGCCTAAAATTCTAACAAAATAAGAAACTCAAAGTTGCCATCTACAACCCTGATTGTAGAAGAAGGGAAATTTGGGTAAAAGAGTCCATTTTATGGTTTTGTTAAAGTGTATGAGGTGAAATAGGGTTTAAAAATTCATATAAATTATGATATATTTTTTAATTGATAAAATAGTTATCATGAAGAGGAGACTCACCTTCTTACACACAGTTAGAGAACATAGAATTGCCACTTACAGGTAGGTTCATGAAGAGGAGAGTGTGATAAACAATGAATGGAAGGGAATTAAAAGAGAGATAAGGATGTATATTTAATTTAATTTAAATTTTATCATTATCCACTTGACACTCTAGTCCTATGAAGTAAATTATAACCTTGATAGGTTAATTAGGCCTAGTAGGCCTAAATAGGCAGTCACAAGCCTATATATGGAAATTGGAGATAAATTACACTTTTGGGAGAATGATGTGGATTATAAATATAATATTATATAAATAATTATTTTCAGATATTTTAAATGTCATTTAAACTCATAAATTTTAGAGGGAAGCTCAAGAATTAGACCTTTAGGGTCAAACTGGCCTAAAGACCCAACAACGCTAAGCAAGAGCTAATGGGGTTCCAGGAGATATATAGAGGAATAAGGGTAAATAAGAGAATTTGAATAGGTAATTTTGTTTTTTATAGACCCATATGATTTGTTATAAACTAAACCCAAACTCTTTCACACCACCTCAAGAAAATGGACCTCTCTCGAGCTCTCAATTAGGTTGGGTAGTCAACTTTAGTCATTTTCTTATGGTCAAAACTATGCAGAGATGTTTCATGGGGATATGATCTCATAATTAAAGTTTAAGGGATATGTATACTTAATAATCATATAATTTTTTCTCTCATAAAAACTCATAACTCTATGAATCATCACTAAGACCTCTAACCACCTCAAAAACATTGTTTACACTATTTTAGAACTCGAAGAAGACATAGTTTTGTTTACTACTTGTAGGAGTAGTTACATAGGGTTGAATGGAATTTAGAGATGATATAGGGGGTTTTTCACTAAGTTTTCTTGGAATTTTTTTTTGTATTAGGCCCCCTAACTCTATGAATCATTGTTATGACCAGTAGAGCCTTTAAACCCTTCTTAAACCTCTCACAGTGACCCAATAGAGAAAATGTGTTTATTAACACTATCAAATGCAAATATTTGGAATTTTTAATTGTTTTTATTGTCTTATAAAGTATCATGGGAACTTAAATGAGCCACTATTTATCACGTGTAGACTATATGGTATACGGATCAGGCCTAGAGAGTACTACATGTCTAGAGAGTGTAGTATTAAAGGATTCTCATAGAATTGGACTAGATGACACCTCAGGGAGTATGTTAGAGACATTTTGGACTTATGTGGACATTTTAATATGAAACTAAAGTTCTCATGAGAGGTATCAAGTAATAACTATAGTCTTTAAACTAGTTACAAAAGAGTAGGAGGTGGAATTGAGGAGTCTCAAGATGTCTATTTGGTTAATCATAGATGGATAGTATGTTACAGGACTCCAAGATGATGGACACACATAAAGCATCAGCAAGGAGAATATTAAGTTTAATGTGTTCATAAGTAAGTCCATTTTTCATATCTATACAATCAAGAGGATAGTTTCAAAGAGAATTAATGAACCACTAAGATAGTTACATGATAGGATGTCTCTTCTATGCCACTCTCTTGGAGGCCATGATGAAATGAAGTAATGAACATGTTGGAGGATTTAATGAGACTAATTCCACTCTCCTTTTATTTTTTAACTTACTAATGCAAGTGTCATGTGTCTATTGTCTTGTATTCAATGTACCTCTTCTCTTCTTCTCTCACTTCTCTATAAGAATAGCCTCTTTTAGCTTATAATGTAATCCTTGGTAGAGTATGGCAAAGCCCTACCCTACCAAACACTTGTCTCTACCTTTGAAAAATGAATATATTTTATTTCTATTCTACTCATAAACTTGAAAATAATGAATAGTGATGGTGGTTGATGAGTGTTAGTGGTAGGAATTAGACTCCCTTCATTTGTCCCATTTACTTAACAAGTTGTATGTTGGTTTATCATCTTGGCAGGTCATATGAAGAGTGTTCATGGCCTTGTACTAGCTGAGTGTCGAGGTTTATTCACTAAGTGTATCTTAGAAGACATATTTATCACCCCCTCTTAGTCCTTATTTATCTCTCACCTCTATATTAAGACTCATTCATAGAGGCCATTGAGAGTTAGTGCATCAGTTCAACTTGTGTTTATGTTCATGGTGTAGGATAGGTAGGTGGAAGATGTTTATATTAGTGTATCACCTCCATTAGAGTAGATTTATTTCATGTTTCCCTCCCCCTTTTCCCCCCTAACAAGTTATTAATCTTAGTTATTTGAGCATAGATTATGCACCAGGGGAGCTATCCTTATAACCTAGAGGTTTAGTCCACCTACAGGTCACCCACAGCCTTGGACTAATCCCATGTTACCCCAAATTTGGAAATGTCTAAATAATATTTTCCTAGGGTGAAGTTTGGTGGTTAACACTCTCTTCATATCAAGTTATTGAGGATGTCTAGACTATCTTACTAAAAAAACACACAATTATTGTTCAAGCCATACTTGGAAGGAGGATTAGGGATTTCACACTAAATTGGGTTTTTTAGGCACAACATAGATTTATAGATTTCATGCATGTAGGAATAGGACCTAAAAACACAAGCACATGTGTTCCTAAAAAAATGGATAGTCCTTAAAAGAGGACATTGGTGCCACTTTGAGGAAACTATATAAACATGGTGCTATTATCCAGGTGAGGTGTTATTATCTAGTGAGCAAAAATATCCCATAATCCTGTTGATGACACTCAAAACTATCTAGAACCTAGTTTTTCAAAATCCAAATCACCCATGATAATCACTCTCTATATAAATATATATTTATGCCTATTTATTACTATTTTTAGAAATTCAAAGAAGGTCAAAAGGTATAACGAATTAGTACTTAATTATTGAATATTATTTAACTAATTTAGAAAACTCATCCCTTTAATCTAACATAGTATTTACATAGTTAAATCCTTAAAGGTTAAATCATTTGGTGAACTCGTCTTACTTCAAACATTTCTTCAAACCCTAGATTTCATTAATCTAAATTTTTGTGAAATAAATTAGGGATACATACTTATGATTTTATAAAAAATTTATATAACCTAGCTAAATTAAATCAATTTTCATATTAGGGTTTTAAATTATTTACATATAATTTAAATTGGTGCAAATAAACACTTGATTCAAAATACCCTAACCCTAGATGCTCTTAGGGTTTGTCTCCTTTTTATCCTATTTTCATTAGCTATTATTAATTTTTTAGAATTCATATATTTTATTTTAGTATCTCTATTTCAATTTTTTTACTATATGCCATCTAAAAAATCTATCTCTCTTCCATTAAGAAGTGCTAGACTAGGTGGTTCTCCTAAAGAGCATATTTAGATTATTATTATCCAATCTTATAACATGGACAAGGAACCTATTAAAACTCTAGTTATAAGTCCTTCACACCTTGATTATGTGGAATTCAATGACAATGCATCTGAACATGAATAATACAACCAAGATCAAGATGAGGTACACATTGAGAATCAAGACACACTCCCTCCACTTAACAATAATGACATGATTATGAATAAAGACAAGGTGTTACAAGGATTCATAGATATAATTTAGGAATAGCCCCTTGATCATGCATATATCCTATAGGCCATATTGGAAATCACTAATAAAATAAGTAATGGTCAATCTTCAACCCCTCTAGTTAATAATGTTGTTACACCTCAAGTGGGGCCAACTCAACCAACTCAAATAGCACAACCCAAGATTTTTATTCAACCATAAATGATAATTACACCACTTGTGGCTAGTTTATCCACTCTATCTATACAATCCTTTATGAATGAGATTCATACTCTACAATCTAAGGTGTTATATCTTACTAAGGGAGAAATTAGCCATCGTATGCCTTAGATTCCAACATTATCTTGAATACACCTTTGGCTCATGACATAGCATAAAATCCTTTACCAATAAATTTTATGGCACCCAAACTTACATTATATGATGGCAAGGATGACCCATACCATCACCTCAAAGCCTTTCACACTACATGCCTAGACTATGTGTTCAACAATTAGCTTCTTACAAATCTATTTCCACATAGTCTTAAGTATTATTCCCTAAAATGGTTATATGATTTACCAAATCAATCTATCATGGCATTTAGTCATTTACCCAACATGTTTCTAGCACACTTATCTATCAACATCAGTGATAAGATATCATATGCATGAGTGGCACAGTTAAATCACAATTCAAATTTGCCTATCAATGATTATGTCTTATGATATAAGACAATATTATCCAAATTAACTATCCCCATGGTAGACAGAGAGCTTCATGTTATATTTATATATATATTATATTACTAGCACTGCATGAAGTTGTCTTATTCAAGAGTTTCCTACATTTACCAATATGTGCCACACATTCAAGGAAAGAGAGGTTAAGCTCTTATCAATGGGAAAACTCAAGTACATAAATAGATCAGATTCAATTATTAAGAGTTAAAACAAACCTACAAACAAATAAAAAAAGTGATCACAAGGCCACAGTCAACACAGCTTTTGGTCCATCTCCCAAAAAAATTTATTCACTCCTTAGCATAGAGTCTTCACTAATCTTCCAAAGTCACCATCATGAGTTCTTCAACAACTATTGGAATGCAATATCATATCTCTCCCTCCCATTAAATAATTTGATATGACATAGCCTCTTCCAAATATTTAAGATTCAAATGAATTTTATGAGTATCACATGGTACCAGGTCACATGATAAACAGATGCATTAGCCTAAATCACAAGATATAATATCTTATTGAGGCTAATATCATTGATGTGGTCATACCCATAAAGATACAAAAATAACAACAAATAGAAGCTAAGGAACTAAAGATATTTTTAGATCCTTTCCTAAATAATACAACAAATGAGGTAGGGGGTACATCAAGTGTTCACTATACATACCAGGTACATACACCACCAGATTCTTATCACATAGTTATAGATGAGACACATCCACTACATAAAATTATTGGCATGTATCATACTAACGTGCCACCTAGACCACTTATGACATTTTCAAAGTAGGATATTATGGGTGACAACACAAATTTACATGTGCTCTTCATATGAGCATACATAGAACACCATCTTATTCATAGTGTTATGGTTGATAATGGGTTAAGCATAAGCATATGCACCATGACACTTGTATAGCTCTTAGGCTACATTGAATAGGATATATTCCCCATAGATATAGTCATTAGTGGTTTTAGTGGCCACATTTAGAGCTCCATTAGGGAGATTAGGCTTCCATTATAGGTTAGACCAACACACATAGCCACTTGGTTCCTAGTAGTACCTAGTATAGGTGTATTCAATATATTATTGGTCAAGTCATGGTTATAGTATCTCTGATCCATCCCATCTATAATACATTGATGCTTGAAGTATATACATGATAATCAGGTGGTTTAGGTTGAGGGTATCCCATATGAGTATCCTCTTCCTATTCCATATATAGTTCTAGCACAGAAACTAGATATAGTTATGGAATAGACACCAATTATAGTTATAGCACCCTTATCAGATATTACATAGTTATTAGTTATATTAGAGAGTATAGCTCTTATGCATACATCATAGTGTTTAGTAGAGTAATCAATGTAGGCCAAGTCTACTCCTATGGCATCTACACATATACATACTCTCCCATGGATACCAATACTAGAAAGACCCCTATGTTTGAGATACATCATAGATTATAGAGGACCTTCCTCTACTCAGTTTATATTGAGATTCATTTTATTGGGTCTTAGGGGTTATCAACATAGGGTACCTTCATCACCTACGACTTCTTCTACCAAATGGGTCCCTGAGACCCTTATAATTCATAGGGCATCACAATAAGTTCCACAACATCATAACATCACTACATAGGTAATTTTAGACTCAGATTATACAACACATTAGATCATGGGCTTATAGTTTCCCTTTCATACCACATGCACAATCACATTTCCCCTATTTGATATAGGTCATGGTGATAGTGAGTCTCCCATGAAACTCATTGGTTAGTATGATTCCTACCCTTGTACATACTTCCTTTTTTCTCTATCTCCTTATACATAGTGTATTTTCACTTACTTATACATAATTTATACTCAAAAACCACAAAAATGATATAACATGCCAAATTATAAAAACATTCAAATATTTAAAAAATACAAAATTTATAGATTGTATGCATTGTTATGTTTACATCTCTATTACTTTCTAGATATTGCATATTGATAGCTATCCTAATACAGTTGATTTTATCATACACAGATGATTCACATATTCTTGTCAAGTGCTTATATATTACATACAGGACTTTGATCCATTATGCCAATCTAGACTTGCTATCATTTACCCATTAAGGGCATATAAATTGATCCAAGTTTATACATTTGATACATCCACCCATTCGGGGGGGCATCTCATACATAGTTACTACTACTAGGTTCTATCTTTACATACTATACATTCTAGTTTACGTATTGATATATCTTGATTTTGATCATTACTACTCATTACTTAGATTTTTTGTTGACTATCACTAGTTATACTTAGTATATATGCATCATATAATGTACATAGATTTATACTACATTGTTATACATGCTTTCATTTCTAGTTTTCCTAGATTAGACTTGATTGTGTTCCTATGCTTCTTCCATATTCAAGGGCATTTGAATATGCCATTATTCTTTGGTTCTATGCTAATTTTATATTTGTATGCCTTGTACATGTGCCCATGTCCCTTGTGTGTGATTTCCTACTTCTATATGTGGACATTTGAACATGTCCTTCTATGTGGCTTTAAGACAAATTACTTGTTACTTATGTATGTGTACATTTAAACACATCCTTGTATGTCTTCATTCTCATATTTAGTGACATGTGCCATTGTCCCTTATATTATGGCCCTTTGGACTACCTTTGCATACTTCATGTGTTTGTATGTATGCTTCTACACCATGACACTTGTGTTTACTTGTTACACACACACCAGTTTTTAATGCCATGAGTGATCTCATGCATCAACCCTTCTAGCTTGGGTGTCATGATGGACATCATGCCCCATCCCCTAGGTAATTACTTAGATTTTTTGCTATACACATTTATTTCATCTATCTTGACACCCTTATGTAATGATATAATACAACATACATATTACATTACCTACTTATGCTCATATTCATTTACATTCAAATGTTATGTTTGTACATTGTATTGTAATATCATGCACATGATCTGGCTAACACATTTTACAAAACTACTTCTTTTGAGGATAGTTCTTACACAATTTTCACAACTACCCTCAAAATAGGGGGAATTCACAGGGGTTTTTCATAGAGTTTAGGTTCTTAATTTTTTATTCATAAATAAATTTGAGCACACATGATCATTTTTAGAAATCAGACACAGGGAAGACATAAGAAAAAATAAAGACTCAAATAGTAGTTTAGATAAACCTAGATTTTAGACTAGGTAGACATTAGCACCCATATTGGGACACTAGAGCCATAGGGAACTACTATCCACTACAGGGTGTTACCATCTAGTAGCCCTAACTTTAGGGTAGTCTAGATTAGCTAGAATAGTACACTATGTACAATACAAAATTACATAGATACAGTCATAGGTTTGATAGTTATGTTCATATTTTCCTCAGATACACTCACTTCAGCTCAAATTCATATTAGTTTCTTAGATTTTAGGGAATCATGCATGGCATGATCACCACAACATACATCTTAGTTACATTTATTTATTTATTACATACTTAGTTTAGATTCAGTATACTTAGATATCATATTGGGGGTATTTGTGTGGCACATAGTTTCCATATACTCAACTACACATAGGTTGATTAGATGGAATGGAAAACTCCATGTCATTCTCTACATTATATACACTTGATATCACATTCCAAGTTGTCACTAGATTCATACCTTAATCCATCTACAATGGTTGGCATTCTTGAGTGGCCAAAGTTACCTATTTTACCTGAATGGCCATGGAGCCAACATACATAGTTATATTTACTCAATTAGATAATTTCAATACTTTATTTAGTTTAGTTAAAAATGAATCTACTTCACATGGGTGGGAAATTATGGATTCAAGGCCTACTTGATTTCTTTATCCACCCATATGATAGGGTTAGACATATTACAGTCTTCTCCAAATTATTCATAGATCAAGATCCACTGAACATGGGTGGGCAATGATGGAGTCAAAACTAGATTGAGTTATTGAGCCATCCATATGAGGATTGATCAAGTCATTAGCTCAATCCAAGATATTTAACAATATGATCACTATATACACTCACACACATAGGTTATCATGAGGTTCATGCATTGGTTTGTACCCAATAAAGTGTATTCATTCATTTCCTCTTTCTTTACTCATATTTACTTAGTTACTTTATTTCAACATAGTCTTTGCTTTTGATCATTTATTAAGGATTGATTTTTTCATGTTTTATTTCAAGTCATTGATTTAGATCATGTTTCACATACACAGACCCAAATTTGCATACTCAAACTCAACTACACAGGCTTCACTTCTAAAGTAAGTCTAGGTGTACTTCTTTTTCCTTTATGCTAATAATTTATCTTCAATAATTACTAACATAAATATGGGGAATGTAATCACCTAAAAGTAGTATTTGGATTATAAGAGTGTCACTTGATAAGCCTATTCCTAGTTTTTCCCTAGACCTATCCTAAAGCCTTTGACACACTTTTTCAATCAATGTGTAGACCACAAATAATTACAGTCAGCTAAAACATAGTCCCAAGATAGATTTCTTAGATCCCAACCCAACTTGACTAGTAGTCTACCA
Source organism: Torreya grandis (assembly GCA_037957365.1). NCBI lineage: Eukaryota > Viridiplantae > Streptophyta > Pinopsida > Cupressales > Taxaceae > Torreya > Torreya grandis. The sequence continues at coordinate 1,248,864 of JARHVA010003149.1, read as the reverse complement.
AGTGGATATTAGTGCCACATTTGGGACACTATAGCCATATGGTGTTCGTGTCCCTAACTAGGCACTATTATCCTTATCCCTAACTCTACCAAACAAATACTTTTTCAAACATGTGTTCCCCCTAAGGTTGGCCTAATCACATTTTCTTATCCACACAAGCTACAGATCTCTATAAATACAAGTCTATTTGACCCTTATTCACTAAATGGAAAATAGATGAAAAAAGCCTATTTAAATAAAATAAATTTAAGTAAAATTAAGGTATTTGATCCATATTTTTCCCTACTTATGCATTCTACCATCTACAACAATCGTAGATCTAAAATTCAAATCTCAAGCACATTCAAGGCATCCAAGTCCACTCTCATTCTATCATTCACTTGCACCTACATTAAGCACTAGGTGGGAGAATTACATCAGGCTTGATCCCTCTTCAAAGTATTGGTATGTAGGAAAATCTCTTCATAGTAGGGTGTTGAGGATGTCTAGCCTATCCTAGTAATGAACCCATAATTATTACTCATGTCATATTTTTAAGGAGGATCAGGGTTTGCAAACTAAATCAAGCTTTTTAGGCACAACACAGAGTTCTAGATTTTATGTCTGTAGGAATAAGACCTAAAAACATAGGCACATGTGATTCCAAAACTAGGGATAGTCCTATAAATATGACACTATATCCACTTTGAGGACACTATAGTGACATGGCACTATTGTCTAGGTGGTGTGCTATTTTACACTGAGTATACATATCCCATAATACTATTGAAAACACTCAGAATTATCTAGAACCCAATTTTTAAAACCCAGATCATCCACAAGAGTCACATTCCATATAAGTATATATTTATGCCTATTTATTACTATTTTTAAAAATTTAAATAAGGTCAAAAGCTATATCAAATTATTACTTAATTATTACATATTATTTAACTAATTTAGACAACTCAACCCTTTAATCTAACATAATATTTACATAGTTAAACCCTAAAAGGTTAAATTAGTGTCTTAGTGGTGAGGATGTTCCCTTGGCTATCAATAGACAATTCCTTAAACATTAATTCTAGGCTTGAGTGGCTTAGGAGCCCCTATAAATAATTTATCTTTTAGTTTCTATTTTTATTTCATGTTCCTTGTTTAATTCAGGTTCGATTTCATTATTTTCTATTTTTCTAATTTCCCTCACTTGGTTCAACCTCATTACATTCCTTTTTGAGTTGAACTTATTTTTTTAGCCTAAGGGTTCCCTTTCTTGATTAAGGAATGATAATGGTGACTTGTTTATTAATAACATCGGTGGCATTTTTATGTGTAAAATGTTTAAATTCTTGTTCAATTTCTTGCATGAATTGTTGTGTTTTCCTAGTAGGGTTAAATGTTGACTACATTTCTTATTATAAAGATCATCAAATTCACCTAACAAAAAATATAAAGAAAAATATATCTCTAATTTTTTTAGCTTTCTATAATTGATTATCTACTTATTATTTATCATTTGACCGATGGTTTGGTCCCCAACCCTCAATGGATAAAAATAAATCAAAATCTCCTTTCAAAAGTACTAAGCTAAAATATAAAATATGCACTTTCTCCTCGAAAGGGTGATCTTAAAAAAATACACCACAATATTTTCAACCTAGTTTGGAATGGTGTAAGGCCTTAGGAAGGGACCATAGGAATATTTGTTAGGGATATGAATGCCTAGTTGGTAGCAGAGTAATGCCCATGCCATTTCCCCCCTTATCCAAATTATAAAATATTTTTCCCTTTAGTAATGCCTATCATTTAGGTAAATCTAGTTTATTATGTGTGTGTTTGCTAAATAACTAAATCAATCATGTAAAATCACACACTGATGGTATTTAAGTAGAATTGAAGTTTAGTACACCATATATGGAAATAGAAATTTTTGCCTTCATATTTTTGACTTTATTTTTGAAGATTGATTGTAACTAATGTTTGTGTTTGGATAAGTACTAAATATTTTGAATTCTTGAGATACTCAATAATATCTCTCAGCAAGATTCACCATCTATTATTGCTCACATAACATGCCCCATTTTGATCAAAAATAGGGACCCTATTCTTTTGTATCCTCTTATTTCAGGATTTTAATGGTCTACTTGTTTAAACCTTTCTCAGTTTAACCACCTACTAGATGATAGGTTTTAAATGATTGAATATATTTATTCTAAACAATTTTTCATGTTAAATATTTAGTCCAATATTTGCATCTAAGGGTTTTTTAGGTAAGTTTCCTAAATATATATTATATTGAAATGGTTTTAGTCATGTGGAATCATTTTTTGGAGAGGCTTGAAAATCCCTTTGAGGGAAATATGAGAAGTTCTTTTATGAATTATCTAGCTTCTATCGAGTTTTTTTGTAGTTTTTATCTTGCCGATCCAACCCATTTGCATTTTGAATTTAGAAGGAAATGGGTAAGTCTTTATGTTAGTTTCAATTTTAACTTAGTCACTTTTAGAAAATGGGTTTGTTATTGATAGGGTTTGTTCCAAATGGGCCACTTTATTCTTCTATCTCCACCTTTTTTTCAATCCATTTTTGCTTTAATTTGATCTAAATTGGCTAAGAGGTGGCTTTAGATCCTCGTGTTATCTTAGTTTATTTCTTTGAAATGGTTGAAAGTTGTTTTTAAATGTTTTTTTTTCATTCTAAATAGTTTTATGTTACGAAGTTTCTGTAATCTTTTGTTCAATTTCAAAATGAAATAGTCATTTTTAATTCAAATATATTAACCTATTTTTTGAAATTATATCCATTGGCCTTTGATTTAAATAATGTTGATTGTGCATTTTTATTTTTTTGCTTATACATACTTGTTTTGGCCCTAGTTCCATGTGGCACTCTCTCATGATGCTCAATGATTCCTACCCATTCAAAATCTTGACACTTAGTTTCTGAGTTCTACCCAAATCCATGTGGCACTTTTTTCTTACTAGTTAGCAAATCCTTGGGCAAGTGGGCTAGTGAGATCATGCCAAGTGACATGATCCTAACGATCCATTGTCATGACTATATCCGTATAGAAGAAAGGATCCAAGAAAGTGGGTTATTAGGATGTTACCACATGGCATCATCCTGACAAGATATTATCCTAGATATGTCTATACATAATTTTAGCCTATGGATGATAAGGTTAATGGGATGTTGCCACATGGCATCATCCTAGTGATCCATTATCCCAGAGATGTTCATACAAGAGAAAAACTTTGAGACAAGTGGATTAGTGGGATGATGCCACATGATATCATCTTAGAGACCCTCTATCCCAAAAAAATCCATACAAGATTATAATTCCTGGGCAAGTAGGTGAGTAGGATGACACCATGTGGAAAAATCTCAGTGCTCCATAGCCCTAGGGTGGTTTGTGCAACCCAATAGAGAGTCAAAACTCTGGGTCAATGAGATGGATTCATGTGGTGAAATATCACCTCACCATAATGAATCCCAATCAAAATACATAAACTCCTTGACTGATTAGTAGGTGAGTGTGGGTTAGCCATATGGTAAGGACCCAAAAAACTAAGTACAAGCTAAATACAAAGCCAACAATGCATGAACTTAAGGTTAATGGCCCACCTATATGTAAAACTTATCAAATCTTAATAATGGATTATGTGTTCAATATGACCTACAACATCAATTTATAAGGGCATCTCAATGGAAAAATTAATCATAAAAGACAAATTTAAAGGCAATTGGGTGGTAGCATTGAAAATGAGCATGGTGTGCACATTTTTGAATGCATATAAAAGGATACTAAGGATAAATTTTCCATGAAAACAAGTGATTTTCTGCTATAAAGATAGATATATAAAATATAAATTATAATCCCAATGCATTTTCAGCTACTTCTAGCCACACTTAGTTGATAGAATCTACTTTCATGGGTCACAGTAACATATTCAAGCTGAAAGTTTCAAATACAACTTGATTTCATATTAAAGTCTTAGCTAATTCTGTAACTAGGCATGATTTGCCTCGAAAATTTGAATTTTGAACCTCTCTTGTTCCTATTTATAGGACTTTGAAAGCCTTGCTTAAGGCTGGAATTTTTAGAATTAGAGTGTCCTATGCATGTTTGAATCTTAATGAAATATAACATAGACATAGAGAATTAGACATTTTCTTTATGTATTTTTGTTGCTTTCTAGGATAATTTTTCCCTACCCTACTTTAGTCTTATTGCTCCAGATCTATTTCTTGCACTTAGATGATTGTACGAATCCCCAACTCTATTAATCAAAAAGGAAAATATTAATATTTTGAAGTATTTTGAGACTATATATTCATATCTTGTGCATGTTTTATGGTGGTTATGTCTTTTCTTCTCATAGAGAATCTCCTCATACTCTTGCACCATCTTTAGTTGGAGTTGTACTAGGTCTAGCTCAATTAAAGGTTGGTTTCAAAAGATTTACTTAATCAGATGAGTCTTAATTCATCTCTATTGTTATCAATATTTTTATCTCTTTATCCCTATTCTTTTGCACTTTTTTTATAATTAATTTAGTCTAGGAACAAAAAACCAATATGAAGTTAAATGTTTATCTTGATTGTTGTTTTACATTTTGTTTATCACTAGTGTAGCATTTTTGCATCCATAAACATGATAAATTTAGATAATATTATATGATTATGTATCACCTCAGTCTTGTACACTTGGAAAACTCGTGATCTTGGTCATTCCTCTTAGTTCTATGCATGTTTTGCTTTTGTAAGCCTCACATCTACTTTATCTTATACCCCTTGGCCTATTTCTTAGTTTGACCAACCTTATATTAATGACATAGACATCCCATATTTCCTAGAATGCTTAAAATATACTTATACTCTATAATTTTTAAGCATGTGCCTACTATCGTTCTCCTTGGACACTAACATTTTGGTTAGATAGTAGTATTGACATTATTATCCTAGCCTGACACAAGTGTTTAGTGCCTTAAAGTCATCCAATTTACAAATGAAACATATTAAAATAGTCATCCTAAGTTATTTAATGTAATTTATATCTTTATAGTATTGGTATAATATAATATCAACACTCATTCATTCTTCCCCTGTGAAACCTATCAATCAGACTAAAAGAGTACTCAAAATGCACTCAAGTTACCAAAATCTTTCTTATTCATCCCTATTCTAATATTATTCAAAGGAATATCTTAGCTATAGGTCCAAATTTCTAAAGGAATAATAATAAGGTCATATTTTCCAAGTTACAAGTTAGGTCACTATTGTAATTTCTTTACACATTTTCATGAATCACGCACAAGCCAACACATAGTGGAGAACTACATGAGTCTGACATCCTATTCTAGAGTATTGGATATGTAGGTAGTGCCCTTTTACATCGGGGTTATTACAAGTTAGATTAAAACTATGTGCCCACTAACCCATTTTTTCCAAAGTCACATTAAAGAAGCAAATCTAGGGTTTTGCAAGTTCACCAAGAGTGATAGTCCATGACCCATATCTAAATGCACCAAAGCAAAGGTGAAGCCAAACCTAGAAGCATCTAGGTGGTTTCATCTTGTTTCAATGAGTATTCCATATAGGATACTAGTATCTAAACTAGACACTAGCATCGATGTAATTATCTGAGGCTAATGTAAGTGTCCAAAGAGCCAAAGGCACCAACTCTAGAATCTCACAATCATTCTAGAACTGTCTTCCTATCTACTTCCTACATGTACTAGATCTATGATTTTATTAGCATAAAAAAAAATAAGTACTTTATTTTATATCATTTATATATCTATCATAGTTTTACTTTCTATTAATAGCCTATCTTAGCATAATAAATTTAGCATATGGTACATCTAAGATTAACACATTAATTATCCTATTGTAGATCTAATATTCACCCTTGTGCCCTATCATTTATATCTCCTTAACCCTAACCACTAAATAGGATCTACATCCAAATTAAGGTTAAACATTTGGTGAACCCAACCTTTGAACACCAAGCCCTATATGACCTAGGGTTTCTAATTTTTATTTTTTGTTGTTGATCCCTGATTGTCATAAAATATGTGCAACATGAATTCCTCCTTAGATTTTGTATGCCTTTCTTATTTGGTCCTCATTTTAATATTTATAACATTTCAAAATGACAAGGAGGATTTTATTTCCATTTAAAAACTAAATGAGGATAATAGTTTTCACCCCTCTAACCGTGTTCATGTTTGACCCTCTACAAAGGGCAAGGTAGAACATAATGTTATTCAAAAATGAAGTAACCATAAAACCATTCCAACATCCATTGATGGTACACCTATAAATGTTCAGTATAAAATACTTAAGGATTATACTTGTTAAACCTTAAAATATCCATTAACAAATACTCATGATCTACTACATGAATTATAAAAATCAAATTCAGTCTTTAGACTCAAAGATCACTTTATTGCAAAATCATATTATTCCATTACAAAGCCTAAGCATATTATATTATCTAAAGCACCAAGGAGATAATTTACAATTTTTCTTGAGTCCCCAGTTTCATTATTCCCATGATTATTAGAGTGTTAGCTTATATTTATCCCTTCTCCTATTAAGGTTAGTATGAGTCAACCTCTACCCAAGGAAAAAGATGCAAATTCTTATTGTAACTATCACCAAGGACCTAGGCATTCTACAAACAGTTATATTACCTTAAAAAATAAGATTTGAGATATTATTGATGACCAAAAGATTAAATTTGTGGATCCTCCAAAGGAATTAGCTTCACAACAAATCAAAAACCAAACACAACACCATAATTTAAAAATTACCTTATATATAGGTGGTGCTTATTATTGGCACAACCATACTGATCTTACACAAACCAAAACAACATGCACTGTAAAGCATTTTCAACAACTTGGTTTTAAATTGAAATATTTAAAAAATAAGGTCACTTGGAAAGACTCCTTGGTAAATATAACAATACCAATTGCTTGTGGTCTTAAAGTAATTCAAACATGGGTTTGGGTTATGCCTACCACATCTTGATATGAATTTACACTTGGAACTCTTTGGATCTAAAAATGGAATTAAAAATTGACCAAAATCAACAAGGAATTTATTTTCTTCATGAAGTCAAATTAATACATATTTCCAATGATAACATTACATCTTCTACGACACATGCAAAATGTGAGGAGGAACATGTTATGTCCACTTTCAATGTAATAAATCATGATAGAAATAATGTAAAAGATCCAACTTAAGGTTGCAAAGAATTAAATATGGGAGATACCTATGATCATCCATTGGATAGGATCATAACTTAGTCTCTCCAAAAACTTCTAAAAACACCAAAAAAATCAAAACATTCAAAAATCCAAAAATACTTTTGACACTTATATGTTTTGTTGGATCTTTGGCATCTATGTGTTAGTTCCATATTGAGGAATAACATATCATTTACTTCTACATAGGCATACATAGTCATACATAGTTACATGATACAATTATGGGTGTTGGGCCTTCCCTCTACTCATAGCATTAGGATGTTAGGGGTATCCATATTCTACGATATTGATATACATAGGTTATATGGTTCGATGATCACTCTACACTATTATGCTTGAGCTTAAATATTCACTTATACATGCCTATTATCCATGATTCTACATTGCATAGGGTACTTAATATGTTATGTACTTGACATTTTTTGCTAACACATTTGATCCATGGGCCACTATGACATGTTTATGTTATTTGCTTATGCTTTACATACTTCCTTGAGTGTTTTACCTTGTTATTGTCTTGACTTTTTTAACATTTGAATATGATCCATTATATGTGGCCCTTATGCCTATGATTACCTTCTTATACATTTAAATATTTCATGGCATTCTATGGACATTTTAATATGTCATTTTTTACCTTTATATACATTTGACTAAGTCATGTCCATTTGATTTCATGCCATTTGAATATGCCTCTTGTTTTTCGTCTCCTTCAACCATTATCTTTTGACTTACTTTTGAGTGATCTTATGTGTGTTATTATTTGCTTGTTGATATATTGTTACTATCTAGACATTTCCATGATATTTATCATTTATCTTAGGCCTAAATGTGATTGCATTGGTTATATGTGTTTCATGTGATTGCATTGGTTATATGTGTTTCAATGTTACATCTACCTAGACATATTTCCTTATATATGTTACATGGTTACATTCCTAGATTTATAATTGTCTTACCCATTTGAGGTGAGCTAACTACAAGGTACTATCTTTACCTCACCTCAAAGTGGGGGGCATATTAGTGGGGGAATGTCATGGTGATATGGCTTCCACGCATTCACATTTTTTTAGATTACAGTGGGTACATGATTTGGAATCATGTTCTCCACACTCACATAGTGTATGGTACTTACACCAATTTGTAGATGTCATGGGGGCATGTCATTGTGACATGTATTTCATGCATTTATAGTTTTCAAATTATAATTTGGGCATTCTTTGGAAGCATGTTATCCACATTTGTTTAATATGGTACTTATAATTCATAGATTTAATGGGGCAATGCTTTGGAAGCATGTTTTCACACCTACTTAATTTTTAGTATCTCTAATTTATAGTGAGGTCATGTTTTAGAAACATTTCCTCCATATTGGTATTTATATTAGTTTTATATTTCTCCATATATATTTGGGGCATGCTTTGGAAGCATGTCCTCCATACTTACAAAAAAAATTGAATTGGCCAAAGCAAATAGTTATATGATTTTGATACATATTTTTTATATAATTCTATACATGGTACCATTGTTACACACAGTTTCAACATGAGACAAATATAAGGTGCATATGATATGCAACATGTGGCTAGTATTTCAAAATCCAAATCAAATTTATATTTTAAAACTATTACGCATACTGATACCTAACAAACTTTATGGACTTTAGTAAGCTAATATATTGGAGTATTTGGTTCACCTTTCGGGATGGTTGGGGTGATTAAATCACTAAATCTTTCCAAGTTTTCAATTTATACTTGATCGTCCAAACTTACCATGTCATAAGTATCATTGGTTTTCATAATTGAGATAATCTTAACTACCAAGTGACAACTCATTTTTTCTCCAAATTTGGTGGTATGTTCCTTCCAATATCTCTCTATCTCCTTGGATATATGAACTTAAAAATAATCATCTATATTTATCCTATTCTCGATTTCATAACCTTACAATGATATTATTTTGAAAAAATAACTTGTCAATAGGCAAGGTAATTACATCAACACATAGGTGTACTCCTAAACCTTGCTCTTTCAATTTCAATATATTTAAAGTAATTCTTACCTAGATTATATGCACTAATTATACATTGTAACATGCTCTTAATTAAAATTTAGTCACCAACAAAGAACTTAAACTCAGATCCAGAAAAGCACTGAAATTTAACTCAAGTAAAGACAAGGTGTATACACACCTAGGTACTTATTTATTTCCTTTAAACTATCAATTTCATTATTATATTAAAGTGGGGGGCAGGGGGGGGGGATATAGATTATATTCTATGATTATGTAGTACCTTAATCTTGTACACTTGTCAAACTGATGATCATGGTTATTCCTCTTAGTTCTACACATGCCTTATTTCTACAGGCCTTACATATAATTTATATTATTCCCCTTTGCCTATTTCTTAATCTAATTAGCCTTATATTAATGACATGGATAGCTGATCTATCCTAGAATGCTTGAAATATACTTATCTTGCACCACTACATGTTCTGAGCCTGTGCCTTCTCTCCTCTTTAGACACTAATTTCTAGCATATTAAAACATATTAAAAGTGTTTAGTTCCCTAAAGTCATCCAATTTTAAAATGAAACATATTAAACTTGTTGGGCTAAGTGTTTTAATGTGAGTTATATCCTAATAGGATTGGTATAAATACAATATCAACCCTCATTCATTCCTCACCTATGAAAGCTAACAATCAGACCAAAAGAGATCTCAAGAAACACTCAAGTTACCAAAATCTTTCCTAGTCTACCCTATTCTAATATCAATCAAAGGAATGACCCAGCTATAGGTCTGAAGTACTAAATGCATAGTCATAAGGCCATATTTTCCAAGTTATAAGATAGGTCATTATTGTACTTGATTTATATATTTGTATGATTCTCACATAAGCCAACACATATGGTAGAAATAAATGAGTTTGAGGCCTTGTTTTATAGTATTGGTTATATTGGCAACACCCTTTAACATTAGGGTCATTGTGGGTTAACTTGACACTATGTGCCCACTAACCTATTTTTTCCTAGGTCACATTAAATATGTAAAGCAAGGATTTTCCCATTTCACTAAGAGTGATAGTCCATGACCCAAATAAAAATGCACAAAAACAAAGGCTAATCCAAACCCAAAATCATCCAGGTGGTTGCATCCTATTTCAAATAGTATTCCTTACAAGATAATAGTGTCAAACCTAGACATTATTGTCGATACAACTATCCTAGGCTAATGTAAGTGTCTAGAGAGATAGAGGTACTAGATATAGAATATAAAAACTATTATAGAAGTATCTTCCTACCTAATTACTACCTATACCAAATCCAGTAGTGTATTAGAATCAAAAACAACTAAATACTTTCTTTTCTATTATTTATATATCTAGCATAGTTGTACTTTATGTTACTAGCCTATCTCAGCATAATAAATTTAATATATAGTACATTTAAGTTTAACACATTAATTTTATTATTTTAGATCTGATATTCACCCTTGTTCCCTATCATGTCTATATCAGAAAGCCTAGCCATTAAATAGGATCCACCTCCAAATTAGGGTTAAACAATAAATTGGTAAAGAAATCAATTGTTTTTATTGACTCATATCTCAAGGAGTTTAATTTCTATTAGAGGATGAATCATGTACATATATATCAAGTAAAGTGCGTAGTCTCTCAATGAATGCCTTAGTTGGAGCTAACCACATCTTAATTTTTTAAAACAAGCCCCTTACATCAAATAGTTTGCATTATCCAACTTAGTCAAGACAAATATACCAAGACATGTTACATTTATACCTTATGGATGTATTTTCCTTGTATGATATCCCTCCTTTCAAGAGAGGTAGGGATTAACAACCCCTTAGCCTAATTTTTGGCTCATGTCCAATGACATATTGACAACTTTATTTACAATAGTATATTTTTACCCTCACTAGGTTTTACCTTGTAACTTGGTTTGATATGAAACTTATTAGTGGATGTAGTTGGTGTGTTAGCTATATACTTAATCTTGTTTAATGTAATAAGTTTCATTTATATGTCTATAAAAATATGACATAAGTCATTTTTTTAATATTTTAGGGTTTTACTATGTAAATATTAAGCTAGATTAAATGGTTAGGTATGTTGTTAATCTAAATAAAATTAGAATTTATTGATTCCATGTACCTTTACAAAAATAGAAAACATAAGGATAAATTGGACTTATCTAAAATACATAGATTTTCTCATAGATTTGAATATTGGAGATGATTGAGCAAATAGAGAGGAATCTTTCATCTGTTGACTATTTTTCCCATATCTAGCTCTAGATAGTAGTAACCCCCTTAGGATATTAGTACCATGTGGCACTAGTTTCCAAACCAAGTGTTAGTGTTTTTCTTGTAGTGACTATTTGTAACTTTTAAAAAAGGTGGGAGTTCATAAGGATCTTGTAGGTGATTTTTAGTTGCACAAGGGTTCATCTATGTCATTTTTTTGGCTAATTATTCTCCAAAACCCTAATGAATACCTACACACATGAAACAATAAGATAATCAAATGCAAAAGGAAAGGAAAAACTAGGTTGTGGGATGTTAAAATCACATGGAGTAGAACCCATATTGTGTTTACCACTACCTATATTAACCCCAATGTTATGGGTCTTAGATCACATGTAGTTCTCTTTTAGGGAATGTGCACCATCAACTTGTATAATATGATAAGATGAATTTTACCTAGGCCCTTCTTTTATCAAACATGCAAATGTCTAGGTGTGAATGTTGAGTAGTATGCAAAGTATCTGAGTTGTACTATGGATTGATTTAAGTAATTAGTGACAAAATAGTAAGTGTTAGATGTAAAATGCCTTGTGAATCTATTTATATAGGAGGATCATTATTTGGAATATAATACCTTACTCATTGGTTGATAAGTCATGAAAAAGATATACAAAACATAAAATAAGGTTCACGAAGGGGCTAGGACTCAAACATAGGTGAAAGGGCCCATCAAACATTAAAGGAAAAAGTTGGTAGCAGTGTCATGTGGTGTTACTATCTTGAAAATGGCACTAATGTCCAAAGGCTAAGAATAGAGAAAAAAATAGGGGTGGTAGGTTAGGGGCCCCTAAGACTAGGAAAAGGTGACCTCTAACTACTGGGGGTGTCAAAAATAGGGATAATAAAGCATAATAAAGATCAAAAGACTCAAGATGACCATGCAAACAAGGACTATAACCATCACTAAGACCCTTTGTGTGAAAGAGTAATAAAATACATAGTACTTGTGGTTTCTTGACCAAATTAGGGTGCTTATATTTTCCCCCCTTTTAATCTAGTAATGCAATGAAATGGAAGTACTAGAGTAAAAGAAAATATAAATGCATACTTGTACTTACTTGTGTGAATGTAATATGGATTTATCCCACTTCTTGGCCAAAAAAGTGGATGAGAAATGGAGTGTAATATGTGAAAGGAATTATATGATGTAAATGCCCCCTGTACTAAAATTGAGTGTGTAAATTGAGTATGTGGAGAAACAAGACTCACTTTCGCCCACTTTGAATCTAAGTAATATAAGCTAATGTATGGAGAAATAAGGATCACTTGCCCCCATTCTGAATCTGAGTAATTTAAATTGATTGTGTGGAGAAACAAGGCTCACTTGCCCCCACTCTAAATCTAAATATGTAAACTGAGTCTAGTGTACTTCTATGGATCAACTATTACAAATGACCCTATGACCCAATTTGGTGACAACCTAGTGATGATACTAGTGATGATATTGGTGTAACCCGATAAGTTTTAAAATGGGGATCAACAACATGCACAATGCATCATACCCCCTGATCTTGATATCTAAGTGATGTAGATATGTATCTGAATTTACAAATAAATTGGTATGCCTAAGTCAAATTTGTATATTTGTGTAGAGTGTACATCTGGATACCTACATGAAATTATATAGACGTGTGTGTTTATATATCTAAAAATTTGTAACTCTGGATGCCTATGTAAACCTATGTAAAACCTGAGTAGACCTAGGCATCTATATAATTTGAAAATTTGTACATATAGATACCTATGTAAACTTGTGTAAAACCTACGTAGACCTGTGTGTCTATATATGTAAAAATTGTGTAACTCTAAATGCCCTTGTAAACCTATGTATACCTATACAACTATATAATCTGAATAAGTTGTGCAACTGAATGCTTGTGTAAATTTGTGTAGACCTATTGTTTGTATCTCTAAAAATAGATGACTTTATATGCCTGTGTAAACTTATGTAGACCTCTATGTTTATATAATCTAAAAATTGGTAACTTTGGATGCTTGTGTGTCTAAAAATCTGAATGTAACTCTGTATGTTTGAAGAAATCTATGCATATTTTCCCCCCTTTTTGGTGAGAGATATGAGACTGTGATGATAATGTGTGACCAAAAGGGGTAAGGATCGATTGTGTTTGTGTTTACTTAGTAATTGTGATGTTTTATTAGGTTTGTATAATATATTGATTATGTCAAAGTTTGATAATTTATTGTGTATTTGGATAGGTACTTGTTTGTATAATATATTGATTATGTCAAAGTTTGATAATTTATTGTGTAGTTGGATAGATACTTGGTCCATTGTATGGTTAATAGAATATAATTGTTTTTATCATTTTTTAGGTTTGATAACTATAAGAGGATTGAATTTACTAATATGGGATAGAGTGTATTGGTATCAAGTCTAATGCATAAGAAATGGTTTATGAATTAGAGCTACAATTCTCAAGATATGGTATTAACAAGATAGTTGTATTAATTGGCAAAATTGGCATTAAGGGGTAACCTTAATATGGTAGCATTGAGTAAGTGATGACTTAAATAGGTAATTTTTAAGCATTGTCAATTCATTTGCATCATTTGAGTGTAAATAAATTTAAGTATGAGAGAAAGAAACATGCCAAGGAGATGAGATGTTAAGTTCTCATGCTACAAGGAGGTCGAAGCACATATTCAAGTTGGGAAGGACGCTCACCTAGTAAAGGACCCTAACTTTTTTTACATTTTATCATTTTTATTTTCTTTTTTACTTATTTTTATAGAATAAAGCTATTTTTTGCCTATTTTAGGTAAGGTGCCACTACTATCCCACTCTAAGTGCTAGTGTCCAAATTCTAGCACTACTATCTAATGCCACTATCCTTTGGGCAGTGTGAGTGTCCAATAGGCCCTATGTATGGTGTTCAGTATTATTGACTAGTTTTTTATTACTATTATTATTTTATGGTATTAACTTTTATTTTACTAATGTCAGATTTTATTGAAATATTTATAGATGGATGCCCATATGAGGGAGTTCCATACTGGTCAGATGATGGAGACTATTCAGGGTTTACCCTCATCTAATTATAAAATAGAGGTACTTGAGAGAGCAGGGTTGTGACATGTAGCTTTCCTAGAGCCTATGTTCTAGGATAAACATATGATCACTACACTATGTCAGAGGTGGAATACATACACATGTACATTTTGGCTACCTATGGGTGAGATGACTGTGACATTGGAGGATGTATATCAGATCTTATAGCTATTGATTTATAGGTAGCAATCTGTATTATAAGAGGTTACTATTATGAGGGCTATACATTGAGCATCTAGGTACTTTTTTGCTATGGTAATAGGTACTCATAGCATAGGTAGTCAGAGTGATATACTGTTGACTCTAATTTTTATGGTTGATGTTTTATGATTAGAGAAGTTTCTAGTAGTGTTATTATCATCATTTATTATTATAGATGGAGTGGTGTCTCTATTTCATATAAGATGTATGAGATAGTGTATGACATTGAGCATCATGGCAATGTATATTCTTTGGGTTAAACCATGTTAGATCATCTATATAGGGACTTCTACGAATTTACATAAGAGATGAGTGGTGGGGGTAATAGTGTGTTGATACTATTGCACTATTGGGCATACGAGCATATAACTATGAGTAAGCCAATGGCACATCCATAAGATGGATGGTCTCACCTATAAGTATTTATAAATAGATAGACTAGGATATGGCATTATCTGAGAAGGATTACTACCTATTATCAATAGTTATTAGATATCCTGAGAGTAAAGGACATTTTCTAGAGACCTTATAGGAGCTATCAAAGATGACATGAGGATAACACATAGTTGAGGTAGATCTAAGTGAGCTATTAGATACACAATTGGTGAGATAATGTATAAGAGAAGTTTTAGTATGGGAGGGTTACCTAATAATTTGGTGTCCTATAGGATGTGCCCCAAGCACCTATAGTGTGGTTGAGGAGTTTTTAGGCTCTTGAAAGGCTGGGGAGTAGGCCTAGGCCATCAATTATTGAGCTAGCTCTTTTTCTAATGGCATATCGATATTCAAAGATTGAGGTACTAGATCGGATGATGTGGGATTTATTGAGGCCTACTCAGCCTAGTGAAAGTACCAGATGTTACCAAGAGATGGGATGATCATAGAGGAGGTACTAGATTTAAAGCCCCTGAGGGTTGTTGATGGTAAGTTAGATAATCAGTTTGTATGTTCTATATAATATTGATCATGTGTTTGGATATAATGAGATTATTATGTGTTGTATGGATACTTGAAAGTGTAGAAGATGATGAGTATTACGAGGTCACCATTGATTTGGAATTTCATGAGTTGACATGGAATATTCTAGATGATGTCATGGATGATGGATTGGTGAAGTAGGCCACTAATGTAACTAGAGAACATGATCACTTATTTGATCATGTGGTGATTAAGATTATGGCATATAAGAGAGTAGTAGTAGATAGAGATGAGTTATGTGTAGAGATACAAAGGCATACCATGCCCTCTCTTAATGTTTTAGGTGGGGATATTAGTCATATAGTAGATGACTACATACAATTTTAGCAGGGGATCTCCAAGTGTAGAGCTAAGCTAGCTATGTACAGAGAGAGAGAGAGAGAGAGAGAGAGAGAGAGAGAGTAAGTGTAGCTATATATCAAGGTCTCATGGAGATATTAGGGCCTCTAGTTTTAGTGTTTATGTGTCTAAGAGTGAGAGTGAGGAATCTGGTCCTAGCAATCATGTTCTCATCATTGAGTGATGCATCACATTTGTATTGAAATTTATATATACAATTGTTATTTAATTTAGTCATTATGTATTGGCATCTATATTTGGTTATATTTTTATGCATTTAAATTTGGTTAATTTCTTGAAATGTTTAATGTTTTCTATTTTTTTCCATTAAATAAATGTTAATGGATTTGTATATGCATTTTTAATGTTTTAGGAATATGTGCAGGAGATTTAAGTTTTTGTATTGGTATATGATTTTTATGTTTTTGTTTATAACTCATAAGATGTTTGCATGTATACCCTATGATGGTGAGATTCCCTATATGAACCTAGATGGCATGGAGAACCAATGACCATATTGCTCATGTTGTGTTGGTGTAGACATAGACTATGAAACTAGAGTTGTCTGTGATGCACTGTTAATGGATAATTGTGTAAACTTTGATGCAAAAATATTGATTGGTTGACGTTATAATATTGCATTCTAAGTTATTTGACTTCTTATAAATATTTTAATTGATTTTTGAACTAAATTTGGGTTTTTATCTCTATAATGATTGTCATATGTCTTTATCAGTTGTCATACTAAAACTATGCCCTTGGGTTGATAGTTATTCCCAAATATTTTGATGGGTGTGCACACTAGAGGTGCATTCTAAGATTTGTAATTGTTTCCAAATATTTTGATTAGTTTTTGTACTAAAATAGTGGATTTGGGTATTTAATTGTTCCCAAATAACTTAATCAACATACACACTAGAGGTGCATTATGAACTCTGATAACTAGTTTCCATCATTATTGAGGTTGTGATGTATCAAACCATTGATAAATAGTTGTCCTAAAATTCATAGGTATCGTATGATGAGTATCCAATGGTTCTTTAAAATTAACATCCTAAGATAACTCTGTCATATAGGAGTGTGATCTAGGAGAGTATGGAAAATGAGGACCTAATGACCCCTTTGTGAAATATTTGATGCCCCTACTAACATACTAATCAATGTAAGCTCTGAGTGAATAGTAATGATCAATGATCATTTAAATGTCCATTAATCTAGTGAAAATGACAATAAAGCTTATATGGTACCCAGTGTAAATGATGTGGTGGATGATGATTATTTGAAGTAAGTGTGATCATCCCCTTATTTAGTAGTGTGAGCAAGATGTCATGAGGCCCAAGTTTATCTAAAAATTGTATAACCCCTTTGCCTATATCATGTGTGCTACTCACTATATATTGTGTTGTATAGAATGTCTCTTTTCCCTTACTGGGTATCTTTATTGGTTATTTGTGTTCCAATAGTTTATAAATTAGAAGTTGAGTAAGATCTTTTACCAAATTTGATGTTTGTGGCTATTAGATGTTTATAGCCAAATATGCCTTTGATTGTGTAATTACTAATCCCAATTGTGCATCTAAATATATAGGTAAATTGTATATCTGTTTAAATGATTTAAATGTCTGATATAGTAATTTTTCCTTGAGAGGAGAGATTAAACCTCTAGCAAAGATAAATTAAATCTGTTGGTTGATAAATTAATTGATGCAAACAATATTTGAACCATAGAATGTATTATGATGTAGCATCTATCTCACCCTGGTGTAGTGAAAGTAACCTCTCATGTGTGACTATAGGTCCCTTATTCTATATATAATTCCTAAGGAAAACTATTTCTATCTCCTCATATGTATGTAAATATTCACTAGGGAGTGTATGGTGTAACCAATATAGTGCTTTGTAATTTAGTGACTTTGGAAACACTCATAGTAAAATTAACTTGTTTATAATATGAGCCATGGCTTTCTCATAAGCATAAAGGTGTAGATATGGATCTCTTTGTCCATAAAAGATAGGTAACACTAATATCTGAAGGTTGTGTGACAACCTCATTACTGAGATTCTATGTGGAATAGGGTTATTATGTATAACGTTAGCATCAACCTAAGATTTTTTTGTCTGTTATCCAAAGTGAGATGATGTACTTATTTTTTAAAAGTACCCACAACATGCATTAAATAAATTAACACTTTTTAAGGTATATTATCATTATCAAGGGGTTCATTTAATGCTTGAATTTTATTATTTATTTTATCCATTAGTATATTAGATTGAAAATCTTGTTTAGAATGGATCTGTGTGCTCTCAATAACCTTTGGAGGTAGCTTAGACCTAATTAGAGGAAAATAAGTTATCACCCTCATTTGGGTTTGTTTAAGAACTAGGTTCTACTATAATAAGGGGGTTGAGGGGGATTCATTGGTATATTTTATATTGTTAGGTTGTGAAGGAGTATCACATACAAGTTACAAAGAACATATTTTATTCTCTAGTGAATGAAAATTATACACATAAAAGTGTGTGTGTGTGTGTGTGTGTGTGTGTGTGTGTGTGTGTGTGTGTGTGTGTGTGTGTGTGTGTGTGTGTGTGTGTGTGTGTGTGTGTGTGTGTGTGTGTGTGTGTGTGTGTGTGTGTGTGTGTGTGTGTGTGTGTCTTTTAACATGTGATCTATTTTTATGTTGAACAAGAGAAATATGTGAAGTAAGAGAAGAATTAGAAGTTGTAGATTCTATATGATCTTCATCATAATCACAATAATCATCATTTTCCCATGGTTTATGAAAATCATAATTTAATTCATTTGCAGAGGTAAGAGTAGAAGAAGTATCATTCACATGATCTTGAAGGGGAAGATTTTAAATTTTTACTACTATGTAATGTATCATCATGTGTAATTGTAATGCAAGGTATTTGTTCACTAGTCATTTTTAAAATGAAAGCATGATTATCACTTTTTATTTGAGAATAAAGGGAAGAAGGAGTAATAACCATGTTTTCTTTTTTTACATTATGACATATAGGAGAAAAGTTATAAACATGTGCATTATCTATTTGTGGCAAAGAATTATTGCATTGAGCTTGAAATCTTAATGAAGGTGATAAAGGAATTTCATCTACTTTAGTTTATTCATTACTAAAAGGTGTAATATCCTTTATATTTGCATTTTGAAATGTAATTGAGAAGGGTAAAGAAGATGCATTATTTTTATCTACTTTCCTTGAATCATGTAAAAGTGATTTGTGTGTAATGCACTTATATTGATTTATTTTTAATAATGAAGTAGCAAAGGTAGTTGAAAATCTAGGATCACATTTTAATAAAAACACTAACAACAAGAGCTTCCTTTGGCATTGTATTGTTAATTTGAGTTTTAGGAATAAGAGAAGAATAAGAGGAAAGAGAACATGATTTATCTGATGTATCCTCATGTTCATTTGTATTGTCATGTGCATAATAATCCTCATAGCCATAATTATAGCAATATTCATCATTATAAATGAAATCATTATTATTTCATAATGTACAATCTTGGAAATTAGTCCATTCATTGTTATAATCATGAAGAAAATTTAATATTACATCAAATGGATGAGGGGTAGAAGACTTTTTAGATACCATTTTAAACTTGCCAAAGAAGAAAGCATAAATAATGAACAATAAACACACAAGATGTAGAATATAATCTAACATAAGTACGTGTGCAATGTGTGAATTATTTTAACAAAGATTGTAATATAAAATAGGGTTGTTTTTGAAACCTTAGTTTCTAATGTGTGTGTGTATAGGGACATAGTATGTGGATTTAGGTTTTTAATTTATGGTTGTGTTGAAAATATTTAAATTAAATTAAATAAATAAAACCCTATTATTGAATTTATTAAATTAGCTAGGTTAATCCAAAAAATAAAAAAGTCAAATTTTTATAACCCTAATTTAATATGCAAAATTTAGAAGGTAGATCCTAAGGGGTTTTTGAAGCTATGTTTGAATTAAAATGGGATCAACAAATGGTTTAACCTTTAAAGGTTTTACTATGTAAATCCTAATTTATATTAAAGGGTTGGGTATATTGTTAATCTAGAATAAAATTAGAATTTATTGATTCTATGTACCTTTCCAAAAATAGTAAATACAAGGATAAAGTGGACTTATATGGATATACACAAAGTTTCTCATGGATCTGAATACTAGAGATGACTGAGTAGAAAAAGAGGAATATTTTGATTATTGACTACTTTTTTAGATCTAGCTCTAAACAGTAGTGTCCCCTTAGGGTAGTAGTGTCATGTGGTGCTATTGTCAGTCTTTTAGTGACTATCTGCAACTTTTAGAGAAGGTGTAAGAGTTTATGATGACCCTGTAGGTGATTTTTAGTCATAAAAGGGATCGTCTATGTCACTATTTTGGTTTATTCTTCTCTAAAAGCCCAATGAATACCTGCACACATGAAATAATGAACTAATCAAATATAAAAAGAAATGAAAAACTAGATTGTGGGATGTTACAATCACATAGAGTAGAACCCCTATTATCTTTACCATTGCCTACATTATCCCCAATGTTAGGGGTCTCAGATCGCATGTAGTTAAACCTTAGGTAATATGCACCATTAACTTGCATGATATGCTAGGATGAATTTCACCTAGGCCCTTCTTTAATAAAGCATTCAAATGTTTATGTGTGAATGTTGAGTAGTATGCAAAGTATTTGAGTTGTACTATTGATTGATTTATGTAATAAGTGCCAAAATAGTAAGTGATAAATGTAAAATGCCTTCTAAGGATCTTTATATAGGAGGATCTTTGTTTGGAATATAATAACTTGTTCGTTGGCTGACAAGTCATGAAAAAGATATAAAAAACATAATAAAAGGGTCATGGAGGGGTTAGGACTCAAACATGGGTGAAAGGGCCCATTGGAAACTAAAGGAAAAATCAGATAGGAGCACCATATGGTGTTACTATCCTAACAATGGCACTAATTTCCAAAGCCTCAGAATAGAGCAAAAATTAAGGATGACAGGCTAGGGGGCCCTAGGATTGGGAAAAGGTGACATGTGACTATCAGGGGTGTCAAAAATAGGGTTAATAAAGCATAATAAAGATAAAAAAGACTCAATATGACCATGAAAACAATGACTATAACCATCATAAAGACCCTTAGTGTGAAAGAGCAATAGAATACATAGTAATTTTGGTTGCTTGGCCAAATTAGGGTGTTTACAGTCATTAAAAATTTTAAATTTCTTGAAAATAATAGACTCATTAAGGGAGCAAGCAAACTTTTATTAAATATGTCTTAAAGTTATTATCTCCCATTGGAGTTGTCATTTTTTCCAACATTATCTTATATCTCAAGACATATTCATTATTTGGCTCATTAGTTCCTTGTTTGATATTGGTAATTTATGCATATGGCATATTTTTAATAATGTTAATTGAAAAATGTGGTAAAAATGGATTAGCTAAGGATTTGAATATTTTAATTGATTGTATTGATAGATCATAGAACCATCTAAAATCATAGTACTTTAATCTTCTTAGAAATAATTTAGTCAAAATGTTATCATTATAATCATAATCAATGGATTCAATATAAAGGATCGAAGATGTTTCTTATAATCACCCTTGCTATCATAAAATACAAAACCAATTGGCAAAGGGTACAAAGATATCTCATGTGCACATGGGTTATGCAATACATCTTCTAAATCCATTGCATGAGATAATTTCATATAATTTTTATCAATGTTGGTAACCTTATCTTGCAAAAAATTTATATTTTGTACAATATCTTGCACATTTTGATCACTAAGGTTTGAAATTTGAGAAGTCACCAAATAAGATGAAAATGTTTATGTTCAAATGAGCATTGAAACTAATAATTGGGTTGAAGTATTAATGGTTCCTTTTATCACCAAATATTTCACCCTAGAGGTTGTTGTTCAAGCCTACTCTACGATTTGGGCAACATTGGAATACATCTAGGCATGTGGGTTGCCTATGAGAGAGGTAAACCTCTAAGTTTAAGGGCTAGCTCCCTAGATTGATCTTTGCTTATTTATAACCTACACTAACTACTTTATTGGATGAAAATTGATATAAATAACATTAAAATAAACTATTATATTGAGGTGATACACTATAAATATCTACACTAAACTACCATAACATTGCACTATGAAACATGACCTACAACATTAGTCTCAAAATCCTAAATTGCTCTAACATTAGTATTTCAAATATGGATGTGATATGCATTGTAATACTCAAGGTGAGTGAACCAAAGGTTTAATTGTAGACACCAAGGCTACTTTTACACTTCAATATAGTCAAACACACTATCTACACTTCATATGACCTATTAGAGCAAGAATTACTTGCACCAAACATGAAAGGATAAAGATAAGGCAAGGATAGATACTTATCACTAGACACTTAAATATGAATCACTTCACACACTTGGAAAATAAATTCATGAACTCAAAACCATATTGAAATTATTATTTCAAAGGTAAAGTATAATATCAAACTAGTACGGCTTCACCATACCAAGTGTGGAATCTCTTACAAAATTCAAAATGGCTTGCATTTATAGAATGTGTGAGAGGAGAGAGAAGAAAATAAGTTCAAAGGTCACAATGCCACATATCAAGGAATGAAAACCAATTATATTATAGTAATAATTAAGTGTATAACATAGGTATAAAATTTATTCTTGTACAAGTGTCCATTTGAAGCATCAAACTCTTCAAACCTAGCATAGAGACCCTTCAATTGCTTTCTTGAAACTACCTTCATGATTAGGCATAATTTAAATGCTTTAAAATTGAATAGGGAGAGATGAAACATATGAACTATCTTATGGGGGTTGGATACATGCCATGATAGTCATCAACTACATCCCTAAATGTTATTCATCTTTAGGGCACTTGTACTCACCATCTGCAATCATCCATTGGTCTTCTATGCCTCATTATTCACATTTGTAAACTAAGTGGCCTTCAATTATTTAACTAAACCCATGTAATAGGTGTTATTACACCTTTATATACTTTATTTTCCTTCCAATCCATAATTGAGACCTTAAAAAGGTCCAAAAACTAACTTCTCATCTTCTGACTAAGTAGTCACTTTGTCTTTCCAATCTTTATCCAAGACTCCCTATGATGAATGGTGTAGTATAGGTGTTTATATTACTATCTATTATTATAAATAAACATATTTAATTATAAAAATTCCCAATTTACCTCCCCAAATGATTATCACTCTTCCAATCTCCTTTGTACTATACAACAATTCAAATCTTTACAAAAAACTTTGTGTTAAGATTGTCCATATAGGTAGGGTATATACCAATATAATATGATGGATCTTGATATATTCCTCCACAATTACAAAACCTTTTATAGGTCATACTATCCCTCTTGAATGCATTTCTTTGCATGTTTTCTCTATTGGGTCAAAATCGGGGTTTTAGGAGGGTTTTGAATTGTTTTGATTCTTAACAATGGTTCATAAAAACTAGACATTCAATCTATCAAAAAAATACAATTTAATCATTTTAGTACATTATTTAAACTCTCCCCAAGTTTTTTGGTCACCATGAAATAAATATATATCGGTATGAGTGTTTGAAGTTGGCCTATTGAGCTCATTCATGAATTCTAGGCACCCCTATCATAGGTTTAGGCCAACAGTGATCCATCTATGTATTATATTATGAACTTATGGTTTTTATCCATCCATAACTTGATCCTAAATTTCATCAATTATGTTTTAATGTTCTTGTGATCTTGGATTGAAGCTATACCATTTAAGGGCATAGGTTTAGCTCTAGGCCTAATAGGCCTGACTATGCTTGAGTTACCCATGACTAACCTGAGTACTCATGATGACTACATAGATTTTTACACATTTTATCATGATTAAAACAACATTATACATCTTTCCCTCAATTTTATAACACTCATCATGTTATCTTTCTAACCTTCATATGGTAAACTTGCAGTCTTGACTGTTTGGGAGTGCCCTCTATATGAGATAAAATAGAGGGCATCTCCCCTATTTTATTTGTCAAATTGAAGATATTGAAGGTTATATTGGGTAATTATTACCCTCAACACAAAATTTAAATGCCTGGTCACCTCTTTAAGGCTCTCAAATATAATAATTATTTAATACACACTTTCATGAATGATGACTATTTGTAAGATTTAAGAAACTCGCACCTGTGATTGTAGGTTGGTGTGAATTATTATATTTACTCCATATAATAAACACATGATATTTAACCTACCACTATGATATTTTTATTATCATTATCAATTCATCATACATCTCTTCTACCTTTTCACACCTACCTCTCATTTTCTTAGGTTAGTCCAAGGATTGTGCTGATAGTAGATGCTAACTTAGAAAAATAGGATTCATGTAGGTGTTTTTCCCTATCTGGGAATTATGTTTCATGAATTAATCAATTATCTAAGTCATCAAGGTCACCTTACACTTGAAAATATCCATATCATTCCTTAGGGTATGCCAACCTCCAAACTGCCTACTCCCAAATACTGTCAGTCTATAGTCAGACTGTAGGTGGCATTTTGAGAGAAGAAAGGACCCTTTTAGGTGTTGATGTGATCTTTGACATAGGATTTTATATTTTATGATCCTCTTGATGTTGTTTAGGTAATTTCAAACCAAATTGATCTTATTCTTATGCCTATAGAACTTAGTCTCACTCACCACTACAAGTTGGTTGCTTTTAGTCATTTTAATGTAGTACTCATTAAATGTTTTAGGTTAGAACCTACCTGAGTTAGAAACCTTTCAAACATATTCATATCTTGATCAATAAAAAAAATCATGTTTAAAACATTTCCCTAGGCTTGGGATACAAGGTGGGAACTA
The DNA here is from genome assembly GCA_037957365.1 of Torreya grandis. Lineage (NCBI taxonomy): Eukaryota > Viridiplantae > Streptophyta > Pinopsida > Cupressales > Taxaceae > Torreya > Torreya grandis. The sequence continues at coordinate 1,223,784 of JARHVA010003149.1, read as the reverse complement.
CTATACCTATTCATTCCTTAAGACACTAAACTATGAGAATACCAAATAAATGGGAAAAACATGATTTAGAAAAATTAAGGTAAAGTGTCTCAATTTCAACATTTTAAATTTGTGCACAAGGCCTTAGTTATGTCTACCATGAAATATCTTTACAATTATTACCATGATTCTTCTTAGTTTTCTTAGACCTCAATGAAGGTCTCAAGTGAGTTTCAAGCATCTCCATTTCAACATTGCTCTATTTTCTTAGAATTTCACTCAGACCCCTTTTGGAAACCTATAGGTGTCACTATGTAATATAGGATTGTGTACATTGAATAATTGGTTTTCATAACCAATATTAAACCATTTTGGATAGCTCAAATTCATTATTTTCCACTTTTAGTATCTTCTTTTCACCTTGATAGCTTCCTACTCCATGAACATGACTGTTCAGGCTTGATTCCATCTAACTATTGGTGATAGTCACAGAGTTTACTGATTGTGTGTATGTATTGGTCTCTTCACTCCATTTATAAAAATCCTTAGACCACACCTTTATAAATACAACTAGTTACCATGAAATATGAGAGTGAAAAAAACATTCCTTCTTTGTTCTAAAGTCACTACAGGAAGGTAAGATTTTCAAGAGTGAAAACATTGTCTGCAAATTGTCAATGGAGTCCTCCTAATAAACTAAGATATTTCATGTTGATTATTTAACTTCCACATGTGAAACCAGACTATGAAACTTGTGATAATAATTTTCATTCCCTTATATAACCCATACACAAATTTAATTACATATAACAATCCAAACATATGATAAAATTAAAGACCATGGGGATGTGCAAGTAGAAAAGAGGAGTTAACACTCTTAGCAATGTTTCATAGAGCATGGCACACAAAACATAAAAATATTGCCATGTATTTTTACTATAAAAATATTTTTATCATCTAGCAAAGGCATTTTATCCAACTCACCTCCTCCTATCTGTACCATGCAAAGACTAGTTATCCATTTTTACTTGCAAAGGAAAGCGACAGAAAGACAGAATGATTTTTTTCCATTTTTAATTTTTAATATTTTCATAACCATGGAACTGAGTTTAAGGGACTTTAAAAGTTACTTTATAAGTCTTCCCACATGCCAAAGCTACTACACAAGATGTACAACAACTAAAAATTACCTCTTTTCAACTATTTACTTGTTTTCAATGTAGAACCTTATAAATTTCAGTTATGAAATAATATATCTAACATATAATGACATTAAATATGTTTAATATGACTTTGGAACACTTGTATCTATGGTAAACCTATACAAGTTCATTTAATGACTCAAAAGTGACCCCTAGATGACATAAGACCAACTATATAACTATGACAAAGCTAAATCACATTATAAATGACCACTTTAAGACCAAGAGACACATTTACACTCTAGGGGACCTTATGACAAGTTTAAACTACATATGGGGTTGACCTAATTTGACTTGTGGTCAAATTAGTCAACAATTTGGTAATTTCCTAGGGGTGGCAAGCTAGTTATGCTAAAGACCAGTAGCCTACTCATATCCATTAGGATATGGAGTCACCTATACACTATAAGGATAGTAAATTTCCTCTAAAATAACACCAAAACACACCAAACAATAGGAAACAAACACACAAAATAAGACACCTAAGCAAACACACTTGTGTTCTCAAGAACACTTAGGGAAAACACACACAACATAAGCAAAAACACACACCTATCCTAGTATATACAAGACCTCAAACACTTGAGATGAAATAAAGTTCACCATAATTCAACAAGGATCAAATATAGTACCTCATGCATCATTCATGCTCCAAAGAAGCAATCCATCATGTGAAGCATGCTTATCAATGAACACTTTCTTGTGTAAGTAATCAAATGACTTACCATCTTTAGCTCTTATTCTATCTATAAGTGTGTTGCTTGGGGATTTCAAGGACACTCCATCTTGACCTCCAAGAGACTTGTTTGGGTTTGTAACTTTATTGATCTCTATCATATCCAATTGACACCTCTCAAACTTCACTTTGAGAGTCTTCAAAATTGTCTCAACATTACATTCTTCTAAGACATGATGTACTTGATGTATGGGACCATCAAGCTTGTCTCCTTTATGATCCAACACATCTAAAAATGGTTCAACCTTAGGTTGAGGTGTTGACCACTCCTCAAACATAAATATTTATTATTTGGCTTCATTTTACTCCTCCATGATTGCAACCTTCATGATAGTAATTTGAAATTCATTCTTATGCTCTATAGGATACTCTCTTCCAAGCTTAGGAGATTCATTAACCACCTTATCATCAGGTTCACACTTCTTAGGAAGGGGATTTGGTCTGCTCAACTATTCAAACTCTTGATTTATGGCATATAATCTTTGTCATAGGTCATCTTCCTCTTCATTACTACCACCTTCAAGGATTCCTCCATCAAGTACATGTAGGATGACATTATCTTTCTCATTATCCTACTCTACCATGATTTTCAAACCATCATCATCATGTAAATGAATAAGATAATTACCCTTAGTAGCTTGTGAAAAAGAGTTATCAATGATTACCTCATATTTTCATATCCTCCCTCATGAATGATGTATGTGCCAAGATTAGTTTACTCAAAGTAAGTATATGGATCATGTCCATAAGTTTCAACACCATACTTATCTAGGAATAGATCAGATATGCCCTCAAGCTTACAAGATGCTCCATCATCCAAAACATAATGCTCTTGATCATTGATTATGAAATTGAGATTAGAGCTTTGTTCTACATAGGGCTCAATATGAAACTTATCTAGTGGATGACTTATAATGGTTACCTTTGTTCCATTCCTTGTCTTCAAATCCAATAAGGATCAATTAGTTGAGAGATAGTCTCCTATCCTGGCTATGAAATCCCTTGATAGGCAGATATCAAAGTGAGTAGGCAAGTCAACAACCATAATGTCTTAAAGAATTGGGAATCAATGACAATCATGAAAGAAAACTTTCAAACCTTTAACAAGTCCCACTAACTTAGCAGGTGTCCCATTAAGTTGAAGAACTCATTTACTATATGGTTCATATTTAGGCCCAATTTATCTGCCACAAGCTTAGACATCACTGAGGTACTAGCTCCACTATTCACTATGAAATTATGAACATGTTGGTCTCAATGAGAGTGAGGTATAAGTGTGGAGGATTTTTATATTTAGAAGAAGGATCCATAATGTGATTAGGATCATTAGTGAGGGAAACATTACCATGACTTCATGGTTGAGGACTAAGGTATATTTGAGAGAGTTGCTCTTGAAGGTCTTTTTGACAAGGCAAGTGAAGCATTTCCCAAAGAGACATAGATGCCTTATCACTCTTAAAATAATCCACAATATTTAAAATAGGAGCACTCACATTTTCTTTTATCCTTGAAGTCAAGGAATTGTTTGAATCTTGAGACATTGGAGCACTTTGATTCACCCTTCCAACATTCTGATTTTGAGGAGATGTAGAAGTTGTAGGGATTATCATAATTGGACTCACAACTTGCTACATTTTAGGAGGGCTACATGAACTTGTATGAACACCAAGGGAATCTCCCAAGGCCTTCCTCTTTTCTCTAGTATTATTTACAACTAAAGAATTCTGATTGAGGGCATAAGTATTTTCAACTAGAAAGTTAGTCAAACTCACTCCTTGAGGATGACATACTTCATTTGCTTGCATAAGACTCTCATCTTCTATTGATCACTGAGGAGTAACCCCTCCTTGGGAAACCAAAGATTTATCCCCATCTTCATTGGCATTCATGAATTGTCCTTACTTCCATTCTTCTCATTGGACCAGGTTACTATGCATTGGGACCATGACTCTTGTGTTGGAAGTTAAAGTTGGATTGTATGCATTGACTAGCCTATTGAAGTTAGGCTGCCCTTTCCCTCTACCTTGGACATATTATTGAGGTTGAAACTTATTTCCTTGTTGAGGATAAGGATATGGGTTTTAATTAACACCATAGTATAGATTGAGTTGCCTAAGTTGAGCCTCAAAGGCATTAAATCTTGCCTACCAATAATAGTATTTTCTACCTTCTTATGAGCAGTTCTAAGCTTGGTATTTTCACTTGGAAGTTGGGCAACACTTGGAGCAGCAATAGACATATTTGGTAGAATGGGCATGGAGACTTTTAGAAGTAATTTTCTAGCTTGTATCATGCCATTCTTAGCTCTAATGGCAAGGTCATATGCTTTCTGTAAGGTGTATCCACTCATGGACTATAACATTATGGCTATATTATTACTAATAGCCCTTAGATATGTAGGAAACACAAAGCTTCAAGGTGGTCTCATGGGAGGAGGCATCCTATTCCAAGTTCTTTGAAATCTCTCATTAAAGTCATGCATAGTCTCCTTGGGGGCTCTTTGAATGACACTGAGTTGATAAATGAGTGATGTGTGATCACTCTTGTCTTAAAACATTGAGGTTAGAAACTCTCCAAAATCATCCCAATTTGTGATACACCCTCTAGGCAATGTCATATACTAGTCAAGCGATTTCCCCCTAAGGGACATGGCAAGAAGTCTAATGGAAATATTGACTTTAGTGACATTGTGAAAACTAAAAAAAATTGAGATGTACCTAATATGCTCACTAGGGGTAACATGACCTTCACCATTGAATGTGGGAACACTCTTGGTAGCATTAGGGGGTATATCATCATATGCATTGAGATGAATTAGATTTTTAGTGTTAAAGGTTAGAAATGCATGTTGCCTAGCCATATTGTCCTCAACTTCCTCTTCAATTTCTTGATCTTCTTAGGTTACAAAGTCCTCTTGTTCTTAAAGGGTCAATATAGGCTGAGGATGTGAAATTCAAGAGGAATTTTAGGTTGAAGGAGTGGGTTTATAGGATTGGCACCTCTATCATAAGTTGGCCTAGTAAGGACCATGAAGTATGAATATAAGAACTGATAAAACAATGGTCAAAAACTAGATATTACATTGATTGGAGTCACCAAATGATGAGTAGAACACCATATGTAGTTGTGATGTTGTCAAGACAAACATTCACCTTGGAAAGATATCTTTAGGACAATGGTCCCACTGAGCATGCTATAACTATTATCCCCAAATCTTTCATCCTAGAGTTGGTTGTTCAAGACTAATCTAAGATTTGGGAAACATTAGAATAAATCCAGGCCTATGTGTTGCTTATGAGAGAGATAGACCTCTAGGTTTAAGGGCTAGCTCCCTAGATTGATCTTTTTTTTCTTACCACATACACTAACTGCTTGCTTGGATTAAAAGGGATAGAAATAACATGGAAAATAAACTACTCTATTGAATTGATACACTAGAAATATCTCCACTAGACTACCATACCATTGCACTATGAAACATGACCTACAACACTAGTCTAAAAATATTGAATTGCTCTAACATTAGTATTTTAAATATGGAGGTGATATTAATTGGACTACTCAAGGTGAGTGAACCAAAGGTTATATTGTGGAGACCAAGGTTACTTGTACACTTGAAGATAGTTAAACATACTAGCTACACTTCATATGACTTGTTATATTGAGAACTACTTGAACCAAACATGAAAGGATAAAGAGAAGGAAAGGATACATACTTATAACTAGACACTTCACTATGCATTACTTCACATACTTAGACAAGAAAGTCATGAAATCAAAAATAGAATCTAATTCTTATTTCAAAGGCAAAGTATAATATCAAACTAATAGGGCTTTTCCATACCAAGTGTGGAATCCCTTACAAAATCCAAAATGTCTTGTATTTATATAATGTCTGAGAGGAGAGAGGAGAAGATAATTTTAAAGGTCACAATGCCACATGTCAAGGCATGAAATCTAATTATATTACATAACAATGAAGTGGAGAACATAGTCCTGGAAGGTCTTGTTGACCAAATTTGACCCCAAGCCAAATTTGGGTCAAACTCTACTATTTTAAACTTTTTATGAAAGTTTCATATGTCCTATGGGGTCTCCTATTGTCTTATATGTCCACTTGCCCTTCCCTTAGTCCTTATTAAAGTCCATTCTCCCGGTATTGGCTTAGTCAACAAAATTAAATGTTGGTCAACCATGGTAAAAATTATTCAGAATCTCAATTTATTTTTTAAATGTCTTAAAATTGTCTTTGATAGGTTTTAATGTGTCTTCAAGTCATAAATTAACCATTTGCTAGGTCTCATGTGTAAAAAAGGTCATTTGGCCACATTTCTAGCTCATTAATTGACTTGTACAGATGATGGGAGTTACAAAAATTTTCATAAAGGTGGATATAAAAATGGGATAAGGTCAAATAATTTCATAATCAGTTAGGTGATAGTTAGAAGTCTATTATGATCAAGAAATGGTAGTTTTTTCCTCAAAAATAGGAGTTTTTGGGTACTTTTACAGACTTCTCAAGTGCACTTGTAGATAAAAACATGGTGGTGTGACTCTTCACCTACCCAAATGTAATTTTCACTTTTTTATTGAGAATATTTCATAAAAAAATCATTTCTAGCTTCTTTTCCTTCTTTTTCCATTGGCAAGCCAAGGAAGGGAAACTTCATACACTTGGCATGGGCCATACAGGTGGAATTGGGAGGAGTGATTATGGGGGTAGATATAAATCTAAGTGAAATTAAATTTCATATAAATAATTTTTAATTTGGTGCCTCCTCCTTTATGAATAATCATTTACACTCTAGGCAGCTTTTATGGAATTGCATTCAAGAGGGGTGTAAGTTTGCATATGTTTCTTGTTTTTAGGAATCCAGGGAGCTATGTGAATTTGATGAGGTGTTTTCAAGTGGTAATAGGGTCCTCTCCATGATTTTTTAATCATCCAAAATTTATATTTCAATGCCCTTGAAGGAGGATTCAAAATGTGATTGTTTCTCAAAGTTGGCAGTCATGGGTGCAGAACCTAAGTTTTCTCAACATGGGAGAAGCTCCATGAAGTGTTATAATGTACTTGTAATCAAGTTTTTAATGGTTAGTTCAATTAATACTCTTGGGAGAAATAAAATCAATGCCATTTCAAAGCCAAATTGCTTACATATTCTCTTGTTCACTACCTTGTCACTTACAGTCAACTTGTGCTTGAATTTAGGAGGTTGTACAGGTGTATAAATGGTGGGACCCATGGTATAATTCATGTTTGAAGTTATATAATACTAAATAGCCTTATTTTTCATTCTATGAAGACTTAAGATGCTATACAAGGCAAGATTTTCCTTCAAAACAATGACTTGACTATTTTGGGCTCTTAGTCCCTAAAGGACCAAAATAGAGATCCTAGGGCTTCTTTAGAATAACATATGTCATGAACAAATATGTTTCCAATGCCCTTTTTTATTTGGTTTTATATCCCTACCCACCAAAAACCCTCATGATAATTTTGAAGGCCAAAGGAGGAGTGGATATGGAGTTTGAACAAGCTTAAAAGTTGCCAAAAATCATTGAATTTGAACAGTGATATCTATAGGTTATAGATGGAAAAGTGTTCTTGCACTCCATTTTGATGATACTCAACTATGAAAGCAAGTTAAAACCATCCAAACTAGTATAAATAACATTCATGAGCTATTTATGACAAAAGTAAAGGTGAATTTGATGTTTGAACCCCCTAATGTAAACCCTATGTCTGTACAGGGGACTGAGAACAAACACAGTCAGTAGCCTTAGTGAAGTTTTGTCTCAATTTGGCATATGATGATATAACCTAGATTTTTAGGGTGAATTGAATGTTTTTAATACCATATACCTGAAATTAAGTGGATTAATTCCACCTGAAAATGCCCAACCCTTTCTAAGAATGCACTTACGAACCTTGAATCCATGGAAACATAGTCAAAATAAGGTATGTTGACAGTGAGGTCAAAGTTTGAAAGTTGGAATTTATTTGGAGCCTTCAAGGTGGATATAAGGTGAAAGGAAGAAGGGGGACCTTAAGGGACTCAATATTAACTTAAACACATCATGAAAAAAGACTAAAATGGCTAAAACACATCAAAATAAGGGCAGAATGGTGACTATCATAGTCAAACATGGTCATAAGCTTGAGTGGAACATGGTGAGAGTTTGATGCCCAAGGAAGGAATAGGGAGTTTAAAATAGTGTGATATGTATTCCTCATGATAAAATTAAGTAAATAACATGTCCAATACATCCTCAATATATCCAAGGCCCTTTTCCCACAAGCAAAATAGGCTCAATCCACACAGGTAACGTAAGGAAACCCTTGGTGCAAGAGATGAATATGGATTCTACTTGGGAGAGAGATTCTGGGTGGATCCATAGACTCCATAATCATGAAATAAGGGTTAATAACATGATTTAACACCTTTTATGTGTCAAATAATCTTGTAAGGAGCATCCATGAGGAGGTTTGGACAAAACATGCAAAAAACAAGGGTTTTTACCCCTTTTTGAGAAGATTGAGACGGTTAGACACCCTAATAATTGAGTAAAACAAAATAATTTTGTATATTTTTTCATTATCACATTTTTAATCTTTTAAAATACTCACTTTTCCCAAATAAATAGGCTTAATACTCTCTATCTTATCTCAGAGCAGGGGCAATCCCTACATACACAATAATGGCAGTTTTGGGGAAATGTGATGAATGGTGAACCAAAGATCAATTATATCATTAAATAATATTTAAATATCTAGGTGACACATGGATAAATATGATAAATAATTATATAAGGTTGGGATGTAATAAAAATGGTCTAGACCAGAAGGTTTGTAGGCAGACCTAGTGATGAAAACATGCAAATCCAATGCCAAATGCAAGGTCACTTCAAGTTATAGCATTTTCCAAGCCTTGTATTGTTTTGTATCACATATTTGGAAGTTTAAATGATGTGTTAAATCCATGTTAATTCATGGTATATTTCCATAATGGTCATTTGGTTCAAAGGTGCAGGCATGCCTAGTTTGCAAGGCTTAAACATGTTTCCAAAATAGGGGTCGGATTCATTCTTAGCTCTTGAATAGTTTTTATAAGGATAGGATAAGGTTTATGGATAATTTTAAGAGGTTTTATATCTATCATATATAGATAAAGTCTCCAAGAAACCATCCTTTGCCTTAAGAAGCTCCCAAACCTCACAAAATGCTTGAAAATAGCTCAAATGGCCATCTTGGAATGCTCATATATTTCATGATCTTGTACATGGGATCTGGATCTATTTGGGGAATATGTATAATGTCCCTAAGGATCCCTCAGTGTAATTTTGAATAATCTCCAATGTGTATCCTACATGAACAAATGCTAAGAGGGTTAGTCATTCCAAAACCCTCCAAGAAGCCTGATTTGAACTTGATGAGAGAGAAAGGATAAAAAATCACTAAAATGGATGTTTCAAGATTTAAATTAATTATTATTACCTTTATAACTCCCTTGAGGTTCATCCCATGCCACTGGTCCATAACTACAAGTATAAGGTTGTATAGAATAGGCTAAGAAAGAGCATTTGATGATAAAACAGGGGTCCGTACAGATTATTAGGAGCTCAAATTCAATGTGAGGAATGATGAGGAGATTAAAAAAGTTAATAATAGTCTAATTTATTATTTCACATGTGTGGGAGCATAAAATAGGCATTTTTAGTCTTCTAGGCTAAAGAGGCCTAATTAGGAGGACTAATGGATCAACAAACACAATTACCTTCAGTGTTGAACCATGAAACTTGGCATAGAGTATAATGGAGAAAAATTGTAATAAAAAATTGTCTCACTTAGTCTTGAAACTTTTTACATTCTCCTACACAAGTGGACTTGTGTAAAAATAGGGTTATAAGAGGACTAGGCCTAGTGAAGGATCTATAAGCAAAATAGGGTCTTGGTGAGAGATTAATGGTTCCAAATGGATTTTTTCCAATATAATATGATTTAAATAGGTATTACATGAATAAATATTACACAACTTGAGATAAATCCAAATTTTAGCCATTTTGGCCGAATTAGGCCTAGTAAGACAAAGAGGTCTTGTGACACCTAAGAGTGAGATTGATGATTGCAGATAATGTGCCAGTTTGAGATTATCCAAGATGATTTCCAAGTGTACTTAGTATGAATATATAACTATATAAGATATATCATGATCAAATTATTTCCTCTTGCCACTTGTCAAGAAGGAGTTTCAAGCCCATGATGAAGGCAGTTTTCTAAAGGAGAATGATTGAGGAGTTTCGATGCCACATGTGATGAAGGAGCTCAGTTTGTGATAAACACATGTTCACATAAGTTTCATAAATAATTTTTCACCTTATTTCTATTATTTTTAAATGATCCTCACCTTTGGACACTTGTCTTTGTGCCTCTTCAACTTGTCTCTTCTCTCTCTTCTTCCAAGTTCTATAAATGCAAGCCATTTTGGCTTTGTGAAGGAATTCCAACTCTTGGTATGGTAATTCCCTACAAAAATGGTACCTTGATTTTTAATTAAGATAATTATAAGTAATATATTTATAATCTAAGTCCACTTTCACTACATGTTGAAGTGATCCATCTTGAATGTCAAGTATAGAATGAGTTCATCTTATTTCCATGCAATCCTTGAATGTGTTATTGCAAATGACTTCTATCCTAATATATTTCATGAAGTGTCTACTAATAAAATAGAATATTTAAGTGTGAATGAGTTTGGTAGTGTCATATTTGACCTTCTCTTCACTTGCCTTCATTTGTTGAGTTGTTATTTGCCTTCATGAGAAACATTAATGCTAGGGAGCTCCATCAATGGTGTTGAGGCTAGTTTAGTTGTCTTAGTTCATTATGAAAATTCCAAGTGTATGAATTGAATAAAATCTTGTATTATCACCTCCTAGTTTAGGTTTTATTTATATATCTTTCTCTCCCTTTTCACCCATAATAGGCAATTTTAGTAACATAAGCACATCAAGTCATATCTAGGGATTTAGCCCTCATAATCTAGAGATTAATCTCTCCTACAAGTTCACTCACAACTTGAGATATTATTCCATGTTGCATAAAATTTTAGGAACCTAATAGAGTATCCTAGGGTGTACAATTTGATGACAATAGGTCTTCTTGGATAAATGTCCATATAAAGCATCAAACTCTTCAAAATTGGAGTAGAGACCCTTCAGGTGCCTTCTTGAAACTGCATTCATGATTAGGCATCTTTTGAGAACTTTAAATTGTAAAAGGGAGAAATGACACATGTTCACTATCTTAGGGTGCTTGGAGACATGCCATGATTGTTATCAAATGCATCCCTAACTGCTAACCATCTTTTGGACACTTGTACTCACCATCTGTAATCATACATTGGTCTTCTAGGCCTCATTATTCACATTTGTCATCTAAGCAACCTTAATTTTCTCAACTAAATCCATATAATAGGTGTTAGGACATATGTATAGAGTATTTTTACATGTATAAAAGGTCCAAAAACTAACTTCTCATCTTCTCACTAAGTAGACACTTTGTCTTTTCAATCTCTGTCCAAGACTACTTGTGATGAATGGTGTAAAACAGGTGTTTCTATGCCTATATATTATTATAAATTAACATAGGTAATTATAATAAGTCACACTTAACCTCCCCAAATGATTCTCCCTCTTCAAATCTCCTTTGTACCTATAGAACAAGTCAAATATTTTCAAAAAAATAATGTGTTAGGTTTATTCATACAAGTAAGGTATAAAAAAATCTAATGTGATGATATTTAGAGATTCCTTGACAATTCCAAAACCATTTATAGACCATACTGTCCCTCCTAAATGCATTTCCTTACATGTTTTCTCCATCGGGTCAAAATCAGGGTTTTATGAGGGTTTTGAACTATTTTAGTTCTTAGAATGGTTCATAAAAACTAGACATTAAATATATGAAAAAATTACACTAAAAGTAATTTTATGACCTAATTTAAACTCTCCCAAGTTATTGGGTCATCATGCAATCAATCCATACAAGTATGAGTGTTTGAAGTTAGCCTATTGAGCTCTTTCATACATTCTAGGCACCCCTATCATAGTTTTAGGCCAAAAGTAATATCTCTATGTATTATATTTGAAATAATGGTTTTAATCCATCCCTAACTTCCTCTTGAAGTTCATAAATTGGGTTTTAATGGTATTATGATCTTGAAAGTGAAGCTAGACCTTTAAAGGGCTTAAATCTAACTCTAGGCCTAATGGGCCTGACTATGTTTGAGTTTCCCATGACTACCCTAAGTACTCAGATGAATAAAGAGATTTATACACATCATTTCATTCTCAAACAAACATTATACATATTTCCCTTAATGTTATATCACTCCTCATGTTATCTTTCCAACCTTCATAAGGTAAACCTACAATCTTGACTATCTGGGAGTGCCCTCTATCTGAGATAAAATAGAGGGAATCTCCCCTATTTTATAAATAAAAGTGAAGATATTTAAGGTTATATTATGTCATGAGGACCCTCTACACCAAATGGAAAGTCCTGGTCACCTATGCAAGTCTCTCAATATCATAATTCTTGAAGACTGGCTTCTAAGAATTATGACTATATATAGGGTTTAGGAAACTCAAGCCTATGATTGTAGGTTGGTGTGACTTATTTTATTTCCTCCATCTAAGAAACACATTAAATTTACCCTAATCCTATTATAGTGGTCTTATCATGGTCAATTAATCATACATCTCTTATAACTTTTCACACCTACCTCTCATTTGCCTATGTTAGTCCAAGGACTGTGCTGACAGTAAATACTCACTCAATAAAATAGGATAATTGAAGGCGTATGTACCTATTTTGTAATTGTGCTTCATGCCTTAAGAACTTATTGAATTCATCAAGTTCACATCACACTTGAACATATCCATATCATGCTTTAGGCTATGCCAACCTCGAAACTGCCTACTCCCAAGTATTGTCAGTCTACAATCAGACTCTAGGTGGTATTTTGAGAGAATAAGGGACCCTTGTAGGTGGTGATGTGATATTTGACATAGGATTCCATATTTTATGATATCATTGAGGTCATTTAGGTCATTTCAAACCAAATTAAGCTCATTCTTATGCTTATAAAACATATTCTCACTCACCACTACAATCTAGTTGCTTTTAGTCATTTTAATGTAGTACTCACTAAATGTTTTAGGCTATAACCTCCTTGAGTTAGAAACCTTTCAAATATCCTCATCTCTTGATCAAGTAACCAACTTTTCATGTTCAAAACATTACCTTAGGATTGGGATAAAAGGTGGGAACTAATAGACCTATCCATTTCTCAAGACACTCTACTATGAGAAGACCAAATATATGGGCAAAACATGATTAGAAGAAACTAAAGTAAAGTGTCTTAGTTTCAACATTTAAAATTTGTGAACAAGGACTTATGTTTGTCTACCATACAATGTATTTAGCATTATTACCATGATGCTTCTTAGTGATCTTAGACCTCAATGAAGGTATCATATGGGTTTCAAGCATCTCCATTTCAACATTGCTCTACCTTCTTATAATTATACTTAGACCCATATTAGAAACCTATATGTGTCACTATGTAATAAAAGACTGTGTACATTGAAGAACTAGTTATCACAAAAAATCTTAAAACATTTTGGATAGCTCAAATTCATTTTTTCCCCTTTGAAGATCTTATTTTCACCTTGAAAGCTTTTAATCCATGAACATGACTGCTCAGGTTTGGTTCTATCTGACTATTGGTGACAGTCACAGAGTTTACTGATTGTGTATGGATTGATCTCTTCACTCCACTTAGAAAATTCCTTAGACCACACCTTCAAAAGGAAAACTAGTTACCATGAAATATGAGAGTGGAAACAACATTCCATCTTTGTTCTAAAGTGACTACAAGAAGGTAAGCTTTACAAGAGTGAAAACAATGTCTGCAGACTGTCAATGGAGTCCTCCTAGAAAATTGAGATAGTTCACGCCAATTATTTGGACTCCACATGTGAAAATAGATTGAGAAACTTGTGAGAATAATTTTCATGCCCTTACAAAACCTGTATATAAATTGAATTGCATAGAATAATCCAAATAGATGAGAAAATTAAAGACCATGGGGATGTGCAAGCAGAAAAGAGGAGTTAAAAGTCTTAGCAATGTTTTATGGAACATGATACACCAAAATTGAAACTATTACCATGGATTTATAGTATAAAAAGAGTGTTATCATCCACCAAAGGAACTTAATCCAACTCACCTCCTCCTGTCCATACCATGCAAAGACGGTTGACCATTTTTACTTGTAAAGGAAAGCGATGGAAAGATAGAACAATTTATTTCCATTTTTGAGTCTGTCAAAACTACCCAAGCATGAAAATAAGTTGATGGGACTTGAAGAGTCACTTTATAAGTCCTCCCATGTGCCAAATCTACTGCATAAGCTTTACAACAACTGAAAACTACATCTTTTCAACTATTTTATTATTTTTAATGTGGAACCCTACAAATTTTAGTTATGAAATAGTATCTATAACATCTACTGGCATGGAAGAAATATAATATGCATTTTAAACACTTTTTATCTATGTTAAAACTATACAAGTTCATTAAATGACTCAAAAGTGAGCCCTAGATGACATAAGACCAACTATACAACTATGACAAAGCTAAATCACATTATAAATGACTTCGTTAAGACCATGAGACACATTTTACACCCTAGGAGAACCTGTGATAAGTTTAAACTACATATGGGGTTGACCTAATTTGATTTGTGGTCAAATTAGTCAATAGTTCCCATGGAGGATGTAGCGATAATTGTGTTTGGTTCGATGACTAATGGTTTAAAAACATAATTTATGCCCCCACTAGATGTAGTATGTAATGTTGTGCTCAATGGATGAGAAATATGAATATAGGGTTATCTCATAGCTCTAATAACATGATCAATAGATGCACATGGTTGTTCATCTATACTGTTAGATGTTTTAGTGTCTAATATAGTATGGAAGATTTTATGAAGATCTTCAAGATTTTCATGAATAAGTTCACAAAATAATCTAATATACTTAACTTGTTCATGATATGATTTTTCATTTTCATTATCCTCTTTTTTCATGATCCTCATTATCAGATATATCTACTGTAAGAAAATTTTAAGTATGTGGCTTAATATCATTATTTTCACTCTCATAATTAGGAGAATTTGACATGGTATAAACTTGATACAATTTAGGTGGCCCAAGGGATAATTCAAGATATTCAATAGGAATACCACCTAATATAGGTCTATGCCTAGGTTGTATGCAAAGAAAATATCAAATCGAATAAAAATAGTAAATAAATACCTTAGAAGGATGAAAACCTTAGAACAAGTTAATATTTTTATAGAAGACTTAGAGGTCAGGTTCACCAAATGTTTGACTATTTTTGAAAAATTAAGTGTTACGAGGAATAGGATATTCAAGAGTGAGATAACCTATTCCTAAAAGTAGGCTAATTAAATAATTTAGTTTTTGATATTCAATTTCAATGTTGAATTATGAAAATAATAAATATAGAAAGTACAATTCTAAACAATATTTTGATTACAAAATCACAAAGAAGAAATAATACGTAGCTTATAAAATGATGCACAAACATATCTGAGATGTTTAGGTGTGTAAATATATTACCTAGTCATCAGATTTTGAAAATATTATTTTTGGTTGCCTAAAAAATTGCATCACCCTATGGACACTTGTGTCGATGTTACTGTCTAAATCTCAATGAAACTATCTTGTACAAAATGTCTATTTTATCAAGAAATAATGTCCTAGGTCTTTCTATGTTTTTTTACCTTTCATTTAATGTATCTAGATCTCATGCATAGGCTATTGATAATTGTTTATAACTCAAAACCCCAACTCTCCACCTTAGGTTACGTTACCTTGTTAAAAATGGGTTAGTGTGCTCATAGTGTCGTGCTAACCTCAAAGACCCCATTTATTAATGAGTGTTTTATATATAACTAATACTCTAGGGAGGGCCTCAGACTTATGTATTTCTTCCCTATGTGTGGGAATGTGTGCACACAAAAGTGCAATATACTATATAACAATGAATATAGTGATATAGCTTGTAACTTGAAAAATATGGCTCATGGGTTGCCTTTTGAGTGATTCAGATCTATAGTATGACTATTCCTATGTTTAGTATAAAAATAAGGATTAATAGAAAATAATAGCTTAGTTTTGAAATTAATTTATTAATCTTGAATGTATGTTTTCTTGGTAATTGCTAGATGTCCAAATGAATTGACTTTGACTTCTATTTATACTAGCTCTTTTGAATTAATCTTCACAAAAGGATTAATGACATTCTTAGGCTGACCCATATACTTCAAAATATTTAAAAATTTGAGTGTTTTTAGGGTAAGGACACTTGCATTGGAAAAATGATAGTTGCATCCATGTTATTGTCCTACCCTAAACACAGTTGTTCAGGATGAAGGAAAGCTATTGAAGTTCTATAGCTGACTATGAAGGATATACATCAGATTTTAGGCATTCTATGTTTACATGTGATCTAGATAATTAGGATAATAAGTGTTGGAATAAGAAGTAACTAATTGGACCCAATGAAGTGGTGAGTGAGAGCCTTTTGGTTTCAAGGAAGGTCAAACTGAAGGGTAAAACCTTGAGATATATTTGTCAAGTGTACAAGACTATTTTAACATATCAATCTAGATGTAAGCATCTACAGTTGGTATGCGAAAATGTGATATTATAGTAGGACAAGAGATGTGATCGATATCTTAACCTAGTGAGAGAACACATTATGTTTAAGGTTGAGAAATGCCATATTTTTCTCATTGTTATCATGTTAAGTTAATTATTTATCAATTGGTTTAACCTAGTAGGTGTGATTAATGATTCTTTTTATAATAACCCAGGTTTGAGTGTCACTAACACCTTGTTTATCAAATTTAGGAATTAAGAGATATTAATAATAACTACACAAATTGTTGATTAAAAGCAAAATGCTATAGGTATGCAATAAATGATACAAACTAATTTATAACTTTTAAAACTTATAATTGTGTTAAAATGGGAAATGCTAGAAGAAAATAACCTAGCTAGAAACAAGAATGCAAGACTGTAAGTGCAACTATGAAGTCCACTGTGTTACTGTGTAATGATGCTATGAATCAAGAATAATTTTTTGCTTGGGTATGGGACAAGGTCATTGGAATTAGATGGTGTATTGCATTGGTGTCTTACGGTGCATTGTCATCCTCTGAGGGTTTTCTCTCTGTGGCTAATATGATAAGTTTGTTTAGCATGTATGTTATGTTTGAATATGCGAGAGATCTCGATCTATTTCAGAAACCATTGTGTACCTTTTTATTCACTTGTAACTCTAGCTCAATAGACCATGAATGTTAAATGGATAAAAATGAAAAAATAGGTTAGCAGTTGAAGTCGTGCTAGACCTCAACACCCCTTATGTTGAGCACTACCTACATACCAATACTATAAAGATGGATAAAACTCCATGTAGTTCTCCCATTTTATGATTGTCAGGGGATCTCTAGCTCTACCAATTAGAGCACAATTGATTACTTTCTTATATGCAATTAAACACGAAATTAAACCAGAATGATAAAGTAGCTAGAAACTTGAGACAGCAAAGAATTTGAGAGACAATACACACTCTTGTATTAAATATTACTAGAAGAAAATACAATAAGGAAGATGCCACTTCTTCCTCCACCTCAAAGGCTTGCCACACCTCAAGACCTTCTTCCCTCTCTCTCTTGCTCAACACAACAACTCCAAAGCCTGAGTTGCTATCCCTCCTTGAATGCTTCAGCTGATCTCCTTGACCTTACACCTGTAGATCTCCTTGACCTTGCTTGCTTCAATGCTTTTACTTGCCTTCTCGCTTGATTACAATACATGCCTTATGGGTCTATAAATAAGATCCCATGCTTACAAAAATAGAACTCTAGTTACAATAATTAGACACGCAGCTCGTGACTATAATTAGTCGTTTAACATGCAAACACTCGCTTCACTTAACTGACTGTTCGTCAACAACAGTTTCGAAAATACACAGGCGACTGACGTCGGTCCCTGTTAGTCTGGTGCTGCCGACGTCGGCCGACTCCCTGCCGTCGCCGGTCTCCTTCTCCACTGCATCTGACCGACGTCGGTCATACTGCCGACGCCGGTGGCTCTGGTTCTTCAGCATCCTTCCTTGTGTCTACAAACAGTTGAAGCTTTTAGCTCCACACCTTAACAATGATGGTGTGTGTGAAAATTGTTAAATGTTGGTGCAATCTTTGTGTGATTAAGTGTTTCAACAATAACGTTGGAGGTGTATGAAAATTAACTCAAGGCTACTAGGGTTGTGTGGACTCTATATTTGAAAAAATGTGTTTTTTCCTCAACGTGTTGTTAAGTGTTATGGTGCTTTTAAATCATATGAACTTCTAATGGATAAAAGCTTGAAAATGTAGTTTTATAGTGATTATTTTAAAATTCCTTCAGATTAGACTTGCAAATGTGTGGGACGACCTATTGTGTAATTTTGAATTTGCGTAAAGTTATGTTATTTGGTGAGAGGGTGCAGCTGGTATAATTGGACAAAACCAAGGAGTAGGATAATCCAAATGGAGTGGTCTTGTTTGATGAGTAGAGATAGCTAAACTAGAAATGTGGATTAGTTTGAAAGTGAGTTTAAGTTGTCTGGAATATAGAATAGGAGCATCAAAATTGGAATTTACTTAAAAGGTAAGATTCATCCGAATAAAAAGTGAAGGAAAGGGTAACCAAAGACTATAGAATCAAACATGAGCTAAGTGTATATAATGAATGGTTACACTTGTATATTATTTTAATAATAAATATTAATTTATGTGTCCCATAAACACCCTCTTATAATATAAAAATAAATTATAAGTCAAGATATTGCATGGGGAAAGATCTTTAAAATATATATAATCCATTCAATTTTTATTTTAAATTTTGATTACCATTTTAACGTCACCCAATATAAGTCATTAATATAAAATTAAGATTTTTTTACATTTGAATGAAATTTATTATAGAAAGATCTTAGAATTGTTGAAGCAATTAGAAGATGTACTCAAAAAATATATTTAGAAGAATTTGAATTATATTTACATGAAAGAGAAAAAATAAAAAACATTTGAGACATTTATAATAAAGATATATTTTTTATTAAAAAAAAAAATGTCTTATTAATCTTTGTTAAAATAAATTTAATAAAATCACTTTTCAATTTTAATTTTTTTATTCACCAAACCAAATAATTTTAAATATATATTATAATAACAATTATAAAATTTTACTTAAAATTTAATATATAAATATTCATTATTTATTAAGTATTATTTTCTATTATTTAAGAATATTCTTTCAATTTTAATGTAAATATCAAAATTTATTATTCATTAAAATTAAAAATCTATTTTGTAATCATTTTATGTCTCTTTTCTATTAATTTGTACCATGTGGACATTGAATAGACATGCCCAATTTTTTTTGATAGATCTGACCATCATTTTAAAATTGTTTATTGAAAATTCATAGCATTAACCATAAACCTACTAATTTAACGTGCCATATCGTAGGTTGTAAGGCTACTAATTTAAAGTGCCATAAAGCCCATTCTAAAAGGCATGAAGCTCCTTTGCTCATATCAATATTTATACGTGATTATTTTGGGTTGCATATTCATTATTGCTATCTAGAAAGAATTGCAATTAAACATAATCAAAAGTACCCTTTTTTTTAATAAGGAATTGATCATTTATTTTTAAAAAGTGATATTTGTATAACCGAAACATAATCAAAAGTACCCTCTTTTTTAATAAGGAATTGATCATTTATTTTTAAAAAGTGATATTTGTATAATCGAATAAGCGCAACTTAGTATTAGAATCTTTTATACTTTATTTTAATTTTATAAACTATTTACAAGTTTTTTTTATTTTTTTAATTTATTTTTTAATATTATGAATTTAAAAATTATTTTTTTAATATTTTGTATTTCAAGATTATAATAAATTTTGTAAATGTATATTTTTAGCTTTAATATAACGTAAAGAATTAGATGATAATATTATTTTTAAATATAAAAACTTTCAATTTATCAATATTTTTTAGTTTATTATTTTGTTAGTTATGAATGAAGTTTTTGTGGTAGATTTTTTTTTCAATATAAAATAATTAACCAAAATCTTTTAAATGTTAGTTCTTTCACAACGATTTCAACGAGGTAGATAGATAATGATAGAAATTTAAAAAGTAATTAGAAGATATTAATATGATCACTTTTTTTATTTGTATAAAACATTTAGACAATTATATATAATATAATTTAAATATTAATATGGAAATAAAAATTAAGATTGATAAATAAACTAAAAAAAGATATTACACCAATTTATTATATAAAATAAAGGTCAAATACATTTTCAATGTACATCACCCTACAATTATCTCAATAGTTTTAAATGTAGCTTATCTATACTCTAAGATTATTGCAATCAATTTTAAATATAGTCATTATTACCACATTTGATCCAATATTTATTTCATTTAACATATTTAAAATTAACATTCCCCAATTTTTAATTTTTAATTAAATGCAAAATATATCCAATTAAAATAAAAATAGTATAATTTTCACTTTAACTAATAATATTTTAATTGTAATTAATTATATATAATACATATATAGATATATAAAATTTAGTGTTATATTAAAATTACAAATATTAATTTATATATAAATTCACCTATAAACAATAGATAGGCACTAACTACTACCCTTATCATTATTATCATTATCAAGCACAAATTGATTACCAAAACGGGTCACTCACCGTCTCCCTCACGAATTTTTTGTTGTTGCAATAAGCACATGGTGGGAATGTGGTGGCCACGAAAAATAGATTGGAACAATAAGGATTAACGCAAGCAAAGTAATTGAAAACAAAACCAGACAAAAATTAGAGAAAGGCAAAGGGACACCAATTATATTGTTTCCGCATAATTCCTCCTTTCAAAGTTGTATATTGAAGGTAAAGGCAGCCGTGACTCTCTGGTTAAAAGGTCAGCAATGGTGGATAATTAATTTATGATGATTGGCCTTTTTCTTTCTGGGAATGGGCATATAACTTTAGAGAATATTAAATAACTGACTCGCTGCAATCTCCAACGCACAGGTATTTTGTATTCAGTTTTGTACTGATCCGAATTCGTTCAATCATGCGAACAGAAAGTGCCTCTAAAGGCGTTGTAGAGGAAGGCTTTCTGCTTGAGCCTCCACACAGCAGAATTCTTGGAGGCACAGAATACAGCTGGTGCAAAGCCTTAGGTGGTGGAACAGGAATCACCATACTTGCCCTGCATTTTGAACAGACTGTAGACCCAATTCAGGTCCAAGAGGTGGTTCATGCAGTTCAGAGGAACTATCCTCGGTTGAGGTCTAAGCTTGTATGGATTCATGGAAATCCGGCATTTTCTGTGAGTCCACACCCATATGTACAAACCCAAGTTGTGGACTCTATGACAACTTGTGAAATCCTGTCTCAGATTTCAAGCCCAAATGGAAGCAGCACATCTAGTGAAGACTCTATTACTGATGGGATTAGTATTGAAAGTGATGGGTATTGTTCAGATACAGATTCTCAGGATTGGCTATGTTTGGTGGAGCATGAATTGAATACTAATCCATGGTCCGACAGTTTTGATTTACAAATACCAAAGGATATGTTCATTTCTAGATTTTATCATCTTCCCCGAGGCTCTTCTTCCTTGGTTGTACTGAGAATCCATACTTCTATTTGTGATAGGGCTTCTGCAGCTACAATTATGACAGAGATGCTGCTTCTGATTTATGAGAAAAAATTTGGGCATCCACCTTCCCAAAGAGCATTCTCTTCAAGGACAGAAGGCTGTGACTTTAATGAAGAAAGGGTGAACTATATGGCTATAGAAGATGCAATTCCCAAAGGCAAGGCTAACAAGCCCTTCTGGGCTCATGGGGTTGATTTGTTGGGATACTCTTTGGGGTCCAGGAGACACTCAAATTTGCCATTTGAGGATCCTCAATCTCCTCGCCATTCTGAGGTTATTCGTTTGTGCTTGAGCTCAGAGGAGACAACTCTGCTTCTGAAGGTATTTAGACTGCCTCTGGGATTATTGTTCGTTTTCAATGCTGTAGATTTTTTTTTTTAGATCTTATTTCTGTGGGGTTGTTTTGATAATTAATCCACAAGTGCTCATATTCAATCATTAGTAGGGGCTATGACGAGAGAAAATATGTAATTCCCATTTTGCTTTAGAATAGTGACAAAAGAAAACTGTGGCACTAGCCCGCTGCCCAGATGAGAGCCTATGCTGTCTACTAGGAAAGCGATCCATGAGGTGTCTGATTTGTGTGTGTTAATGACAAATGTAATAGCCAGTTGTTAAACAAGGTTAGTTTTTAAAGAAATGCAACGAACTAAAATTTAAATCAATCTCACAGCAGGGTTACATGGGAGTTATCTTCCTAAAGAAGCCAGTTGAGCCTTTGCCCTTCCAGGCATCAAAGAGTCAACATCTTTGTTAATAGTCCTGGAGTTTCCTTTCATAAGCACTGTCAATTCTTGCCTAATGTCTTCAAACTTCCCTAGGCTGAGTGAGGAGGGGTCTTTGTGATACATAGCCTTATATCTTGATTTCCATAAAAATCATATAGCTGTCATTGTCAACCACCATCTGCCATAAGAATCTGTAACTATCCTTCATCATCCAAGGTCTCTAAGTACAGGACCCCTCCTGGAGAGCGGGTCACTAAGAATCAAATTAACTTCAGCTTGAAAACAGTCCCAAAAGGATTGGTTGGGCATCTCCAAAAAAAACGTCAGCAACGGTTTCTTCTTTGCCACGTCGCCTATGTGTAGAATCCAGTTGTTTTGTATAGAAGCATTACAAAAATTTAAAAAAATCTGTTGTATAAATGTCGGGAGATCTATAGGTTCCATTATATATCTATCAAATTTGATGTCAAGGAATGGTCATGACAGGTCTGCAAAATGAAAGGAACTAAAATGTCTGGAGTTTTAACAGCAGCAGGGCTTAAAGCTGCTGCTGTTCTAAAGGAGCTTGGTAATCAGTCAGAGAATTATGCAGTCACCACATTAGTTGATTGCAGAAGCCTTGTAGACAACTCTCTGTCCGACCATATTGTTGGTAAGGATTGCTTGTTCCAACTGTTTTCTACCAGTTATTTTTTTTTTGTTGAGAATTAGTGTTGCTTCAAATTTTGTTTCAGCAATGTCTTGCACTTATTGGGTTCTATATTTATAAGCCATTTCATAGATTGATACAAGTGTCTGTTGAGATTTATATTCCAATTCTGTCTTTATGGTTACATATCTTGTCTGTTGTCAGATTGATTTGCTTAGAAAGTTACGATTGCATGATATTTCATCATTTCCATGGGTATAGAGGTAATCAGTTGTGAATAAAACATGTATATTTTGTGTTGTGAATCTTCCTCATTTTTTGTTGTTAATGTCTTCCCTCTCTTGTATCTCTGTATTGTAATTTGTTTCTTGCATTGATCCATATTTGGTTATTTACGGGCATGAAGGATTCTACCATTCAGCTATTATGAACACCCACAATATCAATGAACCAGTGGACTTTTGGGAGCTGGCTAGAAGATGCTCAAATGCACTTGACAATGCTATGAAAAATCAGAAACATTTCACAGACATGAGTGATATCAACTACCTTATGTGCCAAGCAATTCAACATCCATCTTTAACACCTTCATCTTCCCTTCGCACTTCACTTATTGTTGTGTTTGATGGGCCTATGGTAGATGACATGGGCGAATTGAAAAAGGCAATAGGAATAAAGGACTATATGGGATGCTCTTCTGTTCATGGAGTTGGACCATCTATTGCAGTTTTTGATACTATACGAAATGGAGCTCTGGATTGTGCTTGTGTATATCCTGCACCCCTGCATTCCAGGAAGCAAATGCAAAACTTAATTAACAGTATGAAGAGTGTTCTGGTTAGGGCTGCTGAGAAATAATAAAAAAGATGTTCCAGGCAGACCATATTTGATTGATGTTTTACTGAATCCAAAAATGTGACAAAGGATATTTTCTGGAAAGAATTCAATTCCCTAACTTATGGGCATTTCCTCTATATATAGTTTGCCATGTGTTTTGGTGCTATTAATGCAAACAAATGTATCTATTATCTTAGCTAGCACATAGCACTGTTTTTTCAGATGTGCAGGTCTTGTTTCTCAATTCGCTACTCTTCCTTCTATTTGCTGTCAAATATTTTAAGGGTAAGAGACCCGTTTTTAATTTATTGCAAAAATAAATTGTACAAATTGGGTCCAAACGCAGGAGGAACCAACCAATACCATGAGATAAACCAATGTAACCTGAATCCTTATAGCAGCTCTTGCAACTATGGGCTACCAAAAAACACCTAAAGGAGCAGAAGTACCTCAGGGTTATATAGATTGGTAAGGCTTGACATATCAGAAGCTTGATCAAAAGGTCAAAACCTAAATAGATACAAGTTTGAACGATATATAATATAAGTAGAAATGTGATTCCCTAGTAAGATTTTACGAGGGTCTTCTATACAAAATTGGTGTCTTGTATGGTGGTGACCTGAAAAATCATTTTTAATACCCTGATTATTCTAAGTAAGCCTCATGGTAAAAGCATATGCATTCCATGGAAGAGGTCACATGTTTAATTCTGGAAGGGAGTAGAGGTATCTGGGTTGGTAGTGACCTAAAAACCTATCTATATGGCCAAATCCATAAATTAATATAGTAGTTTATGAAGTTATAAAGACGAGATGTCATATTAATATTTGTTTGGTTTGGAAACATAATCTTTTGATAAAGTTGTCTGCTTAACTATAGCAATTCATAAAAATATATTTGATATTGTAAATAATTCATATATAAAAGAACGGACTGGTGCTCTTGGCTTCACATATAAATGGCTCTCAAAAAGTTGAACCTGAATCGTTGCTTCAATCCAAGTTTGACAGTAGGATGAACACATTCAAATAAAACACCCTTGTTTTTTAATAAAAGAGTATCAAACCCGTTCACAACCCATTTCCCCATCGTATGATGGCCATTAAACCGTGTAATTGAGGAGAGGGAACCTTATATTCATGAGGGGTTTCACTTATGATCCATACTCTCAAAAGCTGTAATTTACTGGATCAAAAGCACTAAAAGTAAGTGACGATTTATTACCTTATATAAATAGATTTCATGATAAAATAAATTTACAAACATATCGCCATGATTTTACGCATCAAGTTGAAAGGAGAACTTCGGATGGACATGTACAACTCCATCAAATGCAATCGAGGGCATATCTAAGGAGATGTATCATATTAAAAACAAGCGTTGTATGTCTAATATCCCATTGGTAATTGTTGAATGATTACCTTTGCAAGAATATATACATGAGCTTGCAACAATATATACAAGAGCGTCTGCGCCTGTATGATTTTAAGAGTATGCATGCCTTTAAGAATAAATCCATTTTCAATTTTAAATGTCTGAGGCGCAGACCACAATCCAATTTCCTTATCAATCAAGACTGATGAGGTATTTGAAAGAGGTCCTTTCAAGTTTGAACTTATGTGGTTGAGGCATTCAGAGTTTGAGGATCAAATGAAATCTTAGTGGGATCCTTTACTTGGGGTAAATGATCTTTAATATTCATATTTTCTTAGAAATTAAGATTATTGAAAGATAGTATTAAAGAGTGGAACAAAAGAGTTTTTTTGAAATATTTTTGAGGACAAGGTAACTTTAGATGATGAACTTGAGTTGTTAAATTCTCATTATCAAATTTCCCCTATGATTGACAAATGCCTTCAAAAGGAGGAGCTTATGGGAAAGCTTAATGAAGTCTATTTGTGAGGAGATTTATTGGAAAAAATTCTAGGGAATCATGGATAAAGGAGGAAAATAGGAATGTGAAATTCTTCTATCTATCAATTGATGCTTGAAGGCAAGCTAGTATATTTTGTAAATTTATAGATAGAAATGGATTGGTCTTGGGGAACTCAAGGCTGTTAAAAAGGAAGCCATAGAATTTTACAAAAACTATTATCGGAGGAAAATAACAAGGATGAAATGGGAATGGACAAAATTATATTTGTAATTCCAAAAATTATTACTGAAACACTCAATGCGAATATAATTAAACCCTTCATTGAGTAAGAGGTTAAGGCTGTTCTTTAGTTAATGGAATCAGACAAAGCATCGAGCAGATGGATTTCTCATTGTAGTGTTTCACAAGTTATATGGGAGTTCATGAGGAAAAAATTAACAGGGGTGGTCAATGAGTATTTGGAATCAATCAGGTATTACGAGATCTAAATTGTACTTTTATTTCTTTGATTCCTAAAAAATCAAATCCATCCATTTGCATATTTCAGATCCATTTCTCTTTGTAGTATTGTATATAAAGTAATTTTAAAGGCAATAGCGGAAATGTTGAAATCATTTCTCCCAAAGATTCTTTCCTGCGAGCAAGGAGGGTTTGTCAATGAAACACAAATATTGGATGGGATCATTATGACACATGAAATCTTGCATATACTTAAATTTGAAAAGAAATCTAGGATATTGATAAAATTGGACATTGAAAAGCCCTTTGATAGAGTCAGCTAAGTTTTAGTAAGAAAGGTTTTGATTAATTTTGGGTTTGGTGAAGACTAGATTTTTTTGACTTATGAATTATGTGACAAGATGTCTTTTTCTCAATTTTGTTTCATGGAAGTCCAATGGGTTTCTTCCATAAGTCAAGGGCAAGAAGGCAAGGTGATCCTCTTTCTTCATATCTTATCATCGAGTCTTTGGGCAGATTCTTGGGTAAAGTGAGAGAAAAGGGGAAGTTAAGGGATTAAAAAGATATGATGTTGATAGTTCAAATTCACGTCTACAGTTTGTGGATAATATTATTTGGGGTAGCATATATGGGTGAGGCCTTAGCCTTTAAATTTTTTTTTTGACAAGTATGAAGCAACAGTTGGTTAGAAGATTAATTTTCTAAAAGCAAAAGTCTTCTTTGCAAATGTTCCCAGAAAAGAGATGTGTTAGGATTGTAGGGGCAGTACGCATTCCTATTGGGCAAATTTGTAGTAAATATTTTGGGTTTCCTTTATTCACAAGGGTAGCTAAATCAAAACGTTCTAAAATTTTGATAGAGAATATGTAGGCACGGTTTTCGAGGTAGAAGGTAAAAGTTATTTTGATCAAGGAAGTGTTCTAGGTTATCCCGATTTATATATTTTCTATTTTTGTAAGTAATCATTGGGGTAGTGAAGAGAGTGAATAAAATAATTAGGCATTTTATGTGGCAAAGTAAGGAGGCAAAGAAACAAAATTATCTAACAAGTGGAAAAAATGTTGTAGACCTAAATCAGTTGAGTGCACTGGGATTAAAAATCAGCAAATCTATAATTTTGTTTGTGGGGCGAAATTGGTTTGGAGGTTATATGAAGAAGATGAGACTCCTTGGAGTAGAATGGTTAGGGAAAATATTTAGATAACAAGAACCTTGAGAGAAATTTTAACTCTGAAATTCCTCATTTTCGATCTCATATTTTTTAACATTATTGTTTCATCAATAAATATTATTTGTCAAAATTTAATGTGGAATGTTGGTAATGGGGAATATACAAAATTATGGTCTGAGTTGTGGCAATGTGAACATGTGCTTAAATAATCAAAAAATTATGGAATTGAATTGGGGGGTAAAAGTTTGTAACTATTGGGTGGATTTTGCTTCCCATGCTGTGAGTATTCTTCATTGGAAATGCTTGGAAAATGTAAGTTGTCCAAATTTTAAAAAGGATATTCTCTTAGAATTTTTGAGGTTGAGGGAGTTATTTATAAAAAACACTGAGGACACTGTACCCATGGCAAATTATGGGTTAACCTTGTGTACTCGATTTTATAGGGTCACGCTGAGACAATTGATGGAATGATAAGTTGATACAAACTACTGATTTGGCTAGTTGGGTTAATGAGGATGGGCTTACTGAATGGGACAAGCTTGTTGATTTGATTGATTGTTTTGAACTCATTGGATGGGATGAGCTAGTTGATTTGGTTAAGCTTCTCTAACTGGATTATTAACTATTCATCTCAAATGGTGAGTTTGTTTATCATGCATAAAATTCGCATGATTTAAACCACAAAAATAAGTTTTTTTTTTATAATGTACAATGCACATTCTACAAAAATACATTTGCCCATTGACTAGCCATCTTTGTGGCATGAGATACACAATCTGTAAAAAACAACTCACATGCCTAAATGACATGGATGGCAATGTCCAAATGGCCACACAATTGTTAGGCAACCATGTTGGTCCCACTTGCTCTAATCAACCTACATGCTCTCAAATAAGCATACAACTCTCTAATCGAACCTAGCAGGTCCCATGACCTTAAGGTTTACAATGGATGCTTGACTAAATAGAGGTGGGTTTGAACATCCATTGGGTCAAACAATTTGTCCTAACTATCAATGGGCTTCAATAGGGACCCTAGGTGATTCCGGCCAATCATGTGGTAAAGGGAAGAAAATAAGGAGGGTTTTATTTTGGGTTAACTTGTCTCGGGGCTTCCAGGGGCCTGCAAATTCAAAAAAGAAAAAGAAATGTCTTCTGTTAGACAAACAAACCATATCTTGATAACTATGACCTTTTAGGCCCAAAAGATTCATCCATGCAAAAGAGGGTGAAAATTTGAGGGAGGTTTCCTTTCAGGTCACCCCACCTTTGAGTCTTTCATTAACCTCTAACGGCTGTACAAAATGGGTAATGGTCTTTGTAAATTTTTTTTGATTTTGGTTAGCATAGGACTTGGGCAATTATAAAGTTTTTTTTAAATAATATTAAATAAATTAATACAAATAATACAAATTACCACTCGTTGACAATTAGGTTAGGTGGCTATCAACGATCATTTACTACCCCATTAGTAAGAAGGGCACGATGGGGGTTCACTACATGGCTTAAAAGTAATGTAGCCTCTCCACACTGCCAAGTGACTATGATGATGCTCACATGGCACCACTGATATTCCAAGCAATAATGGTCATTTCCCAAGACAACACTACCGACCCCTTAGAGCCTTAAGAAACTCATTGTGTGGTCATATAGGTGACTATCAACTTAAATTATAGCGCTGCCCTACACAAAAAGGGTATGTAACCTTCAAGGGCCCTGCCTAACTACTAATTACCCTACATGCACCCAATTTTCAAATTTTCATAGAGATCAAACCGTAAGCCCAAAATTCACGAAACAAATTAAAAGAGGTTACAAAAATTATAATTAAAAAAAAATTGGTTTCAACACTTTTCTGCCTCATTTTACATGTATAAAAGTACATGAAGTATGTCAATTTTTCTTAAGAAATTCATGACAAAATTAGAAGTTTGCCTTAATATACCCAAGTAGGATAGCCTCTTATTCAAATTAGGGTTAAATAATATTAAATTAGAGTTTAATAATAATATCATAATTATAATAAATTAGCAATTACTTCCCTTATTTAACAAGCTCCTAATGAAGGTAATTCTCTTAATATTTAATTTCACAACTACTCGACATCATAGAACCTCATTTCTAACATCTTTAAAATAGAAACATGAGTTTGCAATCTCATCAAACTATTTTCTTGCATTCCGATTATGGTTCATGGAGCATGATCTAAAATTTTGATTTAAAAATTGTCAGATGGTTTAGACCAAAATTATATACATCCTACTTCATGGACTATAGAAATATTATCTCTCTCATTTTTATTAGATAGGATAAACGTTTTTGAAACCGGAGCTATGAACCAAACAAGGGAGGGTTTTGATAACTAGACCCACAACCAAGAATGAGGATTTTGAACAATGGTTCCACCACCAACATGGTTTAAGGATCCCACAACTGTAACAAATCACAATCATGATAAATCACATTAAGAGGGTTTTTACGGTCCCAGAACCATATCATGCACAACAAGAGGGTTTGAAGAATTCAAAAATCGTAGAAATTCAATCAACAAGAGGGTTTGTCAGTTCCCACAATTGTGACTTGAAGTTTTAAGGACCCCACAACCTTATCAAGGCAAGGAATTAACTCCTCAACAAATAGAAAATATGGACAATAATTATCCCCCTTCGATAGAGTTTCCTTAAAACTTCTGTTGCAATATAAAAGATAACCATACATACCTTGTTTTCCATTAATCTTATGTCTCCTCAAGACATATACACAACCTTTACACAAATGAATCACAACTAGTGAGCCTACACACCCACTTGAATCAAGGGAGCAACTCCTCACCAAATAAAAATTATAGACCATCGCTGTCACACTTTGGTAGAGCTTCCCCAAACCGTCTACTATAGAACATAATCATGCCTAGAGCAGACACTCTTCTACTAATCTTATGCCTCCTTGAAGCATCCAGATAGCATTCACACAACTGAAGTGCAACCAAAGTGCCTACACACCCATTGAGTTAATCAACATATAAATCACAATAAGGAACTAACCACCTCATCCTCAACAATATAGCAATAACTTGATACATAACAAGAATCTTCAACCCATCATAAATCACCTTTGTATCCGCCTTGGCTAAGAAACCTTAAAATTTTTATCTATCATCGTCCTTCTTCCTATAATGGTGGTTGGGATTACCATTACATAATAGGCCCATCGACCAACAAAAAATACATAGAGGTTTTAAGAAAAACCCTAGACACTGGAAGAGGCAAGGGTGAAATACTCTAGCATCCATCCTTCTTGGAAAGGCAACAAAGTGGAATCCTCTAACATCCATTAAAGGGAGGAAGGGGTATAATCCTCTATCATCGACCCAAATTCCTAATGTTTTTATAAGGAATCCTCTAACTTCCTCCATTAAATCCCACAATGTTCTAGCCCCAAAAAGGCAGAGAGATTCGAAGAAAAGTCTTGTCTTCTTTCATAAGAGGTTTATATGTTTCACCTAAACTCACTATTCAGTAAATGCAAATGGATATGCTTTGTTTATTCATAATAACATATTAATACTCTTTGAAAGTTTGCAAAACATGCACAATTTGTAAAGTCTTGGGCTTCACATAAATTGGTCTTCAAAACTTTTATTAAGATTTTGATCTTCGTCATTCTTCTATTCTTTGCACTTATGTTATCCTTCGTGAAAAATGTTCTTTGAAACTTTTGTTCATAGGTTTTATATGCAGGTTTGTTCAAAATTTTCATTCATAGTTTGGGTCTTCACAATTTAATCCGCCATGTATGAATGTCTTTAGCATTCAGGTTCGTCACAATTTTACTCTTTGGGAGTTTGTTCTTTGCAACTTTTGCTCTTCAATAAAAGTTTTCATCATTTACTCTTCTGGAAGACTAGTTGACATTTGGTATTCGGTGAAAGAGTTTGGAAAAAATGTTCGAAAAAACTATTCAAAGAAATATTTTGGAATATGGTCTTCAAAACTTTTGGCTCAGATGGTGTCGGCCAGCATTTGGTCTTTAGCAAAAGTGTTCGGCGAAAGTGATCAGAACTTTTGTTTGCAAGTCGATCTTTGGCATTCTTTGATATTTCACACTTATGTTAACCTTCACAAAAAATGTTTTTCATAAATTTTATTTTCAGGTTTTGTTCAGAACTTTTGATTTGGAACTTAGCCTTCGGAAAAGGCAATCCTCATAGCCTTCACAAAAATACACCCACCATAGGTCTTCCAAACTTTTGTTCAGAAGATATGTTCACTTTGTAGGAATTCAAACTGACTCTATTTCAACACCACATCTGACTACCGACTACCGAAAGCCTCTGTGGCATAACTAAACTAGAGAGAAAAGAACGACAAAATAACACTTGTCAAAGGAAATGACATGGCATTCTTCCAAATGTCTATAACGCCTATGTGGCATACCTACCAAAATGAAGTGGCAAAGTTCAAATTGAATGAACAAATCAAGTTTAGAGATTTTGTACATTAATGGTGCACAAATTCGAATTGAATACTAAAGCTATATCAAAGAATTGAAAGAAAACATCGTGCCCACAAATGACTCCGAGCTAACTTGCATCTTTGAGAACAAGCCCTAACTACCTGTGTTTGAATTGTGAACTACATACATAAGATCTAAGCCACTAAATCGAAGAACAAAAACTTTGTCAGCTTAAAAAATTAACCATGGCTTCTTCATTGAAGACATTCAGGGGATCCTAGCCACCATCTTGTTTTTTGATCGAATAATCTATCGAGTACATAGACATCATGTTTGACTCTACAATATTTAATGATGAGTATCCCAACTAATTGGCTCTATGGGATGTAATTCACTAGGTGGATGCACATACTTGTGAATAGAATTTGACGCAAGCACAGAGGTAATTAGTTGCATATTTACTCCCCCTCAAGTGATAGGGATTCACTTTTGCAATGACCAAGTTCGAGGTAATGCCATGCATAGACTTACTGTGAGACCTATTCTTTGCAGGAAAGGTAATTGAGGGTGATTTCCTAAATCATGTGGAGTACAAAACCATCGTCACCTACAATAAAGAAGACACCTTCCAAAGGTACTTATACATACATATTGTAGACATAACCTTTGATTTGCATATAGTGGTAATATGCAAGAAGAATAATTCAATTGATAAAACTCTGAGTAAGTGGATCATCCCTGGAGAGACCATCATCATCAAGGAGAAGCAACCAATTCCTATAAACAAGTTTCAGATGGGACTCCACATTAGGATGGCCCTCCTGAACCAGTTATATGGCTACCCTTGTGTCAAATTCTTTCACCTTGAATGGGTTCCACTGATAGATTTATTAATGACCTCAGAGCTAACATTTGCTTTGGGAGAGATAATCAACACTAGGATGCAAGAGCAAGTTATGTTAAAGGATAAGAGGCCTATGAGAGGCTATTTTTATATGATGCCATACATCTTGGATGTTGTAATGGGTACACTATACATGCACAATGGGTCACTCCAGAGCCCAACTCTAGATTTCATCAAGAACCAAGCATGTGACTCTTACTCCTTCATGCACATATATGCCTACACAAAAAATATAGTCTAAATTGTAGAGGATGTGTATCCTCAAGTTTGAAGGTCTATCCATGAGGTGCCACTGCCTAGAGTATTAAAGAACATAGCTGATACATTGATGCTCAAATGGGACTATTAGCTATATCCTGATTGCACCGTGATCATGGTTGCAGGGCACAAGGTTACCTCATTGTGTCTCCCTAAATATGTGCTAGAAAAATTATCTAAGTAGGAGATAGCATACCAGTTATGGTGGGTAATTGATGAGGATTTGAATAAGAGGAAGAGTGCATTCCATGGCTCCCATCTGATGATTGTTAGGATGTGTTACATCAACCACAATTACTTTGGAGAGGTTGGCAGGTTCATAAAGTATTATTCATTGGCCACCCTACCACATTGAGATTGGGATGCTCATGGATGAATACAAAAACATATCCAAGGCCTTGATATTCCATACCAACATGAGCCTTACGACCATGACTTCCAGAGAGCACAAATGGCTAGATTAAGTGAACAATTTTTGAAAATAATCCAAGGGATCCCTCAATTTCCATTACAAATGCACATGTCAGGGTTCCACCTTCAGGTGGATGGGTTTCCACGGGCTTATATAATAATAGGCCCTCCCAATCATCATTGGAACAAGGGGAACCATCTCATACATTACCCATGATGATGAAGACTATAAAGTAAGAGCCCGAGGTCACAAAAGTTCCCATAATTACAACTTCCCTTCAAAGAGCTGAAGATGAGCCAATTTTTATCAACTCTTCAGAATCAAAATATCATACTCATCCTACTACCACTTCAACTCAAGTGACTGCAAGCGTGGAAGTCTCAACTTCCCCCACTCAGGTGACTTCCCCCACTTAGGTGGATTCCCCCACAACAAAAAATGTGACTATTTTATATAAGAGAAAACCAAGAGCCTTGGGACCCCCCATGAGTCGAGCTATAGATACATCATCTATAGGACCCACAGGGCAAGATAATCAATATCCAAGAGGCGAGCTCACTGATGAAGAAGAAGAGTTACAGAGGGAGAAAGTCTTGAGCCTCTAAGAAACTAAAGGAAAGGCACCAATTGAAGTAAACCAATAAGATGAGGGTGTAATCCCAATTGTATTTATAGTTCCTTCTATTTCTAAAACACTAGTTGTGTCACTTATCTCTCCTATGTTTGTTTGTTCTTTTGATCTTATTTCTCTCAGTCCTAGTGTTTTACCTTCTCTAGTTGTTCCAAAAATAGAAGTTGTCTTCTAGTCTTGTTGGCTCCTCAATCCCAATGGTTTCTACGATTTTAGTTGTGTCTTTAGCATCCGTTGTTCCCACTTATACAATTGTTACCTACACCATTACCTCATCTTCCGTTGAGCCTAAAAAAGTACCAGCTAAGAAAGCTAGGGGAGCATTGACAAGTGCACAACTACATGTGTTGTCCACCCAATTGAGTTTGCTAATGCCTTCTTCCAATCCTACCTATACTACCAATGTAGTATCATCCAAGAAGGCTAGGAAGAAGATATAAGGATATATAGTCCACCCTTTGCCCCAATACAGTGGTGTAGACTGGTCCAAGATCATTTTCCCTTCACTTACATACCCATTACATGTAGAGGTATTTAAACAGTCTTCTGGGGACTTGTTGGTTGAGACTATAGCCTAGGGCACTTAGCCCACTGACTCAACTCAAATGCTAATCCAATAGTGGGTAGAAGATTTAGGATCTCAAGCCTCTCAAAGGCCAAATCTCATCATTACTAAGCTGCCCATAGTAAGATCAATTTTTGATAAATCCGCAAGGAGTATCCAGAGAGTAAAGAAGAGAAAGATTGAATATGATACTAGAAGGGACATAATTCTACAAGAAAAACAAGATGTTTTCTCTTGTTCAAAAAGAAAGAACCAAATATTGGGTCAGTCTCGTTATAATGAGGATTTCAGACCTTATTTTGAAACAAAAAAAGATGCTTTGATCAATCTCCATGAAGGACAAAATAAGAAATAAGAGAATTGGAGTAAGTCAGGGAATAACAACAAATTGTTCATGTTCCCATGCAAATTGAGATAGATGTACAAAGCACAACTTCATGGCTATATAACCTTTTGGATGTTATTGCTTCAATAAAGGATGAATTAGCCCCTCAAATCATTGTAGTAGTAAAATTGTTTATTTCTTTGAAAGAAGATGATAACAAATTAAATTTTTTTGTTTGATACACAACAAGTAAGGCTTATAACCATCTAAATTTAATGACACTATTGGAAGCATCCAATTCCCTCAACCTAGTTATCATTCAAACATAAGAAGTGATAGAATGGGTAATAAATACAAAAGCAATATTTCCTAAATATACATAGCACAAGAACTTTATTTTTTAGGTTCTAGATGAGTTGAACCTTTCACAAGCTAGGGATTATATAGGAAAACTAATAAGTACAATCAATTTTGATCAACTGCTACAACAAGCCTCAACCAATTCAAATAGAATCTTCAATGACAAGCATTGGAGGATATTGAGGTTGAATACAATTTTACAAGGAAGGTCACATACGTTGAGATCTTTCAAATCAACTTCAAGATCCTCAAAGTTGAGCATGCATGTCTAATGGAACAAACAAGTAGGGTACATAGGTCCCCACTTTTGAATGTGGACATCATAAGATATTAACATGATGTTAGTTTTAAATATTATCAAGAATTTGAGGCAAGGAAGAAAGCTAAGGCCACATCACCCAGCTCGACTCCAACTTCTAGCTCAACACCACTTCCCAGCTCAGCTCCGTCGACAATTTTAATGCCCCCCCCTATGTCATGCAATCATCAAGTGTAAATAAGCCTAGTTATTAAAGGTTAATTTTGTATATAATCTGGCATGTAAGATTAGTCATTGTAATTATAGTCTACTCATACTTGGTGTATGCATATAATAGTTACCCTGAGCAATTTGTAAACATGTACATGTTGCATGGCATCATGTAGGAAAACTTATTTTTGACACATTTGTGATCAACTATAATTGTACATGTAGTTTTGGCTTTAAATTATAAATGAAATTATAATTAATAATATGTAGCTTTGAGTTTTGCATGAACTTGTAGGATAAGGTGACCCCTCCCCAAGTCTATTTATACATGTAAATCCCTCATTCCAAAAGATTAGAGAATTATCAATACATGAAGAAGTCATTTTTTATTGTCATGCAACTATGTGGATGCTTTTGCCTTCCATTACTATGTAATTAAGTGTTTATTTACTTTGATTTTTTTGATTTAGTAATTTGAAGTGTGTAATAGATATGGATATTTTCTGTGGTTATCATTGATATCTGTTGATTTTAGATGTGCAACATCTATTTAATAGTTAGCAAGTGTTATTTATTTTCAGCAATTGGTAACTATCTTAATTTTCAAAGTGTGCAAGAGTGTTTCCCTTTGATATAGTCTTTTAGATGTGAGTTATAGAGGTCTTAAATACCTTTCTAGTTTGAGATGTAGTCTCCTAAATAAGGGTGTGCAAAATCTACTCTAAAAGGAACAACGTTCAGATAAAATCCTTAAGTTTCCTATATCATTTCTTCCCAAAGTACCTAATTGTGTTTGTATGTAAGTTTGAATAGCTATCAGTAGCAAGCATTAGTTTTAGAAACACTTGTCTACAAAGAAACCATTCTAAGAAGTAATCCTTTGAAATCATATAGCCTTATTTTCTTCTCTACCCATCCCTCTTTTTGAAGTTTCTTTGATTGAGATCTACCCATTTTAGAATTGTGTCCATCCATCCAACCCAACTAGGTTTTAATTTTTTTACTAGGATTAATTTCACTACAAGCACACTCATTTAACAAAATGCAAGCTCAACCTGCTATTCCACCACCATGTGGTTTAACCCATATCCACAACTCATGTCCTAGAGTAGAGTTTAGTTCTATTGTGATCTTAAAATGTTAGAGGTTACCTCATTAAATTTGGGGGTGTGCACAACACCCACATCAACATGAAAAATTTTGGTGCTAGGAGAGCACAAATTTTTTTCCTATTGATGTGGGTAATGTGCACACCTCTATATTTAACAAGGTATCTTCTAACATTTTAAGATCTCAATGGAGATAAACTCCTCTCCAAAGCATGAATTGTTAACTGGGTGTGCTTTTATTGAAATGAATCCTAGTATAAAAATTAAAACCTAGTTGGGTTGAATGGATGGAAACTATTCTAAAGTGGGTAGATCTCAATTAAATAAACTTCAAAAAGAGGGAAGAGTAGAGTAGAAAAGAAGTATACATGGTCTCAATAGATTACTTCTTAGGTTAGTTTATTTGTGGACAAGTGTTTACATAACTAATGCTTACTGTTGGTATATATTGCGCACTCACATACAAACACAATTAGGTAGTTTGGGAAGAAATGGTATAAGAAACTTAAGGATATCGGCTAAATGTTACTCCTTTTAGAGTAGTTATTACACACCCTTACTCAAGAGATTACAGGTTGAATGAGAAAGGTTTCTAATGTAGCTATAGCTCATACCTAAAATACTATATCAAAAGAAAACACTCCACATTTGAAAATTAAGATAATCAACCAATTAATTAAAATCAATAGCACGTTCTAGCTATTCAATACTTATTGCACATCTAGAATTAGCAGATATTAATGATAACAATATAAATTCTCCATAGATATTTCACACTTCAAATTATTGAATCAAAACAACCAAAATAAATAAACATTAATTACATACAAAATGGAAGGAAAAGACATCCACATAGTTGCGTGACAATTGAAAATGACTTCTTCCTGTATTGATAATTCTCTGACCATTTCTATGTAAGTAAATGTTTATTTCCTTTGATTGTTTTGATTCAATAATTTGAAGTGTGAATAACTACAAAGAATTCTTGTTGTTATCATTGATATCTTTTGATTCTATATGTGTAATATCTATTGAATAGTCAACAAACATTATTGATTTTAAGCAATTGATTGATTATATTAATTTTAAAAGTGTGCAGAAGTTTTTCCCTTTGATATAGTCCCCTACGTGTGAGTTATATTTGCCTTAGATATCTTTCTGGTCTAGGTTATGATCTCCTAAGTAAGGGTGTGCAACAACTACTCTAAAAGGAGCAACATTCTGCTGAGATACTTAAGTTTCTTATATCATTTTTTCTTCGACTATCTAACTATGTTTGTACGTGAGTGTGTAATAGCTACTAGGATTAAATATTAGTTCTCTAAACACTTGTTATGAAGAAACCAATGTGAAAAGTAATATTTTGAGACCATAGAGCCTTTTTTTATAATCTACCCTTCCCTCTTTATGAAGTTTCTTTGATTGAGATCTACCCACTTTATAATATTGTCCATCCATCCAACCCAACTAGATTTTAATTTATTTACTAGGATTCATTTCACTACAAGCACACCTGGTTAACAACATGCATACTTACCCTGTTATTTCACCACTACGTTGTTTAACTCATCTCTATAGCTCGTTCTTTAGAGTGGAGTTTACCTCTACTGAGATCTTAAAATTTTAGAGGCTACCTCGCTAAATATGAGGATGTGCACTGTGAATAAGGAATACAATAGAGAGGAGGTTAGTCTTGTATTAGTCCAAAAAATAAAACTCAAATAAACATACTAAAATCCTAACATCTCTATCCTAAACACTAGGGAGAGCATATGTAACAAGCTTGCATATGAAACACAACTAAAACATAGAATAGACCCATACTTTTACCTTCCCTGGAGTTCCAAATGGCTTGCTTAGCTTGTGCATCAAGAAGTCTTTGACAATGAAGCTTGTTTGGCTCTTTCTCTCCTTGGCACTTTGACTTTGATTTCTTGGTTTATGATTTGAGCATGGTAACACTAATTGCAAAGCATTTATGAATTATAACATTAATCTTATCAAAACTTTGAAGATATTTAAGCATTATAACTTTGCACAAGACGAGGCCTTGTATTAATAGCCTTAAGAATTAACTCTCATTAAAGTTGAGTTAAAGTTGAGTTTAAACATGGAATGGGTTCAAACTAACTCTAGGTGAGTTAAGACTAACTCTAATTATGTTAAAAAATATTATGTAATTATGATTTTTAATTACTAGACATGACTCTCAAATTAGATATTTTAAAAGAGCTTAACAACTCATAACGACAATGATGAAAGACTTGATATTTTGATTTTTGAAATTTCTATTTTTAAATATTGATTAATTGTAAATGGATAATTCAACTAGGCATTTAATTTTATTTAATTTGTTAATTAATTTTGATTATAATTTTAGATCTTTTATGATTTGATCAAGTGCCTCGCTTAATGAGTCTATAGATCAAATTGACAGTTGTTATGTCGCAAGGTGATTAAGGATGAATCCGTGAGAGGTTATTATTGTATATGGGCTAGTA
Source organism: Torreya grandis (assembly GCA_037957365.1). Lineage (NCBI taxonomy): Eukaryota > Viridiplantae > Streptophyta > Pinopsida > Cupressales > Taxaceae > Torreya > Torreya grandis. Next base: position 1,184,248 of record JARHVA010003149.1, on the reverse strand, counting down.
TCCCAAATAAGGATGCCTCAACATGATTATAAGATTTGGTAAATTATGCACAACAAAAATTGAGACATTCAGTGATTTTTAAGCTTAATTTACAATGGTTGGTAGGAATCAGTCTGAAATTTGATCAGAAGCCAGTGGTGGCCGAAATTAGGTGTCTATAGTTTGACCCTATTTGGGAAGGTGTTGCAAGCTATAGGCATAATAACTTCTTCTCAAATAATGAAAAGGTCCTGTATGCCTAATACTTCAAAGGCGATGAATAATCTCTAGATGCCCCTCGAGGGAGCGGTCGATATAGAAGGTCGGTGATCAGTTCCTCGAAAGAAGGAAACAATTGGACCAAAAGGTAAAAGTGGATGGAAAAGACTGATTTGCCCACAAGCAGTTATAATTAGTGGCATAATGAGCTACCCTGGTTGGACAGATAAAAAAGATAATTTGCCTCAATGCGGTTATAATCATTGACATAAAAAAGTAAAAAGATAATGATTTGCCTAAAGAAGGTTATAATCATTAGCCAAAAGATAAAGGTAACAAGAGAATGATTTGCTCAAAGGTGGTTATAATTATTAAAGGGATAACAATGATTTTCATACAAGTGGTTATAATCATTGGTAGGATGAAAACATGTCCCGGTTGAGTAGATAAAGATAATGATTTTATCAGAGATAGTTATGATCATTAACCTACAGAGATAACAAAACACAATAATTTGTCCATAGGTAGTTATAATTATTTATGAAATTAAGGCATGTCCCAGTTAGATAGATAGAGATAATGATTTTCCCAAAGGTGGTTATAGCCATTAGCAAAATGAAAACATGCCTCAGGTGGGTCGAAAATGATAATAATTTTTCCAAAGGTAGTTAGAATCATTAATATCCAAAGAGATCGAAATACAATGATTTGCCCATAGGCAATTATAATCATTGGTTCTATGGGTGGGACAATACACAATGATTTGCCCAAAGGTGGTTAGAATCATTGGCAAAATGATGGGAGTAATATGACAAATTGAAAAAAATGGCTTATGTACTAAATCTATATGCACAAAGGAATAGTAAGCCATTATAGAGGAGAAAGATGAATTTGAGCAACCTGTTAGAATGGAGATGCACGTCCTAACTAACAAAGATTAAAAATCTGTCATGATTTAAGTACTCTATTTATGAGAAATAATGTGGATAGATCAAGATTTTTTCAAGTGCCAAGGAGAAGTATCGTTGATGCATTACTTGTAAGATTTTATGAATTGATTTTTGTTGTAGCACGTGATGATATGCATCATTATAGAACACCATGAGAATTTAGCTGAAATATGCATAATGACTGACACATGATCCAATAAACACTTGAAAATAATGAACTAATGATAAAAAAATCATGATGACAATGTTGACGTATGAATATGGATGGACTTAAGTATAATGCACAAAGAATCACCCAATGAACATAGAGATACTAATTCAAGGCAAAATAAGAAAGCAAACAAATAAAAAAATAGAAAGACACAAACATTAATAAACAAAAATTAAATAAAACAACATAAAACTACTTGAAATAAACATAAACAATGGTTAATCACAATGTTAGCGTAAATAGATAACATACAAGATGACGAACATTGACCCTAGGTTATAGGAGATAACAAAATAAACAAACAAAATGGGGGCAATAGAAGAAAAGGAAGGGATAGTCAAGCTGACTCTAGATGCACTAGGCAAGTGGATGTTACTTACATAGTTTCATGGATGCAATGTTCAATATAAATATCAAGCCAAATGTAGTTCTCCCAGGAGATGGGATAGAAGAAAAATGATGATCAAGAGAATATGATTGATGAGGTAGAGGAATATGGGAATGGTGTCATAAAATGATGAGAGTGTAAAGTAAAAGAGAAGACTCATAAATTGGTGAGAGCGTAAAATAAAGCCTAGCAATTTGTTGATGCGAGTTTTATGCACACCATAACCTTAACACTGTAGAATCTAACATTTCAGGAACTCAATAGAGGTAAACTCCACTCCAGGGCATGAGTTGCAGGTGTGCGGTCTTTGACAACATGTTGATGGAATAATGGGTAGGGTATGCAGGTTATTAACAATGTTTTTTGGATGGAGGTGTGGCTTTTTAATAGAGTGAGTTCCTATGTGGGTTGGATGGGTGGCTGGTTTTTAATTTAGAGTGGGTAGATCTCAATAACAAAATCAAAAAAAGGAAGGTAAGGTATAAAAGAAGACTCTGTGGTTCTTGGGAATTACTCCCCTGGTTGGTTTTCGAACATACGTATGCTTTCTTAAACCAATGTTTATTGCTAGCAGCAATAACACATAAGTAGTTAGACATGACTAGGAAATTTAAGGGAACAAAGATGTATGAAGTTCACACTCTTTAGACAAAGGCTGCTCCTTTTAGAACAATTGTTGCACACCCTTGATTAGGAAATTATGGCTCGAGAAAGTGAATTATATGAGGTAGCTGTTGCACACACATAGAAAACTACACCAAATAAAACATAAATACACATTCAAAAATATGATTCAAATAACTTGACTCACTTTATTTATATATTTACTTATATTTCAATAGTTATTGCACATCTTAAGATCAACATATCAATGAAGAAATCAAGAATCTACTCACAACTATAACACACTAAAGATTTATTGAATCACACAACCCTAGAAATAACAATCAATTATACGAAATGGGAAAGAAAATACTCGGGACACTTTGCTGATGATCAAAATTGCTTGTTGCTCTATATTCCAAATTTTTTTTATTCTTTTCCCACTGAGTGGGATTATAATTATATAGACTTGGGGAAGGGGGTGCCTCATCCTCCAAGTTCATGCAAGTGGTTACAAGCATTGGTTTGAACATGTAGTTCCAAAAACCATCCAGGAGCTAAAAAAAATAAATTGACTTTTCAAAGTCATGTAACGTGTGCATGTACAAAAAATATGAAGTCATTTCATTACAATTATCCACTCACAAAACTAAATACATATACTAATACAAAATTGTATATGCATGGATTTAGCCTATCAAGGCTTGATCATCTGAAGTGTTGCATGCATTTTGGTGGGAGTGGAAGTGGAAGTGACCACTAAAGTTGTAGTTGCACCTCTGGAAGCTTGCCTTTTCTTTGCCTCATTATCCTCATAGACCTTTTGGGCTACTTCATGCTACTTCCATGTGATGTTTAAATTTAGAAGCGAAGGACGATGAATTCTCTTTGTCTATCCAAGGAGCTTGACATGCTCATCCTTGGTTGTTTGAAATGTATTCCTGAAGATCTCCACTTCAGTGACCTTCTTTCGAGCCTTGCTCAATTCCAATTCAATTTCTTCAATTGATAAACCTTGCAAGCTCTGTTTGAATTCATTGGTTGTCTTCTAGATAAGCTTATCAAAATTGAGCCTACTAACTAGCTTACCAATGGAGTCTTTCACCTATGATAACTTTAACTCGTGCAAAATTTGAAGGACCTGAGCCTCATGTGCTTAGTATTTGAGGACTAAAGCCCTAATGTTCTGTAACCAATCTCTTGCCTCTTCCTACTTAATGACTACTGGGTTCAAGGCATTGGATGCCTCTGGCGTAGTCATTAAGTTGAGATGTCTATAGAGTGAGTTGCCTATGTAAGCCACTAACATATTTAAGTTGGCACTATTATCTCTTAGGGAGTTGTACAATAGATTAGTTTGGCTCACATGAGGTGCCATCTCAGCCTTCACAAACTCCATAGCTTCCAATGTGTTGTAACATCTTGAGGCTACCTCCTGGACCTTAGCCTCAATTTCAGCTGGTATGTGCACCATTTTGGCCTTTTTTTGAGCTGTTTCACTTCCCTCTCTAGCACCTGCACCTCTACTTCTATCTCTTGCCGAGCTAGCTCTATACTCTGGTGAATGACAACTACAACATCTTTATGTGCCTGGGATAGGTTTGCTAAATTTTCTTCATTTATGGGTTGCCCCGGCTGCATGTTCTACCTTTTAGTAAAAGAGAATACCTCTTCCCTTTCCTCTAAGATGACTTGGGTTCCCCTGTCATCTTCTAGTTTCCTCTTCTTGATCCTTTGGATGTTGCCAGTGGGAGGGTCGAACAATGTGGAGACAGATTGGAGTTTTGTAATATTAAAGTTTGGTAGTTGGGAAGCCTTACTCCTCAAGTCTAGTGCCCATGTAATAATGTCAAGTTGAGATGCATTAGAGGTTATAGTAACAACCTCTGCTTCTATTTATTATTGGGCTTCATGTTGCTTCCTAGAGGCCTTGTGAGGATATCTGGGAGGGAAGGCCATATGATTTTAGACCAATCCACCCTTCCAAACTGAGGGAGTGGATGGACTGTGATTATTTAAGGCTTGGCCTTCTTCCCCTACCAATAGTTGTCATAATGGTTTCCTCTATGTAAGTGGTGGTTGGAAGTGGAAGGGTGATTTGGGTGGATTGAACATAGAGTTGGGAGGTGGCCAAAGCCATTTTCACCTTCCTAGACACCTTCTTTTTCTTGAGGTCTTTAACTGTGGAGGTGCCAATAGGAATAGGAGGTATTGGTGAGGTGAATGGGATGGAAGTGGAGATGGGAGGAACAACAAAGGTGGTGGAGGTGGAAGGAACAGATGAAGGGACTTCCACAGAGATACCTTGATCAAAAATGCATAGAGAAGATAAAGAAACACTATCAAAAGATTGGGTACCTTTAAGAGAAATCTCCATTGGTTCTTCTTGGAGGCTTATAGCCTTGGCTATTTCTAGCTCGGCTTCCTCATTAGAGTCATCTTCAATGTCTTTTAATTACCACATCTCCCCTAGCCAGTTCTGATCATGGAGGCTGAGTGGATGAGCCCTGTAATGCCTCTATTGTGGGACTGCCCGTGGGAGTCCTAGGCTTTCTTCTATAGACCAGAGGAGTCCTTTCCTGATTGAGAGGATCCAAAGGTGAAGATGCCCTAGGGGTTTCTACCCCAATAGATGTGACAATTGGCCCTTGGGTATAACTTATAATAGGCTCCTCTCCATGGCCTTCCTCATCAAAGTCGAGACTAATGGGGTTTCCTACCTGCGCTCCCCTAGTTGTGTTGGGCTTGGGTAGCGCAAGATTTTCCTTTACTACCTTCAACTTTAAAGGGGTCCTTGTTGGGAGGAGGTATCTTGGTCCTTTAATTTCTTTGAGGATCCACCTCTTCAAAAATATGAATGCTACCACTCCTTAAAAAGTGCCTTCCTGCTATCTAATTCCCTGGTGGAAATAGAAGGCTCACCTTAGATCATCGTCAAATGATCCTCCTTTAATCTATAAAGTTGTGCTCATTCCAATACCTCCTCATTTGACTAAGTGCTCAAAAATACAAAATCATAGTCATAGGGCTGATGACTATATGGACTATTAAACCCATGGATATGTTTCTGGATCTGCCCATGGGGATCCTAGTCCCTATGTGGAAGCTTAGGGAAAGGATAGCTCCTACATTTACCACTTGTGTCTTTAAGGTGTTTTCTCATCATATATGTCATTCTCCCAATGGTGATTAGATGGTTGAAATATAAGGCTTTCTTTTGCCTTGCCAAATCTTCCTCTACACTCTTCATAATTGGAAGGCAATCTCTTATTCGGCTAACTTATCAGGAACAAACCTTGGTAGACACAGGGCCAACCTTATTCCCCCATACCATGATGATAGTAAAATCGGGGTAGAGGAAGAAATCTCTCTTTTCGACCAAGTTATTCACTATATTATGCCCAATTTAAGGCATAGGCGAGCCATGAATAACTTGCCAAATATGAGGATAAACATCCTCAAAGATTCTCACCATGTGACTTGAATAGCAGTAGATATGCATAAATTGATAGTTATCACAAATTCTTTTCTTTACACACTCTGTGGTTGGAGACCAGATTACGCCAAGGTCTCTATAGCATGTTCCCATGATTGGATCTAATAGATACAACATCATGAAGAAATCCCCAGTGGGTGTAGGATGCCTGTCTTTATGGATAATTTGCTCCCTTAGTCGCAGGCTTATGATCTCACATAGGGCGTAAGCAACGTCATGTGTGAGCAACATATACAATAATGGTACCCAATCCAAGTTGACAAAGTGGATGCTTGGCATACTGCATAATTTGTTGAACACCATGTCGATGGGAATACCCATATTGAACCTATCAATTGGGATAGCCCCTTTTGGCTTCTTTATTTTCTAGGTGATAGTTTGGTCTGGGAGGAGCCACAATGATAGTATCTTCTCCAACGAGGTCTCTCTGTTAAATTGCACCAGTGTGTGCTTATCAAAGAAGACATCATAGATGTTCAATGATAAATATCTCTGAAAATTTACCTCTGAGATGCAAGCAACTACTGTATTGTTGTTTGAGTGATGCAAGAATGCATCCTGTGATACTCTGCCAACAAAGAATAAGTCCCACAAGAGGTCTATATAGGGCATCACTTCTAGTTTTGCAACAACAAAGTGCAATCTTTGGCATTTGTAAGCCAATAATTCCTTCACAAACAATTGGTCTGCCAATGTCATATCATCTTCTAATGAAAACATGTCCACTAAATCAATAACATCCCATAACGCTGAGTAATTCATGTACTTATCTCCGAACACGGTGGCGTTGAAGACTATATCGGTGAATTCTGTTGAATCTTTGATTGAGTATGGAGATGGTGGATTTGTACCTTAGAATGTTTTGTATGTAGACACCATGGTTGTATACTTCATGCTTCTCTCTTACTCAATGTGTTGCGTGCTATATATACCTGTATGCCAATGCAAATGGCTCAGCTCTAGCTTGACTATTACTCACTGTATACTCTTGAAGTAGAAATTAGGGCTCTTTCTTGCTGCAAGATAGTAGAAGACTTTGAATATAAGTTATCTCAAATGCAAATGACAACTTTCAGTTGCAGCAGATCACCTATATAGAATATGGGATTGAATACTAGTTCATACGACATAAATGTGGAACGTTCACTTTAGGCTTTCATTTCACGTATAATTCAAATTTGTTAGCTCAAGTTGGCGGGGACCTTTTAAAATATCAATAGGAAGTATTTTTACTGTCATATTGGCTAAGTATGATGAGACTTAGTAATATTCCCAATAATAAAGTGCTTTAGGGTGTATGTTTGTTTACTAATTCTTTCAAGGAATTTGTTTTGGAGAAAGTGTCCGCAATAGTCTCTCCGAAGGATTCATCTGAGCAAAAGCCCTGAAGTAATTATTTCAGAGGGTTATTTCAAAGGTCTAGATGGCACTTTCAATTTCCCTGAAGGGTAATTTTGCTCTGAAGGATCCACTTCATAAGGTATTTTGTCCATGACAAAAGTCCCGAATGGTCTACTTTGCAAATGTTGAATGACACTTCTAAAATTCTTGAAGGGTACTTTCGTATAGCTAAGGGTCATTTCAAAAATCTCGAAGGGTATACTTTTCCCAAAACAAAATGTCTAAAGGAATTGGCTAAGTAAAAAAAGGTCTAAGTCAAAAGCCCTGAAGGGCAAGTGGCCACTTCAAAAGGGTCAAAAGGTCACTTTCAAAATATTCAAAGGGTCAGTTCAGGAAGTATGAAGGGTATGTGCCCTTGGGGGAATTGCTTTGAAATTTTTTGCATAGAACAAAATGGTCGAAACAAAATGTTTGAAGGGCATGTCCATGGAGAAAAGATTCATTCAAAAAAGGCTGAAGGGCACTTTTGTAGGTCAAAAGGTCAAAAATATCCCAAAGGATAAGTCCCATAGGGTAAGGGGTTTGAAAAAAGTTTCAAAGGGTATGTCGCACAAAACCTGAAGGGTATGTACCCTAAAAAGAAGTGGTCAAGAAGGGGGTAAATAGTCAATTCAAGAAAGGTTGAAGGGCTAGTTTGAAGGGTTTTGAAGGGTAGGCAAAAAGAATTCAAAGGGTCTACTTTAGGGCAAAAGTTTTCTTGAAGGGTCTACTTCACAAAGGTCGAAGGGCACTTTCGAAATTCCTAAAGGGTACTCTCGTATAGCTAAGGGTTATTTTCAAAAGTTCTAAAGGATAAATTTTGATAGGGTCAAAGGGATAATCCATCGTGGAATTTGTTTTGGGAAAGTGTATGTGGTCCAAAATTCCTTAGGGTAAAGATTCTGTAGGCCAAATTCTTTTTGGAGAATTGTTTTAGACAAAAAAGCCCGCAACAATTTCTCTGACAAAATAAGGCTTCCAAACAATAAGCTTGAAAGAAAATAAGACTGAAAATTTCTTGAAATATAGCATCTAAAAAGATAATTTTGGATGAAGGTCGAATGAATTATCCTGAAGGCTATGAACCCGAAGAATTTATCTGCAATACACAAGTTAGTCTCATAAACACAATGCCAATATTGTCCTTCTAGAAAAGTTAAATGTCCTAGATTTCCCAAATTTTGCATAAACATATGAAAAGGATTCCCCATTAAGATAACATCTCGAAAAAAAGTGGTTGCCCATTTTCTCTTAGAAAAAAGGGGGGTGTTAAGTACAACAAAATAGTGACTTACAAGGGGATTACTCCTGAATATTCGAGAACCCAGAACTCTGGTCCCACAATCTTTAGGTCAATCTTAGAGTATGTCATAGAAAAAATATGCTCAAATAAAAAACATAAAAGAGATTTCTAAGTCAATTCACACAACGTACTTGCCTTCTAATTCTCTGGATCTGTGTGTAAAGAGTGTTATTGATGTAGCCCTTGTTGTGATGAGTTTTCAAAAAGTTTTGATACAACTGTAGGTTTCGTTCTAGAATATGTTAAAGCTTATTAAATCAAGGGAAACTTAGACATTGCTCTGCTACTAGCCAGACGTCCATAGCCCCGATAGAGATACCTTAGGTTCCTTCTCCACTCCCTCCATTGTCTGTTCACAATCATATGCATGGTGGATTGAATTTATTTTATCATGTGAGCTATTTTAATTTTCTTTTGTTCTTTTGAACTCATTGATTCTTTTATTTCTTTTTTTATTTTATTTTCTTAAGTTCATAATAGTGGAAAAGAGAGAGGACTAAACCCTAGTGAGCTGGTATAATTAGAAAACAAATCAGTACTAGAACGTCCCTACCAGCCAAATCTAGACCCAGAATCATCACTTCCAACAAGTTTTTAACATTATGAGTGCATTTGATCCAGTAAAATAAGACAACTTTCTTAAATTTATATGAAGTATCCCAAGAACAACTTCCATATTCTTGATAAAAGTATTTAATTTTGACATAATCCAAACTAATCATATGATCACTTCCCTTCGTTCTAAAGTTTTGAGACATAGAAATACATTCAATCTATAAACTAGCCCAAAAATGTATCAAAATTACTTTTCTCCTTCTTTACAACTCTCACACACAGTTGATTTGGATTTTAGTTTTGGCAGTAACTAGAGCAAACACAACTTTGAATGCCAAAGAAGAAAATAGAAAATTACTCTAGAAAGCACTAAAAATCTATTCTAAAAAGCATGGAAATCTAATCTAGAAAACATGGAAATCTAATCTAGTCCTATGTCTAAACTTATCTGAATCATTTCAATCAGTAAAATCCATAGATAGAACAACTCTAAAGGAATGCTTCAGAAACTGTCCATTAACTGGATATGTAAGCTCATTACCGTGGAGGTCTTTTAGATGAAACACGTTATTACCCATGATCTCTGAAATCTGATAAGGTCCAATCCATAATGAAGCAAACTTGTCATGTTGTCTTTTCTTTTCATGGGATTTATCCCATAGTAACACCAGATCCAAAATTTTGAATGCTTTAAATTTTGCTCTTTTATCAAACCACCTTTTAACTACATCCTAGTGTTTGCTGAATGTTTGTAAAGCTTCAGTTCTTGAATCCTCCATTTCTATTATATCCAACAATATTGATTCTGCTTTGTCATTTGGTTCCATGTAATCTTGTATGAACTGATAAGTGGGCAGTTTCAATGTGATGGAAAAAATTAGTCTATGTCTATACACCAACAAGTAAGGTGAAGCCTTTAGGGATTGTTTGTATCTTGTCAAGTCTGTGCAAAGAGCATACTTTAGTAGATTGTGTCAGTCTCTAGGCTTGTTCCCTGCTGACTTCTTGATTGCCTCAATCATTTTTTTGTTGACTCGACTAATCCATTCCCTTGAGGGTAGTGGTTAGACGCTGACCTGATTATAATCTGATTATCATGTGCCCACTCAGTGAAGTCTACTGATATAAATGCTGGTTTATTGTCACATACCAAAGAGATGGGTGTGTCGAATCTAGTCATAATGTGCTCCTTCAAAAAGCGAATCACATTTTATGCTCTACTATTCTTTGTAACAACTATTTCTATTCATCTAGTGCAATAATCTATAGTTGTAAGCATAAATTTATGGATTGTTGATGAGTTTGAGTTAATTACATGAATAGAATCCAAATCTCATTGTGCAAAGAGTTTTCCTTTGATGACAGACTATAGAGGCATTATCACATGTACTTCTCTCTTGGCTAACACATGACATTCATGGCAATTCATGACGTACATATGAAAATCTTTGAAAATAGTTGGCCAATAGTATCCCAACCTCAAAATTTTATGGGTTGTGGTATTCCTAGCAGGGTGACCACTGCCTATCTTTTGATGCAAGTTTTATAGAATTTACCTAGCCTCCTCTATAGACACACATCTAAGATAAATTCCTTCATAGTTCCTTCTGTAGAGGACTCCTTTATTGATCATTGAATAAGCATCTCTGAGCCTCAAGGCTCTCCTTTCCATTTTAAGCTCTAGAGGGTAGGTTCCTATAAGTAAATACTGGATTATATCAGTATACCATTCTCCTTTTAAAACTTGTTTTGTACATACCTCTTCAAAGGTGATTTGGGGATCTGGCTCAGTCATGAGCTGAACAATGCCTTGTCCTTTGATAATCTTTGCAGTCCAGATCTCTATGTTGAACTCTTGGATCTTAGCCATCTATTTGCCTCGACATTCTCCCAGATCATTGTATGATAGGGTAAGCTTGATAGCAAGATCAGGTACAATGGTGATGGTTTTGTTCCTCAAGATATAATGTCAAAATTTCTTCCCTACTTTGACCAAAACAAAAATCTGCATGCCGATCATTGAATACTTGAGCTCTACATCCTTCAGATTTGTACTCATGAAGGCAAACGAATGCTCAGTTTCATCCTTCTGTGTGATAATGATAACAATGGTGTGTTCTGAGGTGAACGAGTACATATAGAAATATTTTGTGAAGTTGGACTAATCAATACTAGAGCTTGAGATATGACATCTTTTATATCTTGGAAGGACTTTTTAGCTTCAGCTATCCACTCTATTTTAGCACCCTGCTTGAGCATAGCATTTAGAGGCTTGATGATTTTTGTGAACCCCGAGATAAACTTCCTAACACTTCTTGACAAACTTGATTTTTCTAAAAAATGACTTAAGTTCCTTCTTGCTATTTGGATATTGAATCTTTAAGATTGCCTTGATTCTTTCTAGATCGATGGTGATCTCGTCTTTTGATAACATGTCCTAAGAGTTTACCCTCAATGACTTGGAATATACTCTTCTTTGGATTTAAAGAAATATTGAACTTCCTGCACTTTTTGAATATGGATCGTAGGTGAGTTATGTGATCCTCTTTATTCTTCGAGAACACCATGAGGTCATCCATATAGATAATTATGAATTTTCTTGTTAGTCTCTTAATGGCATGATCCATGGCACATTAGAAGGTAGCTCCTGCATTAATCAGGGCAAACGACATCTTCTTGTATGCATAAGTACCCCATTTCGTAGTAAACACCATCTTCATTCTATCCTCGGGCTGCACCAGTGCTTGGTTATAGCCTAAAAATCCATCCAAAAAGAACATCATCTCAGAAACACTCACTATCTATATCACCTCATCTAGAGAAGGCAAAGGATAATTGTCTTTTTTAGAAGCCCTGTTCAGATTTATGAAGTCTACACATAATTTGATCTCATCGTTCTTCTTTCTAACAGGGACCAAATTGGCCATCCATTTAGAATTTCAGATTGGAAAGATGATTTTAGCACTTAATAAATTCTCTTCTTCCTTCTAAATAAAAGGCTCCAGAATATGGTTCACTGGCCTTTGCCTCTATCTGAATGGTTTATGGTCTTGCTTCAAGGGAATTGTGTGAGTCATAACCTGTGGGTCATATACCTTGAGGTCTTCATATGTCCAGGTGATAATGTCCTTATATTAAACAATCAAATCTTTGACTTGCCTTTCCTCCACGGTGCAGCTGAGGCTAATATTCACATAATGTGGGTTATGGTCATCTCCCAAATTTTTTTTCTTGAAGTTTGATTCATCGACCTTGGGATGTCTAAGTTGCTTCACCTGAGGATCTAAGTCAAATGATCTTTCCAAGGAGACTAATTTGGTTGGAATTCTATTTTCTTTAAGTTGGAAAATACCTTCTTTATTTGTTTCTTCTTGATAAAAATGGTTAATGTCCTTGTCATCAATGATTTGGGATTTGAAATCCCTTGAATTAGTTAAGAACTGAATAATCTGTTGATCATTATTGAAGACCTAAAAAATTTCTACATTATCTAGAATGGAGGGACAATAAACCAATTCAATGGAAAATATTTTTATCTCAGACTCCTGTAATGACTCAAGATTGGTAGAAGCTATAGTAGTGAATTGACACCCTAATTTTGTTCTCTCAGGGGTGCTATTATGTTGAAAGCTTCAAAGATTTCAATTAAATCCCATGCTCTGTGCTTATACCTCTTCAAATAATAAAATTTGCACTAGGATTTATTTCTTATCTAGCGAACTACCAGCTTTGAGTCCCCAAATACTTTTATCTATTTTACATTATTCTTCAGTGTAGATTGTAGTCCTAAGATTAGAGCCTCATACTTGACCTTATTGTTTGTACATAAAAACTGCAATCTATAAGCGGTCAAGAACTTTGTACCTTAAGGATTAATTAGATCAATTCCCAAACTTAATCCTTGATTGGACTTAGCTCTATCAAAATTCATTGTCCGTAGTTGATTTGAATGTTTAGGGTTTAGGTTCTACGCTGAATTGTGAGTGGTAAAAGTATAAATTCCCAATGAGGGAGAATCATACTTCACCTCTTCATTCTTGATGTTGTATTCCATGATGGGATATTTCATTCTTGGCTCTCTATCAATTCTGATCTGATTTGCAACTCCTCTCCATGGTAGCCAGATGTGTGAGAAGTCTATGGAAAGATATCCATTAAGCATTTTGGACCAATGCCTAATCAACAATAACTTGTATCCCTATGGTATATCCACTACCAAGGTATCGATAGTCATCTGGACTCTTGGTTCTGATGCTACTTAAATATGTATGTCATTCAATTCTCCCACTACTAGTACTAGTGTTTTATCTAGTTGAGAGATTGATATCTTTGAAGCGCTGGGAGTGAGACCAAGATTTTTACATATAAAAGTAGGCATAATAGTTGTAGATGCTCTAGAATCAACCGAACAGTTATGGATATTCTTATCGAATGCTTTGATGGTTAGCAAGAATGGTGGTACTTTGGGCTTACTTTTGTAAATGACATTGGCATCAACAACTTTTACTTTGTCTGTAGCCACTCCAGTTTTCTCCACAGGGGCCTTTTTGGTAATGTATTTCCATAACAATACCTTTTGCTCTGTGATCTGGGTTAACCTATGGAGAGTTATATTTTTCTTAATCTTCTTCATGTCTTCTATGATATTATATCCTCCTTTATTCGGTTTTTTGTTTGTCAGTTGATCATTCTCTTTTGGAGGTAGTGGATTGTTATTTGCTTTGGGATTCAACAGAATCACTGTGGTATTTGGAGGAGTTGAGATGGTAAGCCATTGTTTGTTCCATAAGGTGTACGCACCTCTCTAAAACTGATGGAAAGCATGAACCTCATTTGTATTATCTTCTAGTTCATTATCATCTTCTCCTAAGAGGGGAAATTCATGAGTCTCAAAGAACATAGCTGTGCTAGAAGATCTAGGGTCTTGATGAGATTCTGGCAAATTATTCATCTGATTTTGCCTAGTTACTTCCCTTTGAAAAATCTCAAACATTATATAGAATGCAATACAATTAAGCTCACCATGTTGGGGCATATTGTGTATCCTACACCAATTGGGGAGGGTTGTTTCAATGATGTTAATTTCTGGGGGTTTGCTAGGTTGCTCCATATTATTTGCAAGCCTATTAAATGCCCTGTTATATCTTTGGAACCTAGTGTTCTAGTTGCCAATTAGAGCACCGATATTGCCCATCTTTCATTGCATATTCATAAAATCATTACTCAATTTTTGAACCATCTTCTGAATAAAATCCAATTCAGCATTTGTGGAATCCGCACCTTGTAGAATAGCCATAAGAAGTGTAGTTGCATGTTGGTTATGTTGGTAACTAATGCATGTCACATGATTGTTCAAATAGCTAAAATTTGGATGCGTCATTTGTGTCAATGGAGGCATCATATACAATTGATTCTAATTATATGCCAGAACACGCTGCTTCACATGTGGCATCAGATTAAGCATTGGGAATCCATTACTGATATTAGGTGCCCCAAGTGTCTATGGGTTGAGTTGTCTATCAATGCTAATGGCCTCTTCCAATGCTAATGCCAAAGTATTGAAAACATGTGTTTTTCTCAAGAACACAATCATAATAGGATCTAAGTCATTTTTGTACATCTCTAGTGCTAATGTCACTTTTAGTTTATACCTTAGGGTCAACTAGTTGTATATCTTCTGCCATCTTGCATTGAAAGCACAAATGAGTTCATTAGGTTCCCTCTTGAAGCTGGTGAAGTGTTGATATACCGATCTAGGCTTGGTGACCTATCCAAACTACGCAACATAAGTCATTTGACAATCCTCCCAATTGGTGATGGAGTTTTTCGTTAGATTCAAATACCAATCATAAGCAGTATCCATTAAAGTAAAAAGGAATAACCAACATGCAACATCTTCATCAACTACATTCATTAACCTTAAAGCAACTTTAACAGATTTAATATGCTCTTCTACGGTCCTTGGCCTTGAAGGAGAAAATGATGGCATATATTTTTCAAGGTTTTGGGGTAGATCATGCATGTCCCCTAAGATGACAATGGTAGATCCAACTAACTAGGGTTGTTGCTAAGCCATTAGTTGATTAACAAGCAAAGGGTTCCTAATGGGTAAAGGGTGCCCTAGTGAAGGTGGATTACTTTGAACTAGAGCTATTGGTACATCTCTAGGTCTCCTATGGCTTGCCAAAGGTGATATCAATAAACCAGCTAGAGAATTGGGTTTGGTCACTCTCTTAGGTGACTCTAGTGCAACTCTATGCAAGGACTAACCTCTATTATTGGGAGGAAAATTAGGGCCCTCCTAGCACCACTGAAAGTGTTGATGCGGGTTTTATGCACACCACAACCTTAACGAGATAGCCTTTAACGTTTCAGGGTTTCAATAGAGGTAAACTCCACTCTAGGGCACGAGTTGTAGGTATGCAATTTTTGACAACCTGTTGATGGAATAACAGGTAGGGTATGCAGGTTGTTAACAAGGTTTTTTGGACAGAGGTGTGGCTTTCTAATAGAGTGAATTCCTACATGAGTTAGATGGGTAGATGGTTTTTAATCTAGAGTGGGTATATCTCAATAACAAACTCAAAGAAAGGAAGGTAAGGTAAGGCATAAAAGAAGACTCTGTAGTTCTTGGAAATTACTCCACTAGTTAGTTTTCGAATAGACCTATGCTTTCTCAAACCAATGTTTGTTGCTAGCAACAATGACACACAAGCAGTCAGACACGGCTAAGAAGTCTAAAGGAACAAAGATTTATGAAGTTCACATGCCTCAGACAAAGGTTGCTCCTTTTAGGGCAGCTGCTACACACCCTTAATCAAGAGATTATGGCTCGGGCAAGTAAATTATCTGACATATCTATTGCATACAAAAAAAACTACACCAAAGAAAACATAAATACACATTCAAAAATATGATTCAAATAACTTGACTCACTTTATTGATCTATTTACTTATCTTTCAATAGCTATTGCACATCTTAATATCATCATATAAATCAATAAATCAAGAATCTACTGACAACTATAACACACTAAAGATTCATTGAATCACACAACCCTAGAAATAACAATCAATTACATGAAATGGGAAAGAAAATACTCAAGACACTTTGTTGACGATCAAAATTGTTCACTGCTCTATATTCCAATTTGTTTTGACTCTTTTCCCACTGAGTGGGGTTGCAATTATATAGGCTTGGGGAAGAGGGTGCCTCATCCTCCAAGTTCATGCAAGTGGTTACAAGTGTTGGTTTGAACATGTATTTCAAAAAACTGTATAAGAGCTAAAAATAAATAAATTGACTTTTCAAACTCATGTAATGTGTACATGTACACAAAATATAAAGGCAATTCGTTACAATTATCTACTCACAAAACTAAATACATAGACCGCTACAAAATTGTATATGCATGAGATTTAACCTATCGAGGCTTGCTCATCTAAAGTGCTACATGCATTTTGGTGGGAGTGGAAGTGGAAGTGACTGCTGAAGTTATACTTGCACCTCTGGAAGCTTGCCTTTTCTTTGCCTCATTATCCTCATAGACCTTTTGGGTTGCTGCATGCTGCTTTAGTATGATGTCCAAATTTAGCAGTGAAGGTCGACGAATTCTCTTTGTCTATCCAAGAAGCTTGTCATGCTCATCCTTGGTTGTTTGAAATTTATTCCTGAAGATTTGTACTTCAGTGACCTTGTTTTGAGCCTTGCTCAATTCCACTTTAATTTCTTCAATTGATAAAACTTGCAAGCTTTGTTTGAATTCATCGACTGCCTTCTAGATAAGCTTATCAAAATTGAACTTACTAACTAGCTTACCAATGAAGTCTTTCACCTGTGATAACTTTAGCTTGTGTAAAATTTGAAGGCCCTAAGCCTCATATGCCTTGTTTCTGGGGATTAAAGCCCCAACGTTTTGTAACCAATCTCTTGCGTCTTCCTGCTTAATGACTACTAGGTTCAAGGCATTGGATGCCTCTAGTGTAGTCATTAAGTCGAGATGTCTATAGAGAGAGTTGCTTGTGTAGGCCACTAGCATATTTAATTTGGTACTATCATCTCTTAGGGATTTGCACAATAGATTAGTTTGGCTCACATGAGGTGCCATCTCATCCTTCATGAACTCCATATCTTCCAATGTGTTGTAACATCTTGAGGTTTTCTATTGGACCTCAACCTCAATTCCAATTGGTATGTGCACCATTTTGAAATTTTCTTTGAGCCATTCCACTTCCCTCTCCAACACTTGCACCTCTGTGTCAAGCTCTTGCCAAGCTAGCTATATACCCTGGTGAATGGCAAATACAACATTCTTATGTGCCTGGACCAAGTTTGCTATGGCTACTTATTCTGCCTTTTCGTAAGGGGGAACACCTCTTGCCTTTCCTCTAAGATGACTTGGGTTCCCTTGTCATTTTCTAGTTTCCTCTTCTTGACCCTTTGGATGCTACCAGTGGGAGGGTCAAACAATGTGGGGACAAATGGGAGTTATATAATCTTAAAGTTTGGCAGTTGGGAAGCCTTACTCCTCAAGTCCAGTGCCTATGCAAGAATGTCAAGATGATATGCATCAGAGGTTATAGTAACAACCTTTGCTTATGTGTCTTGTTGGGCTTCCTCTTGCTTCCTAGAGGCCTTGGTGAGGACATCTAGGATGGAAGGCCATATGATTTTAGACCAATCCACCCCTCTAAACTGAGGGAGTGGATGTATTGTGATTATTTGAGGCTTGGAATTCCTCCCCATACCAGTGGTTTTCACAATGGTTTCTTCTATGGGAGTGGTTGTTGGAAGTGGAAGGGTGATTTGGGTGGATTGAACGTGGAGTTGGGAGGTGGCCAAAGCCATTTTCACCTTCCTAAACACCTTCTTTTTCTTGAGGTCTCTAACTTTGGAGGTGATAGTAAGAATAAGAGGGATTAGTGAGGTGAATGAGATGGAAGTGGAGATGGGAGGAGCAATAGTGGTGGTGGAGGTGGAAGGAATGGATAAAGGGACTTCCATAGAGACACCCTGATAAAAAATGCGTAGAGAAGATAAAGGAACACTATCAAAAGATTGGGTACCTTTAAGAGAGAGCTCCACTGGTTCATCTTGGAGGCTTATAGCCTTGGCTATTTCTAGCTCAGCTTATTCATCAGAGTTATTTTCAATGTCTTTAATCACCACGTCTCTCCTGGATGGTTTAGATCATGAAGGCTGAGTGAATGAGCCCTATAATGCTTTTGTTGTGGGACTGCCCATGGGAGTCCTAGCCTTTCTTCTATAGACCAGAAGAGTCCTTGCCTAATTGAGAGGATCCAAAGGTGAAGATTCCCTAAGAATTGTTACCCCAATATATGTAATAATTGGCACTTGGGTAGAACTTACAGTAGGTTTCTCTCTATGGCCTTCCTCATCAGAGTCGAGATTGATGGGGTCTCTTGCCTGTGTTCCCCTAGTCATGCTGGGCTTGAGTATCTCGAGATCTTCCTTTACTACCTTCAACTTTAGAGGGGATCTTTGCTAAGAGGAGGCAGCTTGGTCCTTTGATTGCTCTAAGGATCCACCTCTCTAAAAATCTGAATGCTGCCTCCCCTTAAAAAATGCCTTCCTACTATCTATTCCCTAGTGAAAATAGAAGGTTCACCTTAGATGATCCTCAAAAGATCCTCCTTTAATTCAAAAAGTTGTACTCATTCTAATACCTCCTCATCTGACTAAACATTCAAAAATACAAAATCATAGTCATAGGGCTGATGACTATATGGAATATTAAACCCATGGATATGTTTCTGGATCCACCCATGGGGATCCTAGTCCCTGTGTGGAAGCTCAGGGAAAGGATAGCTCCTATGTTTGACACCTATGTCTCTAAGGTGTTTTCTCATTGTATATGTCATTCTCCCAATGGTGATTAGATGGCTGAAATATAAGACTTTCTTTGGCCTTGCCAAATCTTCCTCTACACTCTTCCATAATTGGAAGGCAATCTCTTTTTCAACTAACTCATTAGGAACAAACCTTGGTAGACACAAGGGGCCAAAATTATTCCCCCATACCATGATGATAGTAAAATTAGGGTAGAAGAATAAATCTCACTTTCAGGGTAGGTTCTTCACCATATTATGCTTAATCCGAGGTATAGGCAAGCTATGAATAACTTTCCAAATCTAAGGATAAACATTCTCAAATATTCTCACCATGTGCCATGTATAGCAGTAGATATGCATAAACTGATAGTAATCACAAATTCTATTCTTTACATAGTCTATGGTCGGAGACTACAATGCACCAAGGTCTCTATAACATGTTCCCATGACTGCATCTAATAGATACAACATCATGAAAAAATCCCTAGTGGATGTAGGATGCCTATCTTTGTGGATAATTTTCTCCCTCAACCACAGGCTTATGATCTCACTAAGGGTGTAAGCAACATCATGTGTGAGCAACATATACAATAATGGTATCCAATGCAAATTGATAAAGTGGATGCTCAACATACCATATTATCTATTGAGGAGTGCCATGCAGATGTAGATACCCATCCTGACCCTATCAATTGGGATAACCCCTTTTGGCTTCTTTATTTTTTAGGGCATAGTTTGGTTTGGGAGGAGCCACAATGATAACACTTCTCCAACAAGGTCTCTATGGTGAATTGCACCAATGTGTGCTTATCAAAGTAGACGTCGTGGATGTTCAATGATAAATATCTCTGAAAATCTTCCTTTGAGATGCAAGAGACCACTGTATTGTTGTTTGAGTGATGCAAGAATGCATTTTGTGATACTCTACTAGTGAATAATAAGTCCCATAAGAGGTCTATATAGGGCATCACTTCTGGTTTTGCAGCAACACAGTGAAACCTTTGGCATTTTTAAGCCAATATTTCTTTGACAAATAATCGGTTTGCCAATGTCATATCATCTTCCTAAGAAAACATGTCCACTGAATCAATAACATCCCATAATGCTGAGTAATTCCTGTACTTATCTCTGAACAAGGTGGTATCGAAGACTATATCGATGGATTTTGTTGAATCTTTGATCGAGTATAGAGATGGTGGATTGGTGCCTCAAAGTGTTTTGGTTGTAGATGCCATGGACGTATACTTTGTACTTCTTTCTTACTCAACGTGCTGCATGATATATATACATGCATGCCAATGCAAATTACTTGACTTTAGTTTGACTATTGCTCACTGTATACTCTCGAAGTAGAAACTAGGGCTCTTTTTTATTGTAAGATAGTAGAAGACTTTGAATACAATTTAGCTCAAATGCAAATGATAGCTTTCAGTCACAACGGATTATCTATATAGAATCAGGTATTGAATACCAATTTTTATGACATAAATGTGCAACATTCACTTAAGGCTTTTATTTCATGTATAATTCAAATTTGTTAGCTCAGGTTGGCAAGGACCTTTTCAAATATCAGTAGGAAGTATTTTTTCTGTCATATTGGCTAAGTATGATGAGACTTAGTAATAATCCTAGTAATAAAGTGCTTTAGGGTGTATGCTTGTAGACTATTTTTTTCAAAGAATTTGTTGTAGACACTTAAATCTGGCCACCAATGACCTCCAACCAAACTTTTTATCAATTTCCACCAAAATACACAATTTGACCTAAAAACATTAAAACATGTTAAATGATGTGAAACTGACATATTCAAGTGCCGATTTTGGCTTGAGTATCATTAAATGGGGCAATGCAATTTGTGGGATAGCTAACTTTGATCAAATCATTTTGAGTCAAAATGTCAATTATGCACTTGGATGCTCTGGATTGATCTTTTCTATCAAATCTCTTGCACAAGACATGTGCCTTCATTATTTTTTGTTGGTAACATCCTAAATGAAATAATGGATCCAACACATCTGACATTGCCTTTCAATTCTAATTCAGTCAAATTTTAGATCAATAACAAGGCATTCTGATCAATTTGAATAATTTTTGTACAAAGTGTTTAAACATGCTTAAGAGCTAATTAATCCAAATCAAGGCCTAATTAAGAATTCTATGGAACTTTTTTGAATACTTGTAAGGGTAGACATAGAACTAGTAGATTTCAAAGTTGATAAATCATGTTTTAAAACATATTTGCATGTTTTAAAATGAATTAGGAACATTATTTTGGTGTTTAAAGTAACATTTAAAGGTGCTTAAATAAGTGTTTTTAGCATTAGTTTTCAAAGTTCACAATCTTAAGACCAAGGGGTCAAATGAACACCACCAAATCTTCCATTTGAGCTTAAAATTGAACACACTTATCATTTTTATCTTCAATAGTTGTTTGATCAAATTTTGTTTAGCAAAGAGAGAGGAGTTGCATGTATGCTCTTCTATTTGTCCCCTTTAGGGAACCCTTAGAATCAAAAGCGTCATTCATATTACAAAAAGCCTAGTCTAAGGCTTAAAAAGAATGTCATCTAAAGTACTCCCAAAAAAATTGTCAAAGTTTGGGTGACCTTGAAAATGACTCTAAAGTCTTTTTATTAGTCTTTTATTTCATGCAAACTTGGCTTGCGAGGGGGATGTCATTACCTCTCATGAGTTTTTTAGGGAAGTTTTGACTCAGGGTTTCATCTTCCAGTATTGACTTCACTTACTCCTTCTGAGTTGCACATGGGACGTATCTGCATTTAGACATCACACTATAATGAGAAAATAGAAAGATGTAGTGGTTGTAAAAAATATTAGACCTTTTTACAATTAGCTAATGCCGTGATCACCCAATTTTCGTGCTTGTCTTTTGCATCATTTGATGTGAAAGTCATTATGCAATTAATTCTCATAGAAATGTTTGAAAGCTTGCTAGTTTAGTCAACCCCACATTGCCATACCCTTGCTAGGATTTGGACGATTATACTTAGTGTATTTTAGTCATTTTTGCTTGGTATGTTTTGAGACTAAAACTTATTTATTTGTTCATAAGCCATGTTAAAACAATATATTTGAGTTAAGGAGGGTAATGTTATGTAGTCCAAATCATGTCAAATTATTTTACCTTTTGAGTCTTTGAAACATAACATATATCACATCATTTGAGCATGCTTACATCGTTACACTGCTCGATTTGTTTTAAGACTTGTTTTACCTTGTATCAAAAACTATTTGTTTCAAACCATTTTGTGTATACCATTCAAACTTTGTCTTGTGCTATCATGCCGTCCAATCTTGTCTAGTTTGTTTGGTAAATTCCTAGTTTTTAATGTTGAGTTTTCAATTAGCCTTGTCAAGTTTAGATTCAAATATTGATTGATTTTTGTTTAAGCCTTAATTTATGGGACTGATACATAGATCTCTCTATTTTGGGTTGCATAACTTTAGTTAATCGATTACCCAAATTTGAAAACTATTGATGGTTTGTTTGTTCAATACCTATTCTCATCATTGTTTATGACTTTATTTGAGAGAACATAACCTTTTTCTAAAAGCCTTTTATTTCATGTCTTATGCCATCTGATCATGTTTATGTTTGATTCTGTGTGCTAGGTTTATGTCAGTTGTTTCCAAACTTGTTAGATTGAAATCACATTAGCCTTTGTTTCAAGTCTAGCTTTTGACTCCGTTTGAACAAAAGTCTTAGCATATGCTTATTTGTTTGAGCCTAGCTTTTGACTCCGCATTTGGACAAAAGACCTAGTAACTCAAATTTTCTCTTTCCTAGTTTAGATCTTGTTTGAAACACTTTGACCTAGACCTTTGACATGTTGATTTTTATTCAGATGCTTGACCTTTTATACGTATGATATTTGACATTAGACATTTCATGTTAGACTATTTTATGCCAAGTCTTATCACAAACTATTTTGAAGATACATGTCCACCTTCAGATTACATTAGAGATACAGCTCCATTTTTGACCAAGTTAGACCAAGTTTGAACTATTTGTCTTTTAGACATAGTTTTTTAGAGTTTGTAGAACTCTAAGCCTTTTTATTTTTAGAGATTTCATCATTTATATAGATATGTTTAGCTACACCTATGATGGAGTCATGTACAATCCAACTTATGATAGAATGGCCACACAAAAAGACTTTTATGGCTTTAGTCAAGACCTCAATGATGATAATATAGTTTGTGAGATAGATTTCTATCCACCTCATAATAATAATTTATGGGAATAAAGTCATAAACCAACTCATAATCTAACTCAAGACTTATAATGGTATGAAGAGGCTTGTGAGGAGGACTTTGAGGACCTAACTACAGATAATATTGCTTGAGATATGGATCCATGCCCTCTTTAAAATAATCAGTATGTGGAACACAGTCAAGAATCAACATATAAGCTAACTCACAATTGGGATGATATAGTTTATGAGGAAGACTTAGATGTTTTGGCTTATGTGAGTAATCAAGCTCCACCACATCATACCATTTCTATTTCAAGACCACAATGTCACACCATTCCCATACCAAAACCTCATCCTTTGTTTGTGCAAGAAATCAAGCTCCAAACCGCTCTATCATTACCATTTCAAGACTTCATCCTTTGGCTCATGAAAGTAATCAAGCTCCGTAACATTCCTTTATCATTTCAAGGCCTAGTCCTTTGGCTTGTGTGGGCAATCAAGCTCCAAACTGCCCTATCATTACCATTTTAGGACTTCATCTTTTAGCTCATGCAAGCAATCATGCTCCTCAATGCCCTACCATTATCCAATCGCAGGCCATTCCTCTTCCATTACTAATCCCATCCAAACTTCAATTGATCCAATCCTTTGAATACCAAGCTATGTTCAAAACCGATATCTTCTAACTCATTGGAAACTAAGGCCAAAATAATCAATCAATCTGAGATATTTTTTGTTGAACCAATCATTTGTGATAAGTCATGTGATGAATTTTTTATTGATTCTATACCAGTTGTCGAGGAGTCTCACATTGATGAGTCAGTCTTTGCTGAGTCACTTCTTAATGATTATAACTATTTTTGGACAAATCATTACCTTGATCATGTGCCTATTTTTCAAGAGCCTCCTTTTGACAAGCCAATCTCTGAAGAGTTGTCTCTTGATCTTTTTTCCATTTGAGAGGAGTCTCACTCTGACAAACCAGCTTCTATGGAGCCCATTATACCATCATAGTCCATTATTTGTTCAAAACTAAATATTCAATAAGACATCATTGTAATAGAGTACTCGTTAGATGAAGAATCAGAGTTAGAATCAAGTTTTATTCTTGAACTGACATCAAATTTAGCATCAAAATCTGAATCAACATCAGTCTCAACATCGGATTTAGAGTCCCTTGAGTTAGAATCAGATTCAGAAGAAGAATATATTCACAACTGTTACAACATTGATTACGTGTACCTTGTAGATCAATTTGAATATATTTGTGATTCTTTTACAATTTTTGAAGATGAGTACTTCATCTTTGACATAAGTTATCCTAGTATCTTCTATGAGGATTGTGTGGCCTCTCTCCATTCCATTACCATTTCATAGGCCATTACCATCAACCAAAGTAGCCATATCATTGACATTCCATCTCCCATAAGTATCGATTAAGATCGATAGAATCAAATTTTGTTGAATTGCATCCATAGAGACATAGCAGTTGAAGAAGAGCAATGAGGCCAAGACCACATTCATGTATCAGAAGATCACTCTCTTAGTGAAACCTTTTCAAAGGCACTAGGGGACAATCAAAGTCAGAACTCAACATCTTTTAGTGAATTTTTTTCAAAAGCATTAGAAGAAAATCAAATTCAAAAGCCAATGTTCATTAGTGAAACCTTCTCGGAGGTGCTACGGGACAATCAAGACAACTTTATTGATGAAAACCTCATTCAAGCACCAATAACTAAGCACAAAAGTTATTTACTACTTAATGAAGATCAAATCAAAGATCAAATCAAAATAGCTTTTAATCTACAACCTAATCAGATGGTAGCTACTCTCAAACCCATGCCATAAAAAAATTTGGTGGTCCTATCAAGAGAACATGTCTTTGGCTCTGCCACAACTAAATTTATGTCAAATTTGACATCAGTAACATTACATGTGATTGAAAGTCTCGATCTTCATTATTTCTCCACCATTCCACATTCTATTATCATCTACCATTCTATTTTACAAACAAACCTACCATCCATTATTTATCCCTATTTACCATCCACAGCGACAATTTCCTTTACAGAGGCTACAAAGATACCTTGTCTCAATGCTTGACAAAATCAAAATCAACGACCAATGAAGATCACAAAAGCATTTTTGACAACCAATTCTGCATCCAGTTCTTGATAGAGCAGTTATTCAAAGTGTGGGCTAATAATTAACATGATCAAGTATTCTGTTTGTATCATTTATTGATTAGGACATGCATATCTCCATCAACAGGAATAATAGAATAAAAAACTATACCCAGGCCAACAACATGTACCATACCATTTCAAATTATCGTGCCATTGACTTTGTTACATATCTTTTTACCATTGTCACATATCTTGTTATTAACCCCATCACTTGGGGGCAAACCCTCTTACCATTTTATACATCATATGATTTTGTTCCTATCTAGACCAAAGCTTGTTTTTTTGTCATCTTATTGAATATTATTTTGATCTTGTTTCCTTTTGTTCTTCTCGCACTTTTTTCAAGGGGATTCCAATCAAGTTTTAACAATCAATCAAGTCCATATTTAAATGATAGTCTATGAAAGTAATGTGACAGTTGATCTGGTAAGATATCTTTCATCCTATATCCAAGTTTATTTATATGAGCTTGATTATAACCGTCTATGAGCAAATCAATGTCTCACTAGTCTTGCTACTAATTATAACCACCTATAGACAAATTAGTATCATTGATGTATGCCATTATATCTTAGTTATAATCATCTATAGACAAACTAGGGGCAACATTTGTTTATCATGTATTGCTACATCACCTTGCCATTATTGTTTTCATTTGACTAACTATTTGTCAGATTTGAGAACTTGTTGTGACTTAATTAGTTTTTCTCCACCTTTTGTATGGATGGAATTATTATGACTTGAGGTCATTTTAGGACTTAGTGGGTCATGCTCAATTCATGTTGAGGTCACCTTAGTCCCCCTTTCTATATGATCTCACTATTTTACGAGCAATTTAAGCTAAACACTCTCACCATTTTGAGAGAAGGTATCTTGTCATTCTCTAACGAGTTAGGATACCTAAAAATACCAAAAACATTCATAATATTTCAAAAATCCAAAAATATTTATCCTGTCTATGCCTAGTCAGTTATCTTCGATCTACCTTACTAGGACATTGTCATTGTTAGGATGCTTTCTTTTGATTTTATTTTTAAGTTTTTTATTTATTTGTTTATTTCATGTTGTTTATTTGTTTGTTTATTTTTCTATTTATTCACTTGCCTATTTGTTTGTTTTTAGCACTATTGCCTCGACTCAGTCTATATGCATTCATGGGTGATTCCTCGAACACATTATTTTTGAGTCTATCCATAATCATACGTCAATATTATCATCATGGTTTTTATCATTGGTGTATTATTTTTAAATGTTGATTGGATTGGGAGTTAGTCCCTATGCATTTTTTGGCTAAATCTTCATGGTGTTTTATCATGATTCCTACCATCACATGCTACAAAAAAAATCAATTTTAAGAAGGTCTACAATCAATGGAGTCGTAAAAGTGTCTCCTTGGCACCTTGACAAATCTTCGCATCCCACCCTTGATCAAATCAACCCACTAACCATTCTAATTGTATCATTTCTAATCAAGATGGGCATCTCTTCATTGACACGTAAAACTGAATCATTTTTAATGATCAATTTTATTCCTTTATCCATCTCTTTCATCACTTTGCATCTGCTCATCTTTCATCTATATTCTAGGTTATATCTTTGAGTTATGCTTGCTAATCAACTCTAATTGGGGCACAATCATCTTTAGCCAATCTAGGTCTTCTTAATAATTACAATCGTCTATGGGTAAATCATTATTTTGACTTTTATTCTTGATTATAATCACTTTTGAGCAAATAAATATCATTTTTTCATCAATGCATGCAAACATTTTTTCATTTAGATTAATCTCAATCACGAGTTAATTTCAACTTTTTTCTTGATTCTTTTCAAGGGACCGTCTATCAATAAATGTGATGGCCACTCCCTTGAGGGGGCATCACCATAGGCTTCTTAAAACCATTTGGAGCTTTGTTCTTCAACCATCATCTACTTTTTGGCATACATGCAATTTCTCATTATTTGAAAAAATATTGCTTTGCCTACGATTTGCAACATCTTTTCAAATAAGGCCAAATTGTAGACACTTAAATCTAGCCACTAATAACTTTTAATCAAATTTTTAACTAATTTCTACCAAAAAGCACAATTTAGTCTAAAAATATTAAAACATGCTAAATGATGTGAAACTGACATATTCAAGTACTGATTTTGACTAGAGTATCATTAAATGGGGCAATGCAATTTATGAGTTAGCTAACTTTGATTAGATCCATTTGAATTAAAATGTCAATTTTGTACTTAGGTGATCTAGATTGATCTTTTCTATCAAATATTTTTCATAAAACATGTGCTTTCATTATTTGTTATTGATAACATCTTAAATGGGATAACGGATCCAACACATTTGACATTGCTTTTCAATTATAATCTGGTTGAATTTTAGACCAAAACAAGACATTCTAATCAATTTAAGTAATTTGTGTACAAAGTGATTAAACATGCTTAAGAGCTAATTAATCTAAATCAAAGCCTAATTAAGAATTTCATATAAATTTATTAAATACTTATTTTTAAAAATAAACATTGAATATTTATATCATTAGGTGACCTTATTTCTTGAAAAGACATCTCTAGGCCATAAATGCCATAAATATCAGGATTCATGTCTCTCATGCCTCATCAAAGCACTCCATGCCTCTTTATTGCTCTTCTATCCCAAATATTGATGAGTCTATTTTTCAATTTTAATTGCATAATTAAATTAATCTTTAGGCACACATATCAATCTTGAGATTGACGATTCAGGTTGATTTTAGTCATTTACAAAAATTTATAAATAGAAAGGCCATGAACATCATTTTAAAGTTATTTTGATGCAAATTTATTATTCTCAATAATCTTTAGACACATGATTATGCAAAGTTATAATGCAGAATTGATTACAAAGCTTCATGCAACTAGTATTACCATGTCAAATTAATTTCAAGCCAAGCCAAGCCACAAGCCAAAAGTGCCAAAGAGAGTTGGAGGTAGCCAATATTCCATTGCTAAGGACTTTATGAGCACAAAATTGAGCAAGCCACTACTACAAAGGCATTTAGAGTGTCCAAGAAAGGTGAAATTTTTTTTGTTATTTTTTCTTACTTTTTAGTTGTGTTTGTTATTTGTTTTTGTTACTAAGCTCATCTTAGTAACTAGGTATGAAGATGTTAGTTTAGTGTGTTTTTGATTTGGTTTCATTCATTAACACCATACTAATCTCTTCTTTTTTGTTGAATTTCTAGTTCATTAATCCTTTTTATTTCTGATTATAACTATTTTTGGGCAAATCAGTATATTTTTTCATCAATGCATGCAAGCATTTTTCGTTTGAATTAATCTCAACCATGGGTTAATTTCACATTTTTTTTTGATTTTTTTTGAGGGACTGCGCATCAACAAATGTGACAGCCACTCCCCCGAGGGCGCATCATTATAAGCTTCCCAAAATCATTTGGAGCTTTGTTCTTCAACCATCATATTTTTTTGACTTACAAGCCATTTTTCATTATTTAAGAAGACATTGCTTTGCCTATGGTTTGCAACATCTTTCCAATATGGGTAAACTATAGACACCTAAATTTGGCCACCAATGACCTCTAACCAAAATTTTAACTAATTTCCACCAAAATACATAATTTCGCTTAAAAACACTATTTAATGATACTCTAACCAAAATCGACACTTGAATATATCAATTTCACATTATTTAACATGTTAAATAATTTGAAATTGATATATTCAAGTGTCGATTTTGGTTAGAGTATCATTAAATGGGGTAATATAATTTATGGGTTAACTAACTTTGATCAGATCACTTCGAGTCAAAATATCAATTTTGCATTTGGGTGCTCTGGATTGATCTTTCCTATCAAATATCTTGCACAAGACATGTGGTTTTGTTATTTATTGTTGGTAACATCTTAAATGAGATAATGGATCTAACACATCTAACATTGTCTTCTAATTTCAATTTAATCAAATTTTAGACCAATAACAAAATATTTTGATCAATTTAAGTAATTTGTACACAGTGTTTAAACATGCTTAAGAGCTAATTAATCCAAATCAATGCCCAATTAAGAATTCCATGGAAACTTGTTGAATACTAATTTTTAAAAATGAATATTCAATATCTGTATCATCAAGTGACCTCATTTTTTGAGAAGATATCTCTAAGCCATAAATGCCACAAATATCAGGATTCATGCCTCCCATGCTTCATCAAAGCCCTCCATGCCTCTTAATTTATCCTCTATCTCAAATATTGATGAGCTTATTTATCAATTTTAATTATATAATTGGATTAATCTCTAACCACACATCTCAATCCTCAGATGGACGGTTCATGTTGATTCTACTCATTTGCAAAAAATTATAAATAGAGAGGCCATAAACATCATTTCTAAGCTATTTTGGTGCAAAATTATTATGCTCAAATATCTTCAAACACATGATTATGCAAAGTTATAATACATAATTGATTACAAAGTTTCATGCAGCTAGTGTTACCATGCCAAATTGATTCCAAGCCAAGCTAAGCCACAAGCCAAAGGTGCCAAGGAAAGATGGAGGTAGCCAAGCTTCTATTGTCAAAGACTTCATGAGCACAAAGCTGAGCAAACCACTACTACAAAAGCATTTGAAGCATCCAAGGAAGGTGAAAGAATTCTTATTATTTTTTTTACTTTTTAGTTATGTTTGTTATTTATTTTTGTTACTAAGCTCATCCTAGTAACTAGGCATGAATATATTAGCTTAGTGTGTTTCTGATTTGGTTTCATTCACTAACACCATACTAATCTCTTCTTTTTAGTCAAATTTTTGGTTTACTATTTTTTTAAAAACTGATTATAATCACCTTTGGGTAAATCAGTATCTTTTTTCATCAATGTATGCAAGTATTTTTTCGCTTAGATTAATCTCAACCATGGGTTAATTTCACCTTTCTTCTTGATTCTTTTTGAGAGACCGCCCATCAACAAATGTGATGGCCACTCCCTCAAGGGGGCATCATCACAAGCTTCCCAAAACCATTTGGAGATTTGTTTTTCAACCATATTCTTTTTGTCATACATGGTATTTCTCATTATTTTAGAAGACATGGCTTTGCTTACGATTTACATCTTTCTAAATAGGGGTAAACTGTAGACACCTAAATCTGGCCACCAATGACCTCTAATTAAACTTTTGATCAATTTTTAACAAAATGCATAATTTAGCCTAAAAACACTAAAACACGTTAAATGATATGAAACTGACATATTCAAGTGCCAAATTTTGCTAAAGTATCATTAAATGGAGTAATGCAATTTATGGGTTAGCTAACTTTGATCAGATCATTTCAAATCAAAATATCAATTTTGCACTTAGATGCTCTAGATTGATCTTTCTTATTAAATCTCTTGCACAAAACATGTACCTTCATTATTTGTTGTTGGTAACATCCTAAATGGAATAATAGATCTAACACATCTCACATTGCCTTCTAATTCTAATCTAATTGAATTTTAGATTAATAACAAGGCATTTTGATCAGTCTGAGTAATTTGTGTACAAAGTGCTTAAACATATTTAAGAGCTAATTAATCCAAATCAAAGCCTAATTAATAATTCTATGAAAACTTGTTGAATACTTATTTTTAGAAATGAATATTGAATATCTGCATCATTAGGTGATCTCATTTTTTGAGAAGACATTTTTAAACCATAAATGCCACAAATATCAAGATTCATGCCTCCTATGCTTCATCAAAGCCCTTCATGCCTCTTAATTGCTCTTCTATCCCAAATATTGATGAGCCTATTTATCAATTTTAATTGACTTATTAGATTAATACTTAACCACATATCTCAATCTTGAGATGAATGGTTCAGATTGATTTTAGTCATTTTCAAAAATCTATAAATAGAGAGGTTATGAACATCATTTCTAAGCTATTTTGGTGCAAAGTTATTATACTAAAATATCTTTAAACACATGACTATGTAAAATTATAATATAAAATTGATTACAAAGCTACATGCAAATAGTGTTACCATGCTAAATTGATTCCATGCCAAGCCAAGTCATAAGCCAAAAGTGCTAAGGAGAGATGGAGGTAGCCAAGCTTCCATTGCCAAGGACTTTATGAGCACAAATCTGAGCAAGCCACTACTACAAAGGCATTTGGAGCATCCAAAAAAGGTGAAATTTTTTTTGTTATTTTTTTTTACTTTTTAGTTGTGTTCGTCATTTATTTTTGTTATGAAGCTCATCCTAGTAATTAGGCATGAAGATGTTAGCTTAGTATATTTTTGATTTGGTTTCATTCACTAATACCATACTAATCTCCTCTTCTTAGTCAAATTCTTAGTTCACATTTGTTTCAGAGAAAGTGTCCACAATAGTCTCTCTAAAAGATTCATCTAAGCAAAAGTATTAAAGTAATTCTTCAAAGGGCTATTTCAAAGGTTTGAAGGGCACTTTCAATTTCCCTAAAGGGTCCACTTCATAGGGAATTTTGTTTATGACAAAAGTCCTGAAGGGTTTACTTTGAAAATGTCGAAGGGCACTTCTAAAATTCTTGAAGGGTACTTTCGTACAACTAAGGGTGATTTCAAAAATCCTAAAGGGTATAATTCTCCCAAATAAAATGTTTGAAGGAATTGGCTAAGGAAAAAAAGGTCTGAGATAAAAGTCAATAAGTGGCCACTTCAAAGGGCTAAAATGTCACTTTCAAAATATCCGAAGGGTCAGTTGAAGAAGTTTGAAAGGCATGTGCCCTTGGGGGAATTGCTTTGAGATTTTTGCATCGAACAAAATGTTTGAAACAAAAAGCTTGAAGGGTATGTCCATGGCAAAAAGGTTCATTCAAAAAAGGTCGAAAGGGCACTTTTGTAGGGCAAAAGGTCAAAAGAAATATCTCAAAGGATAAGTCTCGTAGGGTAAGGGGTTCAATTTTTTTTTGTAAGGGTATGCTGCACAAAACTTGAAGGGCATGTGCCTTATAAAGAAGTGGTCAAAAAGGGGGTAAATAGTCAATTCGAGAAAAGGTCGAAGGGCTAGTCTAAAGGGTTTTGAAGGGTGGGTAAAAAGAATTGAAGGGTTTACTTCGGGGCAAAGGTTTGCTTGAAGGGTCTACTTCGCAAAGGCTGAAGGGCACTTCTGAAATTCTTGAAGGGTTCTCTCGTATGACTAAGGGTCATTTCTGAAAGTTCTGAAGGATAACTTTGGATAGGGTCAAAGGGATAATCCATGGGAAAATTTGTTTTGGGAAATTGTATGTGGTCTAGAATTCCTTAGGGCAAAGAGTCCGTAGGCCGAATTCTTTCAAGATAATTGTTTTGGAAAAAAAATCTTGCAATAATTTTTCTGACAAAATAAGGCTTCTAAACAATAAGCCTGAAAAAAATAGGACCAAAAATTTCCTGAAACATAATATCTGAAAAGATAATTTTGCACGAAAGTCGAAATAATTAGCCCGAAAGCTATAAACCTAAAGAATTCATTTGTAATACACAAGTTAGTCTCATAAACACAATGCCAATATCATCTCGCTAGAAAAGTTAAATGCCCTAGATTTCCCAAATTTTGTATAAACATATGAAAATGATTCCCCATTAAGATCACATCTCAAAAAAAAGTGGGTCCCCATTTCCTTCTAGGAAAAAGGGGGGTGTTGGGTACAACATAGTCATTAATGTATCAAAGTCTAATACATAATGTATAAAATAGAAACTTACAGAAGGGTGTGTAAGGCTTAGGCCAAATAAGGATGGATAAACTAAGTGACAAATGGTTTCTTGTGAAATAACTAAGGGTCCCAAAATCCTTTAAGGCAAATAAGTGGTCAATTTAGTAATTTTTTAAGATTTTTGAGATTGTTTTCAAATGTTTTTGGAATTTTTGAAGCATCTCAACTCAATCAAGGATGCGAGATACTAAAGGGTCCAACTTGAAAAAAGGTGAGAACATTCAAAATTAAAATTACTCACAAAATGACAAGTTCATGGTAAAAAGATGGCCGAGCTGAACTCAACATGAATTGAGAACTACCTACATAGTCCCATTAGGACCTCAAGTCACTATAGTTTCGCCTTACAGTGGAGAAATCTGACTAGGTAGCAACAATATCTCAAATTAGGCAAATGGCACAATATGGCATAGGATTGGCAAGGTGGGACTTCAAAACATGATAAAGGTGTTGTTCCTAATTTTTTCATAAGAGGTTATTATTAGGATAAAATGACATAGGTCAATGACACTAATTTCCCCAAAGATGGTTATAATTAGTATCATGAAGTGGAACATTGATTTTCCCATAGGTGGTTATAGTTAGGAACACTCAAAATGAAATGAAATAAGGAAGGATGCAACTACCAAACCGCTGTTATACTAGTCCAAGATACGACCTTTGTATAGAATACTAAATCAACTGCTAAAAATTGATCTAAATCCCCTCGCTGAAGGTGGCCAAAGAACCAATAAAACGGAACCAAGGTTAAAGGGGTTGGGTAGGGAGCGTAAAAATAACTTTGGCCGATAGGGAATGTATGGTATAATGGTATATGGTATGGTACAAACAAGAATGTTGATATTATAGTATAAAAAAAATGGGGTTGATAGATAATATTTCAGGTCTCTCAAGCGAATAAATACTTGAGGTGTATATTGTTCATCAACTCATCAAGTTTATCTCTATCTGGTGTAACAAGCATGTATGCTCTAGATCCATAATTTACAACAATGATATAAGGGCCTATCCAATTGGGTTTGAACTTGCCCTTCTTCTTCTTCTTCTCGGTCATGGTGTTATTTTTATTTTGTTTGAGCACAAGGTCACCAAGATCAAACTCTCTATGTTTGAACCACTAATTATAGTGTCAATGAAGTTTGTTCTAGTATGTTTAAGCCATGTGTTTCTCATCAAGTAACTCTAGCTCTTACAAGCAAGCTACTTGATAATCTTCATCATCTAGGACCTGCTTTAACGAGATGCACAAAGAATGTAACGTGACCTCAATGGGAAGAATGGCCTTAGTTCTATAAACTAGGGAATATAGAGTGGCTCCTGTTAGGTTATGGTAATTAGTGCAGTATGCCCAGAGGGTGTGAAAGATTTAGAGGTGACAATCGTGGTCATCGTTATTGACAATCTTTTTAAGGATGTTAATAATAATTTTTTTGGATGCCTCAGTTTGGTCATTACCTTGATGGTGATATGTGGTAGAAAAATGTTGGGTGATATTGTACTTGACACAACATTTTGACATCCTTGTTCTTAAATGATCCACCATTATTAGATATAATATCAAATGAGATATCATAGTGGCATATGAGATGATTGAAGATGAACTTAGAAATCTATTTTCTAGTCATGTAAGTGAGGGGTATAGATTCAACCTACTTAGTGAAATATTTAGTCACGATAAGGATATGTTTATGGCCATTAGAAGAGGTGGGGTTGATCTTCCCAATGAGATCAAGTCCCCAAGTTGTAAATAACAATGGAGTAAGCATTGGTTTTATTGTTATGGCTGAGACATGAATTAAATTGGCATGCTGTTGACATTTGTTGCATTTTTTAACATACATAGTTACATCTACATCCATAGTTGGCAAATAATACCCAGTATGTAGGATTTTTTTTTGCTAGGATGGTCCTACTGATGTGGGCTCTACATACTCCATGAACTTTCCATAACACTAATGTTGACTTTATCAAGGTTAAATAATGATGTAGAGTTCCATCAAAGCTACGGTGGTAAAGGGTTGGTTGAAGTAAGGTATATTTTGAGTCTTGGTGGGTAAAATACTTTTGTTGTTTGCATGATAGGTCAGGTGGCATGACATGGTCATGTTGGTAGGTAAAGAGGTCTGAATACCATATATAGTCAGGACCAACAACATCACAAATCATTATAACAGTTGAAGGTTCATGAGTTGGAAATAGAATATTTTCAATAAAGAATTTATATTCTTTTGCCTTATTAATGTGGTGGATAAAAGAGATAATAGTGGCCATGGCATCCATTATTCTGTTACTAGCCCTTGGTATGTGTTCAAACTATATGTTGACAATCTGTTGTTTGAGAGTGTCGATCATGGCCTTGTATGACACCAAATTATCATCTTTGGTCTGAAAGTGGTTTGTAACCTGATTGATGATTAATTGAGAATCACCATAAACCTTTAGTTGTTAAATATTTTACTGTAATTCTTGGTGAAGCCCTACAATGAGTGATTTGTATTGAGACATGTTGTTAGTATAAGAAAAGCTGATATGGAATGATTTAGTGATAAAATCCCCTTGTGCTGTAATAAATAATAGGCCTACCCTCAATCCATGTGATGTGAATGATACATCAAAATATATCTTCTAATGCTTCTCCTTAGGAGGTGTTTAAATGATGGTCATAATGGACTCATCAGGAAATTGAAAAGTGAAGGGTCTAGTATTAGCAAGGGGATCTTAAGCAAGCTAATCTGTAAGGAATTATTCCTTTATAACTTTATGGTTGGCATACTCTATGTCTAACTCACTCAGAAACATAATCCATTTAGCCATGCGGCCTTATAAAGTTGTCTTGGATAATAAATACTTGAACGGATCTATTTTGGAAATAACATGGTCTTGTTGTTAAGCATGTAGTGTCGTAACGTTTGGGCTATAAAGACCATAGCTAAATAATCTTTTTCTATGGGCATATAGTTGTGTTCATATGCAATTAGTGTACAAATTAGATAGTACATGACATGCTCTTTTCTATTATCATCATGCTGAACTAGAAGTGCCACTAGGGTTTTATTGATGGTAGATAGATATAGTAGAAATGGCTTTCCTGGCATAGGTGGTAATAAAACAAGTAGATTGGCAAGATATTCCTTTAGGTGATGAAAATATTTATGACATTCTTCATCCCAATGAAATGTGAAACCCTTATTCAATATGTGTGTAAATGGATGGCATTTTTTGGCTAATTATGATATGAAGCGTCTGATAGATTGAATCTTGCCTCAAAAATTATGAATCTACTTCAAAGTAGAAGGTGGAGGCATATATGTAATGGCTTGGAATTTGGCATAATCAACTTCAATGTATCTACAATAGATGATGAAGCCTAATAGTTTGCTTGAAGTAACTTGAAAAACACACTTCATAGGATTGAGTCTGATCTTGTATTCACGAAGCCTCTCAGCTATTCATTTTAGTGTGACCAGATGATCAACATGGGTCTTTAATTTACCTAGTATATCATTGACATAGTCTTCAACAATGTCATTCATCATATCATGAAATATGATGGTCATGGATCTTTGGTATGTAGCCCCAACATTCTTGAGACAAAATTACATAACCTGATAATAAAACATTTCCCACAGAGTGGTGTAGATTGTTTTATGTTGGTCTTCTATTGCAATCCAGATCTGGTTATACCCCAAAAATCCATTGATTAGTGAAAGCATTTCATAGCCTATTGTGTAGTCAATTATCTTATCAATGTTTGGTAGAAGAAATTCATTCTTTGGGTAGGTCTTGTTTATATCTCTAAAAATAATGTAGCTTTTGATTCCTTATGATTTCTTACTGAATGGCATAACATTTAAGATCCACTCTAAGTAGTCAATTGGTTGAATATATCTCGCTTGTAGGAGTTTTTTCAACTCTTTTTTTACTAATATAATATTGCAAGAATTCATCTTGCACAATTTTTGTTTCATAGGTTTGGCATCAAGATGTACAATAAGGTGGTCAACAACCAAGGCATGCTTCAAACCTAACATATCTGAGTAGGCCCAAACAAAGATGTCAACAAACTCCCTCAAAAGGGATATAAAAATTTCAATTTCCTTCTCAGTAAGGGACACCTAATTTGATCCATTTTGGGTCATTTGGAGTCCTGAAGTTGACTTATGTAGTGTATTATATGAAGGGAGTCTAATCATCTTCTAGAATGGTTGGCAATGATTTGAATTGGCCTGCAATGGTAAATTCATCTATTTGGACTGGTTCTTTAAGTTCACTTAAACAAGATGAATTGAAATCTCCTAATGGTAGGGATGGATAGGTTATAAACATTGTTGGAAACTCTTGGATAATTCGATCAAAGGCATGCTATTCTTCAGAACTGAACTCAAACCCAAAAAGCAAGCTCATCATTGGTGGTATCCTAAACTTCCTTCGAGGAAAGGTGAACACCCTCATCTATTGGTGCCTGAAATAGGTTTTCACCAAAAGACTGGCCTTTCTCTTTACTTTTACCTTGGTCTAAAAGTGCCTCAAAGATGTTTCCACATTGGGACCTCAATGTTTTATTTATTTGTTTGTGGATAAGGGTGTTCACCCGTTCTCCAAAATAAGTTGCATTATCTAGTTTTATTGAGAACCCTTGTTTATGGTCTTTCAATGGAATATTATCTCGTAGGCCTAGAAAATCATAAAAGGCCTCATCATTCTCAAACTCATCTACATGCACTATGAATTTTTGTTGGTCCTAGGCCATAAGTTGAGGGTAATAAAGAGGAAGCAAATTATTGTGAATAACTGGGGTAAGGGTACAAATGGCATGGGTGTCAAATAGATTGGTAGTAGTAAGGTCTTTATAAATGTTATGATCAGACTCTACTTTGCTATCGACATCATCATCAATAGTTGTTGGAATTGAAATGCAAATAAGATACATGGTGTCACCCCCAGGCATTTTAAGTATTAGACCATAGGTTCCTTTGTATCAAGCTATAAAAATTGGCTCAAGTGTTTCCCATTGATTTAGCTCTAGGCCTCCTCCTTAATAGGATTGATTCTCAATTATCTTGCTAGAAATGGGGTATTTTGCATTTTTATAGTAATTGGCTAATTTGTCATTATATAACTAGGTTTCATCATTTACAAGTGGGTCTTTTTGTTGGCCAGTGGCCACTTTGAAAATGACACGAGTGTTAGGGAACCTAAAACAAGAAATATGCTCTGATCCCACTGTGTCAGGATCTTGCTCTACCAATTAGAGCACATATGATTACTTCTTGTATTAGCAACTAATCACGGAATTTAACCAAAAATATAAAGTAACTAGAAATATGAAACAACACAGGAATTGAGAGACAATACACAATTGTATTAATAATCACTCAGAAGAATATACAATAAAGAAGATGCCACTTCTTCTTCCACCTCAAAGGTTCGCCACACCTCAAGACCCTCTTCCTTCTCTCTCTTGGTCACAACAATCAACTCCAATACAGAATTGATGTTCACCTCTCCAACCAGTCAGTAACACGCTACTAGTTCACCAAGTACACAACCGTACTCCAAGTAGATCTCTTGCTCTCTGCTGCTACCTGCAAATCACTAGACCTTACTCACCATTGTAGATCTCCTATATAAAGTCATGTACACATGCTGACCAAGATCATACACATACGAAGAACCCTGCTGATTCTCCAAACCAGTACCCACCTTGGTACTGTGGCACTAGGAGGAACGCACCATTGCTCTCTTCTATCTGAAGGAGCTTATTGCTCTCTTACTCACTAGCTACAAGATTACAATACAGCCCATGAGTCCATATATAGATCTCATGCTTACAATAATTAGACTAACCTAATTACAATAATTAGACGCGCAACTCAACACTACAACTAGCCCTTGACATGCAAACAAACAGTCCAAAGATAGACTCTTTGGGATCAACATGCAAACTGCCTGTTCTCGCACAGGCTGTCGATGTCGGCTCCTCCATGACCAATGTCGGCCGACTGGTAACCGATGCCGATTGCTTCCTCACTGCCATCTGACCGACATCGGTTGATCAGACCGATGCCAGTTTCCCTGCAACTGATTCTGCAACTCCCCGCAACTCTGCATCCTCCGTAACTTTTCCTATTTGCATCTTGGTGAAGCTTTTAGCTCCACAACCTAACAACGAGGTGGATTATGCATTTTTTCCTTTCCCTTTCATTTCCATTCCATGCAAGGTGGCTTGGTTATACGTATTTCATAGGACTTGGGGTTCTATGGACGTTTGGCGATGTGAAACGTATCATGGGTCAAATATTCTCATGGGCCATTGGCCAAGATGGTAAAATGATTTGACATTTCAAGAGGTATCATATGATAAGATGAATCAAGGCTCTATGGGTCTATGCAATTGGCCTCTAGTAAATCAATAAGTATTTTTTTGCCTTTATCCTATTTGGAAATTAGATCTAGGCTAAAGAGGTGATTGTAACTTTCATACTCAGCCTCCAAATGTTTGCAATGCTCATAAGGCTATAAATTTACATTGATGGTGATATTCATGCTTGAATGAGATAAATTGAGACACTAGTGCAATGTCAAGGGGATTGCATGAATTTCATATATCCAAGGTCTACCCAAGAGTAAATTACATGATAGGTCTAAGTCTAACACATGGTAAAGTGTATCATGGGTCAAGCATCTAATGATAACTGGCAAGTTGATGGTGCCTTGTGATTCTCCCTCTTCATTGTTATAGGCCTTGATAGTGATCATTTATAGTTGTAGATCAACTATTGTATATATGAGATGATTGATGAGCTTTAGAGACATAATATTTAGGACCAACCTATTATTTGTGAGGACATATTTCACTTTATGTTGTGCAATGATAACTTCAATGTACAATGAATTATTATGGAGAGGGCCAAGGGATAACATATTACTTTGGTAAATGGTTAACTATTAGCCTAGGGCTATATGTCTAACCAAATATCAAAATTTGTCAAGGGTTATGTCGTTTAGAACATTCGATTGGCCTAGGAACTCTATCAGGATGTTCTTATGGATAGTAGATGTATGAAACAAATCCAAAATGAATATTTGTGCATGTATCTTCTAAAGTTGTTCCACAATGTCAAAAGTCTTTTCCTTAAAAATGGTATATGGCTTGGTCTTAGCCAAGATGGTGGGTTTGGATGGGTTCGGTAGCTAGTGGTTGAGGTTTTAGAATGGTAATATTTGACCATCGTGTTGTGATTGCATAATCAGGATTAGATATAGGACCGTTGTTGCTATAAAATGATAGTGGAGGGGGCCCAAATAGGATAAGTCTTGCTTACTAATGCACTTGTATGTGGTCATGAGGCAATGATGAGTTATCAATATAAAGTTCCAAAAGAACAATCCCTAGTTGATGATTCACCTTTTTGTAGTCCCAAGTCAAGGAAGGAACATTGTCATAGATGGGTTGATTATAATTGTTTGGTAATCATCTTGTTTTGTTAACACTTGGTCTTGGATTAATAGTGATAATGAAAACACAACCTCTCACAATATGACCTACAACCTTGTTATAATCATGTGAAACTATGTGGTAAGTCTATTGGGTATTAGAATCATTCTAGCCTTGGTTCCTTTCATTTGGTTGACATTGTTATTGTTGCTACTAAAATTGATGTTATTGTCGTGGCTGTTGATACTATTGTTGTTGCATTGGCCTTTGTTGTTGATGTTGGTTGTTATTGTTATGTTGTAAAAAAGGGTTTTGGTAGATTCCCAAGTTTTGATTGGATGTAGATTCTCTATTATCCAATGTTATCTTCCCATTTTCCAACATTTTCTCAATAAAGTGTTTTATCTACACAACAATGTAGATTAAGTCCATGAACACAATGATATTCATAGAACTCATTTTCTTTGTACCAATATGGATAAAGAATGCCCTTAGGATAATGCTTCAAAATTGGACAAC
Organism: Torreya grandis; assembly: GCA_037957365.1. NCBI lineage: Eukaryota > Viridiplantae > Streptophyta > Pinopsida > Cupressales > Taxaceae > Torreya > Torreya grandis. Next base: position 1,143,237 of record JARHVA010003149.1, on the reverse strand, counting down.
TAATCATGTTAGTAGAAACTAACTTGAAAAACATAGCTTCAATGGGTTCCCCAAGGTTGTTGAATACTCGACAAGGAGGCACATTTCTCCTTGGAGGAGTGGTATGCAAAGATAATGATTTTTACATTTTTTGAGCTGGTCTAAGTTGCTGCAAAGGCTACACTTAATGGATGGGTTGCAAATGAGGAGTAAGATGCATTTGCAACATGGATTGAGTAGATAGTGTTTACACCATTTTTACATGTTGTGAATCGATTACTCTATTTACAACAACATTCTTGTTGTGGTTGAACTGCTTGGATTTTCAATAATTATTGGCCTAAGATGGTGTCGACACTTGTGCTTGGACTTGGTTTTGGTTCTTATTTTGAACTATTCTTTGGTTTTGGTTTTTATTCTATTATGTTAGCTTAATGCTCCCTTTGTTTATAAGGGCCTTTTAGATTAGTAAATATTTTTTGATGATCTCTTTGAAAATATGTACACACTAAAGTTCCAAATGATAGGATATCTCAGTGTACAAGTTTTTAGTAAACATAATGACCAATTGTTTGTATCGTAAGCTATGGGTAAAGTGACTGGAAGGCTATTTCCATCTCTATAGATATCTTTCAAAGATTTCACCATATTTTTACTTGGCCTGAGTCAAATCTACTAATGAAATATTATGTTCGAGATTGTAAGAGAAATGATGCACAAACTTGTCTGAGAGGTCAAAATTGGATACTGAATGATTTAGAAATTTCAAGAACCACTCCAAAACCTATCTTGCTAGACTTGAGGAAAAAAAAGTAAGAGGTATATGTCACTATAAGCCACTGGTTGGAAAGCAACAAAGAATTATGTTAAATAGGACTTAGGGTATACTTTACCCTTATATTTATCAAACTTTAGTGGTTTGTACCCTGGAGGAAATGGTATTTGTAAGTACTCCATGTTGAATGGGTATGTACACATGTCATATAACTTGAACTTCTTAGTCTATTTCTCTACTTAAATGAAAATGATTGAATCCTTCATTTATTATAGTTCTTGTGTGAAGAAACTAGATGCAACATTGGCCTGAGGTGGAGGCTAGGTGGATTACCTTGACTAGGGTATAATGGAGGCATGGTTTGTTGTGTAATTTTGGTTTGGTTAGGGAACTGACCTAGAATATGCATTCATAGATTGGGATGTGATTGTTGAATTTTTATGCATTATGGTGTGATATTTTGGTTTGGATTTAGTATATAGGCCTAGTTTTGAGAAAATTGTGGATGTGATGGAAGGATATGGCTCAGGGTAAAGTACTATGCTTACTGAGGTTGAATAGGGACATATTGTCAACTAGTCAAACCTATCTATATAAGGGGAACTTATGGACCAAGGCCCTATCATTGGATTTTTAGCACATTTGAGATGAAAGGTAATTATTGCCTAATTGGTACTTGTTTAATAGTAGTACCTCTTTATTACATAGACACTATTTGTGAAGTAGATGATTGCAGAGTGTTTGACATTTGTCATTGACCAATGGAAATATATTGTTTATTATACAACATTTGTGATTGCAAAGGTATGTTGGTCTGAGACTATGGAGGTATATTTATCACTACTTAATAATGTGGAACATTTATTACCTCCTATTGAGGTGGTCGAATGTTCTATTTTTGTTACATTGGTATATTAGACTGTGCATGTTGTTATGAAATGTTAGTCATCACTTATTAAGGTGGAGTAGCATTCATCACATTTTGTTTATGCAAGGCATTAGTCGGTGTTTGATTAATTAATCCTTATGGTTGCATGCTTGATGAAGCATCTGCTTGAGGATTAGAGGTAATTTGATGTGGTTGAGATGTAGGAGTTCCTCCCCCTACTATTTCAAACCACTTATGGTGTTAACTAAAGGCACTTGTTGTGGACTACTTGTTGGTGCAGTTAAACCATTGTTGACATTTTGGCCTCACAAGGCCAAATGTCAACCCCTACCATTAAAAACTTGCCCAAGACCCCCCTTTTTAGATTATCTATAGTATCTAAGCTTGTCATGATCTCATGGTAGTATTTTGAGAGTCTTGGAATCTTGTGAGAGGTGTTATGTTACCATAGAGCATAATTGTGTCATGATATATCAAGTTTTATTGGGCCTATTTGGTGATATGATAATGATCATAGTGATCACAAAGTGATTAGGGAGGTTGTCTTGGTCTTAAGCATGATAGACTTAAAGATCCCTAACAGGAGTTTGGGTCACTTCAAGGTGGGAGTAAGAACCACTAGCAATGTGAAAGATGATCAGGTCACTTTAGTTTATGGTATGAAGCTTAGTGATGTGTATCAAAACCATATCCCATGACATTTATGTTCAAGTCTCTCACAATGCCTTATTATCCCATTTAAGAACCATAAATGACCATATAAGTCAATGTACCTTATAATATCTTCATGAGAGGGGAATTTTCTAGCATTTCATTATTTAAATGAGTATTAAAGAGGTCTCATTATCTCCATATGGCCACCATTACACATTCCACATCACATAAAGTCCCTTTTAAAACTCATTCCCACCTTCTCACTAGAAAAATGGGCCCCACACGTGCCAAATAGGTGTCTCCTCAAAATTTCATGTTGTATCATCAGTTTGAATAGCCATTTATCTTTGTTTTCACTCCCTCTACTCTAAAATGGTGGTTCTAGCTTAGAGACATGAAGAAAATGGTGAAAAATGGTGTTTTCAAGTGCATTTGGCAGGTTGTATGGAATGGTACAGTCAATCCATACAAGGTGGGATTTAGGTACTGTAGAGGATGTTAGTGTAGATATATGGAAGAAGTTTCAAGGTCAAACAATGCAGAACAAGTTTAAAATCATTACTCCTTCATTGGCTTCTTTGGTAGCTCAAACTCTTTGTTAGGTTTTCCTTCATTCCATACAAGAGAGGTAAAATTAGGAACTAGTCTTTTGGGAAGATGAAATATGTCCCTTTAACTTCTTATCCATGTATTTTATTAGTAGGTTCATGTCCATATCTTTATGAACAATCATTAACAAATTGGCCACTCTAATGCCCTCCATCTGTGCAAGCTTCAAAAAGTACAATTATTTTGGCAGAGTTTTGAGGAGTTTATGTAAATCAATGGTTTTTATGTGTTCCTAAGGTCATGATAGATAATCTTCAATACCTTGTACTCCTATTTCACATGTGTGAAGAGTGGGAGCAGACCAAACTTCTTGTTTTCTCCATCTTGCTTTTTGTAGGTAGATTTGAACTAGTGAACAAAGTGTTAAGTGCCCTTATCAAAAGGGGTTGATAGTGTTGAAAGGTTGGTTAAGTGATCTAAAATTCCCCATGCCTCTTTTCTCAACATCAGTGTTCATAATGGCTTCTTATCAATTCAAAAGGTGTCTTCAATGAAGGTTTCATATGCATTTGAGGTTCACTGTGTAGTAACACTATGTATTGATTATGGCACCATTAGAACCTTCAAAACACAATCTAAGAACATAGAAGGAGGTGTTATAATCATAATATGTCATTATATTGTCCTTGGAACATGTCTCTTAACCTCTAAGATAGCCTCACAAGCCTAAAACTACCTTCCATGCCTCCAAATTTTCACACAACCAGTTTAGTAGATATTAAGGTTTCTTATCCAAAACTAAGGTTACTCAGAGTGTCCTAGGTTTCACTTTTGGACTGTGTATACCCCTTTTTTTGCTTTCAAGGTGCTATATTTGCATGATGATAATTATAAGGGTTATCAAGGTCATATTAGTTTGATTAGGATGGTTTATATGTTTCATTTCATGATGCTTTCATACCTCTATCTTTTTCTCTTGCTTTCACTACCTTTTCACTGTATTCCAACCCCATTTTCCATGTTTCATCCACCATGACACTCCACAGTCACAATCCTACACCCATCCACCCTCCACACAAGTCTAAACTATGTGAATGGGCTTAGATTCCCCTTGTAATCACCAAAAAACCTAAGATCATAGAATATTGGGTTTATGAAGGTCATGCACCCTATTGTGGAAGCCAATAACCGCATGCAATCAGTCACTTAGGTCAACTGCAGTAGCATTTCCAAGAACAATGTGTGGACCCTCATGGGTATAAGGAATGGTGTAGTTAAGAGAATGGACACCCCAAGGAGATATAGGAGAATGTGAGAGAAGGTTATGATATATTTCAAATAGATCTAAACACTCTACTCCCTCAAGATCTCATCTCACAATACCCCTGTACACAATCCACACATACAAGTGCATGCCTACAATAGTGTTGATGTATGTGAAGGACCACACCTTATTTCTGGTGAGAGGAGACATTTATATGAGGAAGGATATAGTTCACACTGAAGAGGAAGGCAAATATCAATGATCACTCCATCTAAGAAAGCAAAAGGGACACCTACAACATTGTGTACAATAGTCACCTATAGATAGCCTTTTGGAATGTTATGATTTAAATGGAGATGAAAAAATAAGTGAAAAGTCAAATGGAAGATGAAAGAAAACTCCAAGGGTAGTTATGAGGTTTTTATGTTCATTCAAGGCCATAAGTCCATTGGTGTTCCACAAGGTACTCAGTCTGTACACATGGCTAGTACATCCACCTACTGCTACCTTGGCTTGACATGGCATGTGAAAGAGGTTGAACAAGAATGGTTGATATCAATGAAATTATTTTTGTGGAGGGTATAAGATGATAATTATATCTTAGGAGGATTTGAAATATCTACATGAGGTGCTACTTTTCTCACCAGCTAGATCATCATCTACAATCAACTGATAAGATCAAGCAAGGAATGGCAAGGGCCAAGAGTTGAAGAGTATTATATGTGTTAGAGGCAGAGGTTTTTGATAAAGGAGTTATAGTGAGAGGTTTTATGAAATGAGGAGGTCTTGGTATATCTATTCTATATCTTACCTTCTTACCTTCACTTTTCAAGTTAAGAATTTAACCTAGAAAAGCACCCATAACAGTCAAATGACCATCTACAAATACACCCTAAGAACTCCATATGAGCTGATTGTGTGAAAGGTCTAATATTTTTTCAAGAGTTGAGGAGTGATATCAAAATTTGACATTGATATATTGACAAGTATAAGTGATACTCTAAGTTGAAGGGTGCTTGAATGGCCTAATTAGATCCAGTCAACCTTGAGTGAGTACTCAAGAACAAGGTTAGACAAGAAGAACTGAGTATAACCCTATAGGAAGGTAAATCATGAAGTGAATTAGGAACCTTGATTTATATACCAAGTAATCTCAATACCCTGTTGGCATACTACAGTCTTTAATGACAAAAGACATTTTAGGCCTACAAGGGCCTAAACAGGCATGTGGCTGAATTAGAGGTCTCTATTTATTTATAAGATGATTAGGATATGAAAACACTTGAAGATGGGAAAAAAAACCTTGGAGGAACTTATAGCAAGGTGAGAGCCTTAATTTGAGATAGAAGAAACACTCAACTAGGCCCCTAGGGTTACATAAACAAGATTGTATAAGAAACCCCATACTTGGTAGTGCCGAAAAGACATGAAGGTGATAGAGTTAAAGAGGATATCTCAAGTAAAAGGTATTGATTAATTTGAAGTCAAAGCATTAGACTTCCAAAAATCCATCACCCCTGAACCAAGAAGATAAAGACATTTCAAACCCCATACTGCTATCAAAACACCCAATTTCGACAATAGACTATCACCTACAGGTAGTCATAAGATATAAAAGGAAAGAGTTTTAGTGATTTGAGGGTAGTTAAAGAAAATAGAACCAGATGAGGAGAGATTATCATGATGATATTGAGGCCCATCCAAACATTTATTGGTCATTTAAGACCTTTTGGCTTAGTTGAAACCATTTAGGCCTAAAAGCCATGTTATAGGCCTCAAACTTCATGCTATTTTGGGGTACGTTCAAACCCTCCCCAATTATAAATTAGACCTTAGAAAGATGTATAAGGATGTTATGAGTCCTAACAAGTATTTTTGAGCAAGGGAAAGCAAGTATGAAGGCCATAGTAGTCTCAAGGAATATCTCAAACTACACAGTCCTTCACAACCAGTTTGAGCCACCTGCTTTAGTGTTTAGATATCTCATCACATGAATGATTAGAACAAATGATCCTAGGGGAAGTTATGCACCCCTATGGACTAAATATCCATGCTAGAGGGAATTGGTTTGAGGGCCACACCTTCATGAATGAACACTAAGAATACGGACCTGTTCAAATTGCCTATAGAGAAAGACGAGCCTACTTATCTACGTCCACATCTTGACACACTCTTTGGATGGGGATCCAAGCTCCTCAAATAAGTTTAAGGGGTCCATGTACCTAAAATATATGGTAATATTTTTTATTTAGGGGTCCGTACTCTATGAATCATTACTAAGAGTACTGGACACCCAAAACCCTCCTAAAACCCTATTATAGACCAATCTAAGAAAACAATGAAGAATTGCCACCTAGTTTTAATGGAATGATCCTAGAAACACTTGAGACATCTAAATCACTAGAGGAGAACTTGTTCATGGGTTTTTGTTGTACGAAATCTATACGTAAGTGCCATAATTCCATACTTTTTCAAGATTTTGAGAAAAAAGAAGGGTAAAAAACTATTTAATAAACTTCTAACTATTGGAAGGGGAAGTTTAACACTTCTTACACCTTCTCAAATCATAATATGTCCAAGGATCCACATAGAAATTTCTCTATAACTCATCTCCAAACTGCTAGTCTACAAAAATGGAAGATAGGGTGACATAGCCAATTAGTTTGACACAATTATAGATGTTTTTTCACTCAAAAGGGCTCATGTTATGATGTAAGGAGATGTTTTAGACATAAAACTCATCCATATATAGGTTCTCAAGCTTTTTCATAGGTCTTTCATGTATGTCAAACACCAATGCTTACACAATTAGGCCTAATTGGTCTACTTGGTCAACCAAGGTAGTTAAAGTTAGAATGGGGAGACTTCTGAAGGAGTTAATATAAAGATGCACTTGGTAATTGATCCTTCAAGGGAAAATAATTCACACTTCATAGGAGTTATAGAGAATGTGGTAGTTATCAAGCCTTATTAGCCTATGAAAGGGAGTTACACCACTAAATGCCTCATGGAGAAGGATGTTACTAGGCCTCCTTCAATGTTGGTAACTAGTGAAATGGGAATAAGTGTGAAAATGATGGTGTGTAAGGACTATTGATGAGTCAAACCTTACTAAGAAAAGACATCCACACTCCAAGGAGCTCATTTAAAGCACATATTCCACCATTGAAGACTCTCATCAAGAAGAACTATGCATGGAGCAAGTTGAAGGACTATATAACTGATGTAACTACTACATGGAGTTGACCTTAGTCATTTATGACCCCTTTAACTCACCTCCATTGCACATTACCCTCTTTTTCTCCCTCTTTTACTATTTATATAGGATTCTAGGTCTTGTATTGCATCCCTCAGGCTGGTATGAGGAAACTCTACCAATGTTTGTATTTGTGCACCTACTTGGACTGATGAATAGAAATTGCAGCTTCTTCATGATCAATAATTAGTGTATTCATGCTTGTTTTGATATGAAGAGTGGTATAATCTTCCCTTTGTAGGTCCAAGTTCTACTTAAGTACTAACAACCTTTCGTTGTAGGTCATCGAGTGTGTCATGATGTTTATGGCTTAAGCTTAGAGTGGATGCCTAATTGTAAGTGCCTTGAACTAGGCCTTATCATCATTACCCTCTTACTTTAGTCACTCAAGCTAACCTCTAAGTGAAACATTATTTTTTAGAAGCCATTGAAGGTAGTGTGTTAACTCTATGTATTATCCACCAGTGTGTTAAGAGTTCAAGTTGAGTGAGTGGATGAAAGATCATTTTAGGTGCATCACGACCCTTTAGAGTAGGTTTCATTATGCAATTTATATCCCTCTTTCATCCCAATAGATTTATGACTTGGAGATAACATTCAAGTGACAAATCAGGGGAGATATCCCCATAAAATATAGAGGTTTGGCTTAAATAATAGGTAACCCACAACTATAGGTCACTCCAATGTTAGTCTAGGTTTGATGTGGATGTGAACAATCTTCCTCAATGAGGGTGCAACCTAATTACCTAATAGTGCTGGCATGCCTAATGGGATGAGTTTTCAAGTGCCTTGAAACATGCCTTGGTAGCCTTAGAGGAAATATGGAAGCTAAGGACGTTCAATAGAAACATCTACAATCATCTTTGAGAGCTTCAAGCACTACATCAGTAGATTTGTAGCCAGGTGTCATAACAAAGTTCATGGTAAGTCATCACTCCAAGGGTAAGAAAGGTTATTGCTCATGTTTCCACTGATATTCATGTGCTTAATGATGACTCATGGATGTATATGAGGCATAATTACGTGGTTCACTCCCTTATGGACATACCTATGACCCTTTCCAACTCCATGATTGTTTGTAACACTATCTTGACCCTTATCATCTCTATATTCACCCTTATCAATCCCATGATGAGTATCCCTATTGCCAAGACTATCAACCCTATTATGAGTCTCATCCATATCCTTGGTAGTCTAGTTGGCAATTTGATCAGTCATTATAGCACCATGATATTCTTGACCTACCCACTTATGCCCCAAGTTAATCTATATTAGTACTGAAATAGACCCTATTGGACTATGAGAGATATATGGTGAACATTGACACATTGAAAGGTTATGGGCAATATATCCCCAAGAATGTGATTGAGGGGGTTATAATTTAATTACAAAAAGCCAAAATAGACTAGTAATTTTTCATGAGGAGGGGTCATTCAAGGGGAAATAATGATATGTTGAACATATATGGTCTAATTTTTAAAGTTGAAGATAGGTTGATAGTGTATGAAGGACAACATACTCACCATCATCCACATCGTCTCCCCTTATCCATTCTATGTCAATCTTATACTGAGCTACCCATTACCCCTCAAAAGCTTCCCTTAATTGAGTATCAAAGCCCTCACAATCCTTCACAAGCCCTGCCAACTTTTCCCACTTGGAAATCTATCCAAGAAAGAACTCAACAAGTAGGAGAAGAATGTATTGAAGGAACTAGCTATCATGAGCAGTCTCTTGATCAGTCAAGGCTTGATTTTGAAGCTTACCTTACCAAACAAATTAAGATTGTAGACCAACACTTAAATTAGTCCATAGTATCTAAAAAAACAACACAACCTTAGCTACACATATCTCCTTTCATGCCCCAAGTCATAGTGCACACTATGAAAGAAACTCCTAAACCTAAGTTTCCATCTTAGAACCAAGTACTGCAGTCATGGGAGAGTGAAAAGTAATCAAAAAAGTTTGAGGTCATTCAATCCCCACCCCTCCCTCTTTAAGAGTCTAAGTCATTTCCCTCATGGAGATCCATCCAAAATAATGTGCAGAAGAAGGAGAAGGTGTTGGTTGTTGAGGACAAGGAGTTGAATGAAAGAAATGTGGCATACATCTCATCTATCTTGAAGTCACTACAGGAATATCCTATGCCACTTGTTGAGAGAGAACCTATCCATAAAGATGTGAACAAAGGAAACCTAATTGAGGTGGCAATATATTATGATGATTTTAGTGAACTTGAGGAGGAACTTGTCATTGGGACACCTCTTGGCAAGGAGGGACACCATTCAACCTTCAAAGATGCAAAAGATTATGATCTACAGGAGTGTGACGAGCTAAAAAAGAAAGACACATCAGTTGGACAAGATGAAAATGATTTCCAGGACATCCTTGATGATATGGTAGATGCCTTACATCATGGTAGTCCTCAAGAGCTTGCAACAGTTGTGGGAGAGACTTGTAGACTAGCCAATGAGGATGGAAAACAAGGTAACTATGAGAGCTTACAATGTCATCAGGTGGTTTTTGAAGATGAATCCACTTCAAAAGATCAATCAAGAGATATTTTTTGATATTATAGAGGAAGGATAATCCCTCTTTGAAACATGTTGTAAGCTAATCTAGGTTGGAGAGGGCAATGTCATTAGGCAAAAAGGGACTAGCCCTTCAACCATACAACTCCAAGGAACTATCCTATGTGAAGATGACTTGTTTGAAGTGTTCAAACGAGGTTAACAACCCCTTCCCTAGCATAAAAACACCTCATCACTCTTAGAGGATAGGACTGAACTTAAGTGGCTTCAAGAAACCATCAAGTAAGATCCACCTATTCTTGAAAGCAACCCTTTAGGCATACTTCAAGATTTGTTTTAAACTGCCCAACATGATCAAGAGTAGTGTATGACCGAGGCAAAATTCATGATGTTTATGCAAGGGAGACAAGTATGGAATGATGATGATTGGGTATTGGACTCATATGGTCAACCTATGCAGATAAGGCTTGAGTAAGGTCCAACTACCTTCTTAAGAGGCCATAGGCATGACAACACCTTCAATTACAAGTGGGAGCCTTCATGCACTAGGCAATACATGATTTCACTCCCATGATTTCGCTCCTATCATCATGTGCTAAATTGGCCTCATAGATACAACTTGATCAAAGGAGTTTCCCATTTGATCTCACAAGAGAGATGAGTTATATTTTAGTTAGTGGTTTCTAGTAGTTCTTATCATGCTTTAATAAGTGCCAACAAAAGTTTGTATATAACTATCTTATTATTTTAGTGTCTTTCTAGGTTTGCTTCTTATATGTTGGTGTGTTTCTTAGGTGTGGGTGTTAGTCCTTTGTTATCCTTGTTGTGTCTTCTTGTTGTTGTAGTCCAAAGAGTGTCATAAAGCACAAATTTCTTGGTAGTCTAAGATAAGTCCTTTGAATTATAATGTTAGGTTTGAGTCATTATGGTCATGAGAGGGCTAGGTTCTCTTGACCAACAAGCTGGTCACCCCTCAGAGTCACCAAAAATATTGACATTTTGGCCTCACAAGGCCAAATGTCAACCCCTACCATTAAAAACTTGCACACGACCCCACCTTTTAGCTTATCTTCAATATCTAAGCTTACCATGATCTCATGGTTGTCTTTTGAGTGTCTTGGAGTCTTGTGAGAGGTCTGATGCTACCATAGACCTGATTGTATCATCATATATGAGAATTGCATTGGGCTTATTTGGTGATATGACAGTGATTATAGTGATCACAAAGTGATTGGGGAGGTTGTCTTGGTCTTAATCATGATAGTCTTAAAGATCCCTAGTAGGAGTTTGGTTCACTTCAAGGTGGGAGTAAGGACCACTAGCAATGTGAAAGATGATCAAATCCCTTTTAGTTCATGCTATGAAGTCCAGTGATGTGCATCAAAACCATATCCCATGACATTTATGTTCAATTCTCTCACAAGGCTTCATTAACCCTTTCAAGACCCATAAATGCCCATATAAGTCAATGTAACTTATAATATCTACATGAGAGGGGAATTTTCTAGAGTTTAATTATTTAAATGAGTATTAAAAATGTCCCATTATCTCCATATGGCCACCATTAAGCATTCTACATCACATAAAGTCCATTTTAAGACTCATTCCCACCTTCTCACTAGCAAAATGGGCCCCAAACATGCCAAATAGGTGTATCCTCAACTCCTCATGTCATACCATTAGTTTGAAAAGCCATTTTAGCTTTGTTTTCCCTCCCTCTTCCTTAAAATGGTGGTTCTAACATAGAGACATGAAGAAAATGGTGAAAAATGGTGTTTTAAGGTGCATTTGGTGAGTTGTATAGAATGGTATAGTTAGTCTGTACAAGGGGGAGTCAGGAACTATAGAGGACTTCAGTACAAATATATAGAAGAAGTTTCAGGGTCAAACAATGCATAACAAGTTCAAAATCATTGCTCCTTCATTAGCTTCTTTGGTAGCTCAGACTCTATTAGTTTTTCCTTCATTCTGTACAGGGATGTCAAATTAGGAGTTGGTATTTTAGGAAATGAAATATGTCCCTTGATCTTCTTATAAATGTATTTTATCAACAGGTTCATGTCCAGATCTTCATGAAAAGCCATTAACAAAATGACCACTCTAATGCCCTCCATCTATGCAAAGCTTCAGAAAGTATGATGGTTTTGGTAGATTTCTAAGGATTTTATGTAAACCAATGGTTTTTGTGTGTTCCCTAAGTCATGAAAGATCATCTTTAACACCTTGCACTCATGTTTCAGACGTGTGAATAGTGGGAGTAGGCCAAACTTCTTGTTTTCTCCATCTTGTAGTCTCTAAGCAGATTTTAGCTAGTGAACAAAGTGTTAAGTTCCCTTATCAGAAAGGGTTGATGTTGAAATTTGTCATTGATGTCATATTTTTGTGTATTGTCATGGATGTCATGTGTTTGTGCACTGTCATTGATGTCAATAACGATTAGTAAGGTGAGAGATGTCTTTGATGTCATATGCATGAGGTCATTGATGTCAAAGGAAGTGTGAGGTTGAGTATTGGTTCACAAGAAGGTGGATATGATCTAAGGAGACTTGGTCAAAGGAGAATGATGGGAGATGCTGTGGATCCTATCTCAAATGTATGGAGGTGAGTAGTGAGCTACAATAGGTGTCTTGAAGATCTCAAAGTATGGTGCCTAGTAGGTTTGTGTAATGGACTAGTCCTTGATCATGAATTTGGATTGTAGAGGCATGATGGTGGTGATATGGATGTGTATGAGCTTGAAGTTATACAATGCAGTGTTATATCATGTGAGAAAGGTGTTGAGTCAGCTGCATGACTCTCAAAGTGAGCTAAAAGGGTATGCTATTCTTTAGTGGTCTTCTCATGGACCTAGTCTTAAGACTCTAAGTGGTAGAATAAGGTATCATGATCAAGTTTGGTGGCTTTTTAGATCATGAAAGCATGGATTGAGGTGTGAGACGTTGTTTCAAGAGTGCTCATGAATTTTTAGGTCTTGAGTTGAAAGAAAAATCATAAAAAGTGTAGTTAAGGTCTCTTGAGTGCTAGAATGAGGAGTTGGATCCCTGAGAAGGACTTTTTAATGCTTGTTAACATGTGTGATTATTGCATGGGAAGCTAAGATCTTGGAGAGAGATGGCAGTGGGTCCTATCAATGTTTTCCAAGTATTAGGAGTTGGTTTTAGGGGCATAGTTTTATGAATAAACATTAAGAATGGAAACTGGTCAAAAACCCTCATAGTGACCCAATATGAACGATATTATTGGAAATGGCTCAGAATGGTTGTATGATCTAGTTTGGTGATTAAATCATGTAAAGGACTCTTATAAGTAACTCCAGGTGGCATTGGTTTATCAGATGAGTGAATGGAAGCTATAAGAAATCCCTTATTTCTCAAAAAATTTGTATAACAGGTAGGGTTGACTGAGACAAAGCTTCAAAATGAATAGAGGTTGAATCTTGTGACTTGTACTTCATGTTCATGGTGGTTTTTAAGCATGTTATAAACCTTAAATATTCTAAACCGATCATGAAAGATGACCTATCGCTAAAAAGGCCTAATCGTGAAGACAATGAGAAAAACTAGGCAAAAGTGAAAATGAGAGTAGGGTTGTGTTTCCATGGATTAGGAATTATCCAATTGCATGGGGTTGTTTTTCAATACCTATGACACATGTTCATTTTGGTTTGATGTTTTGGAGGTCATTGAAAATGTTGTTCATAAGATGACCTATCCAGTGAAGATGAGATAGTGAAGGTGTAAGGTTCAAAGTTTGGTCTATATATTCCATATTTGACATTAGACCTTTATAGATTTGTGTTTTAATATGTTATAAATATCTATAAGGATCATATTCATGAATCAAGACTTCTTTATTGTGTCTAAATAGGTGTTGTAATGTAAGTTCACTGTGACTGGTTCACAAGGTAGAATAACAGTTCTGAGTATGTGAGAGTGATGAGTTGAAAGATATATGCACTTAGATGATGCATCTAATGAATATGATGTTATTATTTAATACCTAAAATATTTATCCATGATTTATAGAAGGTTGAGAGTCACTTTAATAGGTTGTAATTTGGAAACCGAAATAGCTTATCTAGCTATGTAAGGACTGTGAGAGAGAAGATCAACAAATTAGTTTGCAAGACTAATAGTTGACACTAGATATTGTGATCTATCTGATGGAAGATGTTCTATAGGTCACATAGGAACTATTCATGTGCATAAGTAGTCTTGGAAGTGTCCTTACAACATATGAAAACAACATTCTTCATGACTGTGTTTTTAGAGCTATAAGCAGTTTTTTGTGTATGAGTGAGATTGATGTTCCTTAGTGTGATTAGAATTGAAGAATAAAATACACATGAAGTTTTTATATATGTCTTTTAGGTTTATTTTAATACAATTTTATTCATGATAAATGACTATGAAGGTTTGAAAAGTCAAAAGTTCTTGACTAGGTTCTTGAGGCTTGTTTGCAGTTTTGAGTGGACATTTGAAAGCGATCAGTTTGAGGTCTTTTTACCTATATGGTGAGTATAATAGACATGATTATTACTCTGAGGTCATATAAGTTCTATCCATGTTATTTTTTTATTGGGTTATGTGAGAAATTTGAGCGTATGATTTAGATTATCAAGATAAACTTTCTGGCAGTGAGAAGGGCTAATTGTGAGTAGGCCTAATGGTGTGGTTCAAGGAGTTAAATAAGATAAATGGTGTTGGGGACCTAAGGTTAGTTTAGCATGGGTCTAATTGAATTTTGTGTGAATTGTTTCATCCATGTGAGGTGGCTTAAAATTTTCCAAGGTGGTCAAAGTGAAACATGTGCTTTGAGAAGGCCTAATTGCATTAGGTCTCTATTAGTCCTATTGGTGGTTTTGGTGGTTTTGTTCCTTATGAGTAATGAATGACCTATGTATTGGGTGTTTCACTTGTGAAACATGTGTATTGATCTATTCCAAGGGTGATCCAAGTATGGAGATATGTTTGGCCAACCAAAGTGGGTGAGATTAAAAGTCAAGTATAAAAAGAAGGTAGAATAGGCCATTTTGGGCAAGTAAGAGGAATGAAAGTGCAAACAAATAAAATATCACTTTGAGGAGTAGAATGAGGTCATGTAGACCTTCAAAGGGGAATATAAGATCAATCATGAACATCCTACAAAATTTATAATTATGATGTCAAGGTTAGTTGACCTAATAAGCCTAGTAAGAGGCATCTTGAGTGAGGAAGCCTAAGAGGCAGTTTTGAGGAGGATAAGAGGTTGAGAAGAGCTGAATGAGTTGATTGTTTTTCTAGAGACTATCAGAGCTGAATTAAATATGTGTTATTGATTTATGATAGTTATCAAAATTTAGATAGAGAAGATAGAGAGCTGAAGAAGAGGTCACCATCCATTGGTTGAGTAATAAGATGTCTTGAGGTGATCAAGTTGGTCTTGGTTGAGTTGGTGTTTTGTCAAGGAGTAAGAGTTGTCTTGAAAGATTGTGGTTGTAGAAGTGTTCTTGTAGTGGTTGATTTGGTGCTGAGTCACTTAGGGGGTTAGTTCCTCTTTTTAAGTTAGAGCTTGTTAAAGGCTTAATTGAGTTGGTGCTTGATTAGTGAGGGGTTGATGCTCCTTGTGGGGTTGGTGCCTTACTAAATATTGATTCATGGTTTTATAAGATTGTACTACAAGCTATGTTGTATTGGGTTTTATCCCCCATGAGGGTTTCCCACATATCTTTTGTGTTCATATTGTTGATATCTTGCTTCATGTTTATGTGATTGCTTCTATATACATTACTTGATCACTATATTGGTTTGAAAGGATAATCATATTAAGTGGAAATAAAATATTATTTAAGACACTGATTCACCCCCTACCCTCTCAATGGTAGTGATTAAAATAGTTTATAGTGTTGAATGGTTAGTTGAGTGCTCCAAACTTCCCCATGCCTCTCTGCTTAAGATTGGCATTCACAATGGCCTCTCATTAGTTCAAAAGGTGTCTTAATGAAGGTTTCTTATGAATTTGAGGTTCATTATGTAGTAGCACTATATGTTTCTCATGGCACCATCAGAACCTTCAAAACACATTCTAAGAACATGGAAGGAGGTGTTATAATTACAATATGTCATGATCTTATCCTTAGAGTAGGTCTCTTAACCTCTAAGGCAGCCTCACAGGCCTAAAACCACCTTCCTTGCCTCTAAATTGTCACACAACCAGTTTAGCAGATATTAAGGTTTCTTAGCCAAAACTAAGGTTACTTAGAGTGTCGTAGGTTTCACTTTTGGACTGTGTATACCCCTTTTCTACTTTCAAGGTGCTATATTTTCATGAGTATAAGGGTCCTCAAGGTCATGTTGGTTGCACTAGGATGGTTTTTATGTTTCATTTCATGATGCTTCAATGCTTGTCTTTTCCTCTTGCTTTCACTACCTTGTCACTATATTCTAATCTTGTTTTCCATGTTTCACCCACCATGTCACTCTAAAGTCACACTCCACCCATCTACCCTCCACCCAAGTCTAAACTATTTGAATGGGCTTAGATTCCCCTTATAATCACCAAGAAACTTGAGATCATGGAAAATTGGGTTCATGTAGGTCATGTATTATATTGTGAAAGCCAATAAACACATATAGTCAGTCACTTAGGCCAACTACAATAGAGTTTCCAAGAACAATGTGTGGCCCTCATGGGTATAAATAATGGTGTAGTCAATATAATGAACACCCTATGGAAATAGTGGATAATGTGAGAGTAGGTTATGAAATATTTCAAATGGATCTAATCACTCTACTCCCTTAGGGTCTCACTCACAAGACCCATATACACAATCCACATATACAAGTGCATGCCTATAATAGTGTTGATGTATGTGAAGGACCACACCTTGTTTGTGGTGAGAGGCAAAACTTATATGATGAAGGATAAGGTTCACACTAAAGAGGAAGGTAAATATCAAAGATCACTCCTTCCAAGAAAGAAAAAAGGAAACCTACAACATTGAGTACAACAGTCACCTATAGATAGTCTTTTGGAATGTTATGATTGAAATGGAGATGACCAAACAAGTGAAAATTCAAAAGGAAGATGAAAAAAACCTCCAAAGGCAATTATGAGGTGTTTATGCTCATTTAAGGCCATAAGTCCACATGTTCTCTAAAGGGTACTCAGTCCATACATAAGGCTAGTACATCCACCTACAACCACCTTGGATTGACATGGCATGTGAAAGAGGTTGAACAAGAATGGTTGAGATCAATGAAAGTGTTCTTGTGGAGGGTAAAAGATGAGAATGATGTCCTAGGAGGGTTCAAAATATATACATTAGGTGCACTTTTCTCACCACCTAGATCGTCATCTACAGTCAGTTGATAAGATCAGGTAGGGAGCTGCAAGGGCCAAGAGTTGAAGAGTATTATATGTGTTAAAGGAAGAGGTGTAGGATAAAGGTGTCACTGTGATAGGTGTTAGGGGATGAGGAGGTCTTGGTAGATATATTCTATATCTTATCTTCTTACCTTCACTTGAAAAGGTAAGAATTTAACCTAGAAAGGCACCCACAATAGTCAAATGACCATCTATAACGACACCTTAAGAACTCCATATGAGTTGACTATGTGAAAAGTCTAATAATTTGCCAAGAGTTTAAGAGTGATATCTAGAGCTGACAGTGATATCTTGACAAGTATAAGTGATATTCTAAGTTGAAAGGTGTCTAAATTGTCTAATTAGATCCAATCAAGCTTGAGTACTCAAGAACAAGGTTAGACAAAAAGAGCTGAGTGTAACCCTATAGGAAGGTAAATCATGCAGTGATTTAGGAACCTTGCTTTCTATTGTTAAGCATAGGATATACTAAGAGGGGGGGGGTGAATCATTATATCATATATCTTATTAAAAGGATTACTTAATCAAACTCCACTTAACCATACATTCAAGATGTGCAATAAAACTAAAACAATAACATGTACCACACAAGAGAGAGACACCAGATTTTTACATGAAAATCCAATGTAGGAAAAATCATAGAGAACAGTCTCAAGTATATGAATTAACACCAACTCAAATTACAAAGTTTGAAAGCACCAACTTGCAGGAGCACCAACCCCTTTATTGAGTACCAACACAACTATTTGTGAGCACCAACCCACATGAGCACCAACCCCTCTTGTGTATAAAACACAACTATCTCTCAATGTTGCTTTCTTAATAAATGATATCACACTGCTATATCTCTTATATTTTCTCTTCTCTCCTCTACTCTTCTCAACTAGATAAAATCATTTGCTTCATACAAATAACAAATGGCTTCCTAAGCCTCCTTTTATATCTTTCTAATGACTTTTGGCATTCACCCTTTGTGACCCTTCAATCCTCATGGAAAATGGCACCAAAATTGCATGACCCTTTGAATTCCTCAAGGTGACCCTTCATGGGAAAATGCATCCTTTCCCTCTTTTGTCTTTATTTGGTGACTCTTCAAATTCTTCAAAGTGACTCTTCATGGAAAAATGCATCCTTTCCCTCTTTTATCTTTATCTTTTGACTCTTTGACTTCTTCATGGGCCCTCTTTTGAATTTATGCAACCAAAAATATATTCATTAATATTTAATTAATATTAACATATTTTAGCCAAGATATGAATATTAAGAACACCTTTAGACATTAAATGCTATGGGGCCTTTGTCATCGATACTACTAGATCTTTGATATCAATGGCAATATTTAAAACAATCTCCCCCATTGTTATTAATGGCAACCACAAAATAAAACTACCACATTCTAAAACCTGTTCCTATACTTCTCTTCAAAAAATGAGACCTACACATACTACCAACTAAAAACATATAGTAACTCTCCCTTACTGTAGCATCTTGTTTTCTGAACTTGTTCCTATACCTATTTTTGTAATTCTCCCCCTTTGACATTAATGGCACAGGGTCTATCCTGGAGCTAACATTTAGCTCCCTCTCAACTGATGTTGATCCTCAATGATGAGAAGTAAAGGAAATTAATCTCAACTTCTCTCATAGATACTTAAATGTGTTTTTTGGTAGTGCCTTTGTAAAGATATCTGATAACATATATAGATTATTTCCTATCCTCTGTGCATTTGTAATCAATTCATCTGAATATTTTCTTCTAATCTCACAATCTTATGTATAAAATTTTAATGTGTGTCTCTAATTACATATTTGATTTACACTCCACAGATTATGCTTAAGACCTACTTACAGAATATTTTCAATCTTAGTTCTACCATTATCCAAACTTAATATACCTTTTTCAACTATCTTGGTAGTGGTATATTATCTTTGAATTTTATTGTGTCATCATTGATATTATTTAGAGTTATGAACTCACTTTTGTCTCCTGTCATGTGCCTCAAACATTCTCTATCAATGAACCATGGGTATTCTTCATTTCTTGCATGCAAAGCTGTCTAGACTAACATAAATTTTTTAGGTTATTTATTTTTCCATAAATTTGTCTGAACTCTCTTCTTGATGAATGGAGCCTTAAAACTTTGGTCTTTGATTGACTCAAACATGCTTTTAGAATGTCAGGCTATGTGTCTAAAATTATTGCACTTGTAATATACTATGGCCTCTTCATCAAAACCTGATAGAGGAACAAAAGAATTATGGCTTCTACTTGACTCTACATGAGTTTCCTTCTTTTTTTAAAATTATTATCTCTTTTCCTATAGTCTATTTTCTTATGATCATAACCATTATAATAAAAATAATAACCATAAAAATAAAACATGTTCTGGTTTATGTATCTTTGATCTAGTTGTCTTTTATAGCTCTGTTCCTTCCAAACTTCTTTGTTTGAGTTGGCCTCTGTATTCTTAACTTCTTCTCATTTCATTTCCTCCTTTGTAAGGGATTTAGCATAGCTCTTTTCTTTTTCTATGTTAACCTTATCTTGAGGTTTTGTGAAAGTAGTGGCATCCTCTTTTTCTTTTTCAAATCTAATTTATGTCTTACCTGACATTGATTTTTGACTTTCTAATATTTTATTTAACATGTTAGTGCTATTCTCAAAATTTGAATTATTGACTACTTTATCATTGGCTACTTTATTTGTTTTCTCAATATCTTCTTTTAAATAGGTAATTTCAACAACATACCTTTCACATTCTTCACTTTTTGCAATTGTGTTGTTAGATCTTCTTCAATCTTTTTGGCTTCTTCAATGTGTGCTTGTAGATCTTCAATTATTATTTTTGACTCTTTTTCATTTTTCTCGATCTGGAGCTTCAATCTCCGATTCTTTTTTTCAAGAGCTTTTAATTTTTTTAAGGCACAAATGAGTTCTCCTTTTAGATTCACCTCAAATTCATCCTCACTTTTATCACGTTCTTCTTCTTGATCATCTATACTTTTACTTGCAGAGGCATCTTCATGCATGGTCATGAATAGATTCTCTTCTTCATCTGAGTCACTGACTCCACTGTCTTTGACTAAGCTAAGATCTTTAGAATATAAATTCTTTTTTTTAATTTCTTCTTGTATTTTCCCTTGAAGTTTTTCTTATATGTAGACTTTTCTTCATCATTGTCACCATTATTTTTATCTAAACACTTATCTACAAAATTCCCAATCTTACCACATTTAAAATATGTAAATGATTTTTTTTTGATATTTATCTGTGCCCTTTTTATATTTACGGATGAATAGGGCTTCATTGTGATCTTCTCCATCACTAGCGCTATCACTTGATTCTTGAATCTTGGCCTTATCTTTCTTGGATATTTTGAAAGCAACTTCCTTTTTTGAGGGTTTCTCTTGTTCGATCCACATCTCATACGCTATAAGAATACCATGTAGTTAATCTATCTTTAGCTTGGCTAGATCTTCTATCTCCTCAATTACAGAAACTTCTGCATCATATCTCAATGGTAGAGATATCAAAATCTTTTATACCACCACTGACTCTTCTAACTTTTCTCCAAGACCTTGAATTTGATTAACTATTTTTTCAACTCACAAAAGATAACTTGCTATATTTTCTTTCTCTTTCATCTTCAAACTTTCAAACTGTCTTTTAAAAGTTTGAAGCTTAGCTTGCTAAAGCTTTTCATCACCTTTATAAATATTCTCAAGATTTACCCAAGTCTCATGAACATATTTGCATTACATAATTTTAACAAATTTTGATTCACATAAATCACATAAAATAACATTTAAAGCTTTAGCATTATTTTCACTTGCCTTCTTATCCATAGGACTAGTTACAAGTGTAGATGGCTTTTTGTATTCATTTATCACTACTTACCAAATATTGAATCTAAGAGAAATCAAGTAAGTCCTCATCCTTATGCTTTAAAAGGCATAATTTGTGTCATCAAAAAAATGTGCCTTATTTGTAGAATAACCTTCATGTGCTTTGGCCATCGTGCTTTATCCAACCTATTTTCAAGCTATTAAACTCTTTCTAAAAGAACCTACTTTGATACCAATTGTTAAACACATGACATACTGAGAGGGGGAGTGAATCAATATATCATATATCTTATAAAAATTTTACTTAATCAAACTCTATTTAATCATACATTATAAATATGTAATATAATTGATACAATAACATGTACCATATAAGAGAGAGAAAGACACCAAATTTTTATGTAAAAATTTAATGTGAAAAAAACCAAAAAAAATAATCTCAAGTATATGAATGAGCACCAACTCAAATTATAAAGTTTACAACCACTAATTTTCAAGAGCACCAACCCCTTTGTTGAGCACCAACACAACTATTTGTGAGCACCAACCCACAAGAGCACCAACCCCTCTTGTGTATAAAACACAACTATCTCTCAATGTTTTTTTTTCAATAAATGATAGCACACTACTATATCTCTTCTCTTTTCTCTTTTCTTTTCTACTCTTCTCAGCTAGATAAAATCATTCACTTCATAAAAATAACAAATGGCTTTCCAAGCTTTCTTTTATAGATTTTCAAATGACCTTTGGCATTCACCTTTTATAACCCGTCAATCCTCATGGCAAATGGTGCCAAACATTTCTTGCATGACCATTTGAATTCTTCAAGGTGTCTTTTCATGGAAAAATACGTTTTTTCCCTCTTTTGTCTTTATCTAGTGACTCTTCAAATTCCTCAAGATGAATCTTCAAGAGAAAATGCATCATTTCCCTCTTTTGTCTTTATCTCGTGACTCTTTGACTTCTTCATGGGCCCTTTTTTAACTTTATGCAACCAAAAATATATTTATTAATATTTAATTAATATTAACACACTTTAGCTAAGATATGAACATTAAGAACACTTTGACATTAAATGCTATGGAGCCTTTGTCACTGATACTACTAGACCTTTGACATTAATGCCAATATTTTCAACAATCTCCCTCTTTATTATTGACAACAACCTTAAATTAAAACTACCACATTCTAAAACTTGTACCTGTACTTCTCTTTAATAAATGAGACCTACCCATACTACCAACTAAAAACATATAGTAACTCCCCTTTAATGTAGTATTTTATTTTCTAAACTTGTTCCTATGCTTATTTTTGTACTTTTCGCCCTTTGACATGAATGGCAAAGGGTCTATTCTAGAGATAACACTTAGCTCCCCCTCAATTGATGCTGATCCTCAATGGTGAGAAGTAAAACAAATTACTCCCAACTTCTCTCGTAGATACTTGAATGTGTCTTTTGGTAGTGCCTTTGTAAAGATATCTTATAACATATATAAATTATTGCATGTCGTCTGAGTATCTGCAATCAACTCATCTAAATCTTTTCTTCTAATCTCACAACTTTATATATAAAACTTTAATGTGTGTCTTTGATCACATATTTGAATTACACTCAATAGATTATGTTTAAGAATTTTCACATACAAAATATTTTCATTCTTAGTTTTACCATTATCCAAACTTAATGTATCTTTTCTTACTTATTTTAGCAATGGTATTGTCTCTAAATTTCACTATGCCACCATTGATCTTCTTTAGATTTATGAACTTGCTCTTGTCTCCTATCATGTGCTTAAAACATCCATTGTTAATGAACCATGGCTATTCTTCATTTCTTGCATGAAAAGATGTTTGGACTAACATAGACTCTTCAAGTTGTTTCTTCTATCATGAATCTATCTGAACACTCTTCTTGATGAATGAAGCCTTGAAACTTTGGTCCTTCTTGACTAACTCGAACATGCTTTTATAATTTTGGATTATGTATCTAAAATTATTACACTTGTAACATATTATGGTCTTTTCATCAAACCCTGATAGAAGAGCAAAAAAATTGTAGCTTCTCCTTGACTCTACATGAGTTCCCATCTCCTTGTTTCTGAAATTGTTAGCTCTTTTCCTATAGTCTATCTTCTTATGACTATCATCATTACAATAAAAATAATAACCATAAAAATAAAACTTGTTTTATTTTATTTTTAATCTGGTTAACTTTTGTAGCTCTATTCCTTTCAACCTTCTTTGTTTGAGCTAGCCTCTATATTCTTAACTTCTTTCTTTTTTATTTCCTCTTTTATAAGGGCTTCAACATAGCTCTTTTCTTTTTTTATGTTAATATTTTCTTGAGGTTTTGTGAAATTAGTGGCCTCCCCTTTCTCTTTTTTAAATTTGATTCTTGTGTTATCTAACATTGATCTTTGACTTTTTAATATCATATCCAACATGTTAGTGCTATTCTCAAATTTTGAATCATTGGCTGCTTTATCATTGGTTGCTTTATTTATTTTCTCAATATCTTATTTTAAATAGGCAATTTTAACAACACACCTTTCACATTATTCACTTATTTTTTGCAATTGTGCTATTAGATGATCTTCAATATTTTTAGCTTATTCAATGTATGCTTGTAGATCTTTAATTATTTTCTTTGACTCTTTTTTATTTTTCTCGATCTAGAGTTTCAATGTTTGATTCTTTTTCTCAAGAGCTTTTAATTATTTTAAATCACAAATGAGTTCTTTGAGATTCACGTTGTCTTCATCCTCACTTTCATGATGTTCTTCTTCTTGATCATCTATACTTTTAATTATAGAGGCATCTTCATGCATGGTCATGAATAGATTCTTTTCTTCATCTAAGTCACTGACTCCACTGTCTTCGATTGAGCTAAAATCTTTAGAATATAAATTCTTCTTTTCAAATCTCTTCTTGTATTTTCTTTTAAATTTTTTATTGTATGTAGACTTTCCTTCTTCATTGTCACCATTATTCTTATCTAGGTATTTATCTACAAAATATCTAATCTTACCACCTTTAAAACATTTAAATGAAAACTTTTTTTGATATTTAAATGTGCCTTCTTTAGGCTTGTAAATGAATAGAGATTCATTGTCATATTCTTTATCACTGGAGCTATCACTTGATTCTTGAATCTTGGCCTTGTCTTTTTTAGATGTTTTGAAAGCATTTTTCCTTTCTGAGGGTTTCTCTTATTTAGGTTGCATCTCATATGTTGTAAGAATACCATGTAGTTCATCCATCTTTACCTTGGCTAGATCCTTCATCTCCTCAATTTTAAAAAACTTTGCATCATATTTTAATGGGAGAGATCTCAAAATCTTTTATACCATCATTGACTATTCTAACTTTTCTCCAAGACCTTACATTTGATTAACTATTTGATCAACCTGTAAAAGATAACTTGCTATATTTTCTTCCTCTTCCATCTTCAAACTTTCAAACTATTTTTTAAAAGTCTAGAGCTTAGCTTGCTAAAATTTTCCATCACCTTTATAAATATTCTCAAGCTTTACCCAAGTCTCATGAGCAGATTTACATTGCATAACTTTAATAAATTTTGATTCACATAAACCATATAAAATAATATTTAAAGCTTTAACATTATTTCACTTGCCTTCTTATCCATGGGAGTAGTTACAAGCGTTTGTGGCTCTTCGTATTCATCTATAACTACTTATCAAATATTGAATCTAGGGGATATCAAGTAAGTCCTCATCCTTAGGCTCCAAAAAACATAATTTTTCCATCAAACAAAGGTGCTTTATTGATAGAATAACCTTTATGTTCTCCAACCATCATGCTTTTCCTGATCTACCTTCAAGTTATTAAACTCTTTTCAAATGAACTTGCTCCAATACCAATTGTTAAGCATGAGATATACTGGGGGTGAATTAGTATATCATATATCTTATAAAACTTTTACTTAATAAAACTCTATTTAACCATACATTCAAGATATGCAATAAAATTGAAACAATAACATGTACCACATAAGAGAGAGAGAGATACACTAGATTTTTAGTTGGAAACTAAAAACCATGAAAAACAATCTCAAGTATATGAATGAGCACCAACTCAAATTATAAAGTTTGTAAGCACCAACTTGTAGGAGCACCAACACAACAACTCTTTGTGAGCACCAACCCACATGAACACCAACCCCTCTTGTGTATAAAACATAACTATTTTTCAATGTTGCTTTCTCAACAAATGATAGCACACTACTATATCTCTTCTCTTTTCTCTTCTTTCCTCTAATATTTTTAGCTAGATAAAATCATTCGCTTCATACAAATAACAAATGGCTTCCCAAGCCTCTTTTTATAGATTTTCAAATGACCTTTGGCATTCACCCTCTGTGACCCTTCAATCCTCATGAAAAATGCCACCAAACTTGTCTTGCATGACCTTTTGAATTCCTCAAGGTGACCCTTCATGGAAAAATGTATCCTTTCCCTCTTTTGTCTTTATCTTGTGACTCTTCAAATTCCTCAAAGTGATTCTTCATGGAAAAATGCATTCTTTGCCTCTATTGTCTTTATTTCATGACTCTTTGACTTATTCATGGCCCTCTTTTGACTTTATGCAACTAAAAATATATTCGTTAATATTTAATTAATATTAACACACTTTAGCGAAGATATGAACATTAAGAACACCTTTATATCTTAAATGCTATGGGGCCTTTATCACTGATACTACTAGACCTTTGACATCAATGATAATATTTACAATAGCTATACCAGGTAATCTTAGTTTCTTATTGGCATACTACAGTCTTTATGAAGGACAAAAGAGATTTGAGGCCTAAAAGGGCCTAAACAACCCTGTGCTGGAGTCAAAGGTCTCTAATTGTTTATAAGATGATTAGAATGTGAAAAAACCTGAAAATGGGAAAAATAAACTTGGAGGAACTTATAGTAAGGTGAGAACCTTAGTTTGAGATAGAAATAACACTCAACTAGGCCCCTATGATTACATAAATAGGACTACATAAGAAACCCTAGACTTGGTAGTGCTTGAAAGTCATGTAGCAAATAGAGTTAAAGATGAGATATTAGGTAAAAGGTGTTAAGAAATTTAAAGGAAAAACATCAAAATTTCAAAACTCCATCACGCCTTCATGAAGGAGAGAAAGGCATTTCAAATGCCATACTGCTATCAAAATACCTAGTTTTGATAGTAGACTATCACCTACAGGTAATCATAAGATATTGAAGGCAAGATAGAGTTTTGGTGATCTAAGGGTAGGTAAATAAAAGATAACTAGATGGGGATAGAATATCATGATTATATTGGGGCCCCTCCAAACATCTATAGGTAATTTAAGACCTTGTGGCTTAGTTGAAACTATTTAGGCCTAAAAGCCATGTTCTAAGCCTCAAACCTCATGCTATCTTGGGGTGCATTCAAACCCTTCCTGAGCATAATTTGGACCTTGGAAAGATGTATAAAGATGTTATGAGTCATAACAAGTATTTTTGAGTAGGGGAAAGCAAGTATGAAGGCCATATTAGTCTTAAGGACTAGCTCAAACCACACCGTCCTTCACAACTAGTTCGAGCCACCTACTTCAGTGCTTGGATATCTTAGCACATGAAGACTCAGAGCAAATGATCCTAAGGGAAGTTAGGCACCCCTATGGAATAAATATCCATGGTAGAGGGAATTAGTTTGAGGCCCACACCTTCATGACCGAACATTAAGAATGCAAACCTATTCAAACTACCTATAGAGATAGATAAGCCTACTTCTCTACATTCACATCTTGGCACACTCTTTGCATGGGGATCCAAGCTCCTCAAAGAAGTTGAAGGGGCCCATGTGCATAAAATATAGGGTAAGACTTTCTTATTTAGGGGTCCATACTCTATGAATCATTGCTAAGAGTACTAGACACCCAAAACCCTCCTAAAACCCTATTGCAAACTAGTCTAAGAAAATGATGAAGAATTGGCATATATTTTCAATGGAATGATCCTAAAAATACTTGAAACATCTAAAGTACTCAAAAGAAAACCTATTGATGGGTTATAGTTGTATGGAAGTGCCATAAATCCATACTTTTGCAAAATTTTGAGAAAAAAGAAGGGTATATAACTATTTGAGAAAATTCCAACTATTGGAGGGAGAATTTTAACACTTATTACACCTCAAATTAGAATGTTTCCAAAGATCCACCTAAAAATGTCTCTGCAACTCATCTCCAAACTGCCAGTCTATAGAAGTGGAAGACAGGGTGACATTGCCAACTAGTTTGACATAATTACAAATGTTTTTCACTAAAAAGGGATCATGTTATGATGTAAGGAGATGTTTAATACATAAAAATCATCCATATATAGGATCTCAAGATTTATCTTAGGTATTTCATGTCTACCAAACACTAATGCTTAGGTATTTAGGCACAACTGGTCAATTTGGCCTACTTAGTCAACCAAGGGAGTTAAAGTTGGCATGGGGAGACTTTTGAAGGAGATAATACAAAGATGTTTCACCTAGTAAATTATACTTCAAGGGAAAATAATGCACACTTCATGGTAGTTAGAGATAATGCGGTGGTTATCAAGCCTCGTTGGCCTATGAAAGGGAGTTACACCACTAAATGCCTCATAGAGAAGGTTGTTATTATACCTCCTTCAATGTTGGTAACTAGTGAAAGGGGAATAATTGGTAAAAATATGGCATACAATGACTCTTTATGAGTTAAAAATTAATAATAATAGACATCAATTCTCTAAAGAGCTCATTCAAAGCACATATTCCACCATTGAAGACCCTCATCAAGAGGAGCTACGCGTGGAGAAGGTTGAAGAAGGATAGTATAACTGATGTAACTAATGCATAGAGTGGACCTTAGTCATTTATGAACCCTTTCTCTCACCTCAATGCCACATTCCCCTCTCTTTCTCTCCTCTTCTGCTATTTATATAGGCTTTTAGGCCTTGTATTACATCCCTTAGGCTGGTATGAGGAAACTCTGCTAGTATTTGTATTTGTGCACCTACTTGGACTGATGAATAGAACATTATGGATTCTTCATGATCAATACTTAGTGTATTCATTCTTGTTTTGATATGCATAGTGGTATAATCTTCCCTTTGCATGTCTAATTTTTATCTAATTACTAACAAGCTTTCCTTATAGGTCATCTAATGTGTCATAACGTTTATGGCTCAAGAAAGGAGTGAATGTCTAATTTTATGTGCTTTGAACTAGGCCTTATCCTCATTACCCTCTTACTTCAATCACTCAAGCTAACCTCTAGGTGAAACATTATTTTTTTGAAGCTATTGAAGGTAGTGTGTTTAACTCTATGCATTGTCCACTAGTGTGTTGAGAGTTCAAGTTGAGTGAGTGGATGAAAGATCATTTTAGGTGCATCACCACACTTTAGAGTAGGTTTCATTATGCAATATCTCTCCCCTTTTCATCCCAATATAGTTAGGACTTAGAGATAACATTCAAGTGATAAATCAGGGGAGTTAGCCTCATTAAATCTAGAGGTTTGGCCTAAATAATAGGTAACCCACAACCTATAGGTCACTCTAATGTTAGTCTAATTCTAAGGTGGATGTGAATAGTCTTCATCAACAAGGGTGAAACCTAGTTACCTAATAACCACTTTGACCTAGATTGGATGATAATTGGGTGTTATCCACTATATTTGGCACATTATTTTATGTAGAATTAGTAGACACTTCTTCAATAGGTGGGACATTGAATGTCTCTAACTGAAGTGATTTATGATAATGGGTCTGTATCTAAATTATATTGACCCATCAACTCAGGTAATACTCCCGTTTAAGGAGCTAGCTCGATGAGTGGAGTGTTTGACATGGCCATGTTATTAAAATTGTGTGTTAAGTTCAAATAGGTTTGATATTCTATTTGCATTTGTAATAAGTGGTTCTGCATGAGGCCCTTTCCTATGACAAGCATATGTGGGTCTTGGTATGACATCAACACAAACACTTGAGGATTTCTAGTAAAGGCATGTTCAATGGTTTGGTTATAAGGAATGTTAAAAGGCACTCTAACTAGACTTGGAAAATGTTCATGGGGGAAGTCTATTGGAAACTTAGCCCCTACCTCTATGGATCTGACTAAAACTTCATCATTTTGTTCAATCAAGTGACAATCAAACAAATAAGGGTCGTATGTTGATGACATAATAATGTAATACATTTGTTGTTGAACTTTTTATACAACCGATGGTATGTTAGCAAGGTACTACATAGTTTGCTTTTGGTCCTACTCTGAGTATGGAGGTATGCTAACCAAATAGTGGGATAAGGGATCTTGGTTTTATTCCCCAGATTGATTATTTTAAGGAGGACATCTATCCATCTCACAAACCACATCATCACCATAAGGGTCTTGAATAATGTCCTCTTGTGTGACCACATTATCATAACCGAGATTGTACATGGTTCCATTACGAGTGTAATGAGACAACCAAATCAATGACTAATGTTCTATGAAGAAAGGCCTAGAGTTATGCAAAATCTAAAAAATAGGTTATAAAAGACAAAAGGTATAAAATTGGTCTAAAAGTGGAGATGTATCTCCAAAAAGGTCAGTGATAAACTTGGTAAAAATAGTCTAACATCAAATGTCAAACGTCAAATGTATTACAGGAAAAGGTCAAGTAGATGAATAAAAATTAAAATGCTAAAACTAGGTAAAAAGTGTTTCAAACAAGTATAAACTAGGTCTAAAGAAACAAAGGTTGTTAGGTCTTTTGGAAAACAAGGCACAAAATCGAAGCTCAAAACATGCATTGCTAGGTATTTTGGAAAAGGCACAAAAGCTATACTTTAAATAAAACAAGGTCTAAAAGGCAAGACATTTTATCTAACAAATTTGAAACTCTTTGGTACAAACTAGGCATTTGGATTTAAATAAACACTTGATCATTTGGAAAAAGACATGGAACACTAGGCATATGGAAGATAGACCACCTCCCCAAATCTAGGCACAAAAATAGTTTTCAAATTGAATAAAGAATTAACCCAGGTTACACAACCCAAAAGTGAAAGGCAAATGCTCTAAGCCAAAATTACTCAAGGAATATATATAAACCAATCAATATTTGGATTTAAACTTGTCAAGGCTAATTATGAACTCAATTTAGAAGACTAGACTTCTTTAAAACAAACAACAAGCTAGACTAGAATGAATGACATGATGACACTAGGCATAGATCCAAAAAGCACACATGGTTTTGAGATTGTAATTTGGACACAAGAGTCTTTGAAATAATTCAAGTAGCATAACGACATTATCATGCTCTAAAGATATAACAAATGATTTGATTCAAGACTTAAAGGCACAAGATTTGAAATGAATTGAGCAATGTAATGACACCCTTTTCAAACAATTGACACACACATAAAAGTTTGACAATGACTAAGGCAAGGTGTGGTGTCAAATGGATAGCATAACACCTATTCAAAAAAAGGAGTGATATATAACAAGACTCATTTTGACATGGTATGATAAACAAATAGTTTAGACTCAAGACCATGTAAGTAAATATGACAAAAATGACAAAAACACCTACTTGTAATGTCTTAAATCCTAAAATTGACAAGGTTGCATCATACTATCGAATTCTATCTATATAATTGCTATTGAAAAGATTTTAAATTGTTAATTCAAAAATTAAAAACACATGAAAAATAGGGTTTTTAGTCCCCCTCTTCTCTCAAGAGTTTATATGACGACATAGAACTTCAAGCTACTCACCTTACATCAACACTATGTTCATAATAAGTGGGATTGTTTAAACTATTAATTTTCACTCATTTCTAGATGTTTCCATATGTGTAGCAAACACTAGAGCATAACCACATCATTTAGATCCACATTAACTAGTTTGTTGTGAAAAGGTCTTGTCCTTTTCACAACCACTACATCTATCAATTGCTCAGTATAGTGCGATGTTCCAGTTGCCCCTACGTTTCAAGGTTGAGTATCACTAACAGAGTTTGTTTTAACCACTCAAAACAAGCATCTCAGTGGGTCACCCTCAAATTATATACCTCACCATGGAGTGGGGTTGAAACAATGCCGGAAGATAGATTCCTGGGTTAACGCTTCCTTAGATAACCCATAAGAAGGTGATGAACTCCCACTCATAAGTCAAAATATATGAAATAAAGACATCTAGAAGGAATTTAGAGTCATTTTGGGGTCACCCAAATCATATAGATTTTGGGGAGGGATTTAATGACTTTCCTTCCATGTTCTTAGACCAAAGAAACAAATGCAAAGAGTGGACATTTTTGATCACCCAAGTTCCCTAAAAGGGATGGGGGGAGAGCATACACACATCACTCATCTTGCTGAATAAACACTTTCAACAAACAAACACAAAAACAAAACTCTTATGAGTATATAACTAAAGTGAGAGTTCAATTTTTTAGCACCAAAATGAATTATGTGATGAAGTTTGAGCCCCTTGGAATTTGTTGTTGAAAGCTTTAAA
The DNA here is from genome assembly GCA_037957365.1 of Torreya grandis. Taxonomy (NCBI): domain Eukaryota; kingdom Viridiplantae; phylum Streptophyta; class Pinopsida; order Cupressales; family Taxaceae; genus Torreya; species Torreya grandis. The sequence goes on along the minus strand of JARHVA010003149.1, from coordinate 1,111,616 downwards.
CAAAATGAAAAATAACTCAAATAAAAAGATTTTTAAAACACCAATTTGAAATGTGAATTTTGTAGCTTTAGAGTGTTTTAAATGTCTTATTTTGGCCTTTGGGTCTTGTAAAACATGTTAATGGGTTTAGTTATTGCTTGACAAAATAGATACCTTTGCAAATTAGTTCAACAAAGCATAAAATCACTTTGGAATGATTTCAAAGTTACATAGTAAATTGTGAACACAAAATTGTTCTATCATAAAAAACATAGTTAAGATAGAATGCTAAAAAACTCATAGTGAGCAATTTTGTGAGTTCTGAGTGATTTCATAACTCTATTTCATGAATTTGCTACTCTATTTGATGATTTCATTGCTTTGTTTGATGATTTCGCTACTCAGGCAGACAAATTCATTATTCAACCATACAATTTCATGATTCTTGAGAAACATGTGATGAAATATAGAACACAAGAATGAATTCACTACTTTGTAATGATTTCATTGCTAGCAAAAATGATTTCACTGCTAAGCAGAACAAATTCACAACGTAAAAATGTGATTTTGCTCCCCTTAAAAATGATTTTGATATTTATAATAACTATTTCACTTCTACAAATGATGATTTCACTATTAAAAATAACAAATTCACTAATCTCTAACAAATTTGCAGTTAGTTAAAATAATGAAAAGGGATTTTCCTATAGGATGATTTAATAGTTTCACTCAATGATTTTGCAATTTTATATGTCAAATTCATAGTTACGTAGGGCTGAGGCTAAACTAGAGTGATTTTATAGTTTTTCAAGACAAATTCACAAATTTTCTCAAAGATTTCATAACCTTTTGTGCAGAATTTATAGTTACGTAGTCACGAATTCATGAATACGCAGTCATAAGCAAAAACACAAAAAAATTAGCAATAAATCATGAAATTAAGCTCTATAATGAAGTATTATTGTATTGGCTTGAAAAAGCTATCAAAAAACTCCATTCATGATTTTAGGATGTAATGTCCCACTGGACATACCAACATGTGAACAAGGAATACAATAGAGGGGAGGTTAGTCTTGTGTTAGTCGAAAAAATAAAACTTAGATAAACACTCGAAAATCTTTAACATCTCTAGCCTAGACACTAGGCATATCATAGGTAACAAACATGCATATGAAACACAATTGAAACATAAAAAAACCACCTTTTTTTACCTTTCTTGGAGTTCTAAATGGCTTGTTGAATGGCTTACTCGGATTGTGCATCAATAAGTCTTGGACAATGAAACTTGCTTGACTTCTTCTCTCCTTAGCACCATGGATTTGATTGCTTGGATTATTATTTGAGCATGGTAACACTACTTGCAAATATTTAGGCATTATAACACTACTCTTATCAAAACTTTTAAGACATTTAGACATAATAACTTTTCAACAAAATAGCTTGAAATTCAATAGGCAAGGCCTTGTATTTATAGTCTCAAGAATTAACTCTCACCCAAGGTGAGTTAAGGTAGAGTTTAAATATGTAATGGGTTCAAACTAACCTTAGGTGAATTGAAACTAAATCTAGTAGAGTTAAAATTTATCATGTAATTATGATTTTAAATTAGTAGGCATGGATCTCAAATTAGATATTTTTAGATATTTTAGAAGCGCTTGACAACTCATAAAGGCAATGATGAAAGGCTTGATATTTTGATTTTTAGATATTCATTAATTATAAATGAATAAGTCAATTAGACATTTAATATTTTTTAATTTGTTAATTTATTTTGATTAACCTTTTATCTGTTTCAAGATTTGATCAAGTGCCCCTCTTAAAGGTCCATAGGCTAAATTGACAGTTGTTATGTCACAAGGTGAGTAGAGATGAATCCGTGAGAGGTTATTATTGAAAATGGGATAGTATCCCAAATAGGGATGCCTCAACATGATTTTGAGCTTTAATAAATGATGCACAACCAACATTGAGATGTTTAGTGATTCTTAGGTTTAATCTGCAATGGTTGGTAGGAATCAGTTTGAAGTTTGGTTGGAAGCTAGTTGTGACCGGAATTGGGTGCCTATATAAGATGTATGCCATTGTTACCAACCTAGTATTCTTCTTACATTCAACCAAAACTAATTGCGTGAAAGAAGAGGCAAGTGGATTAAAAAATTACATGAATCTTATCTTTGAAATCAAACCATCCAAGATGGTGAGAGGCTAGGGAATCATTAAGTTCATGATTGAGTCTAATCCACACTTTGTATTAAAAAAATTGATAAGTCTCAACTAGCTGGTGGTGAATGGCATGCTCAAATCATCGACTATTTACTCATGAGAACATGTCCTCCTGAGCTAAATAAATAGTAGAGATGAGCCCTTAGGCTCAAATCAACCCTTTATATGATAAAGAAAAGAGTCTTATACTAAGATAACTATGAAGGCATATAATTGAGGTGTGTCTCAAAATAAGAAATTGTGGCCATCATGAACAATCTACATCAAAATATAAGTAGTGGACATCCCTTAGGTAACACAATAGCCCATAAAATTTTGAGGATGGGATACTATTACTCTATGATTTTTAAAGATGCATACAACCATGTTAGGACCTATCATTAATGTCAGGGGTTTATAAAAAGAGAGTTGAATGTTTCCATTCCTCTACAACCAGTCATTAAAGGATTCCTTTTTACTCAATGAGGTCTTGACTTCATTAGGGTGGTAAACCCAAATTCTTTAGCATGCCAAAAGTTTATCCTAATAGATACTATCCATTTCACTAGATGGATAAAAGTTGTAGCCACTAATAATTCTAGATCATTAGATGTTATTAATTTTCTAGAAAAGAACATATTGACCATGTTTGGTACCTTGTTTCTTTAGTTTGTGATGATGGACCAAATTTTCAATCTACAAAATTTACTGACTGGTCTTATAATAACCAAATTACCATCAATTTCTCTTCAAATTACTAACAAGAATTTGGTGGATGCCATAAATAAATGAACACAATATAAACCAAGAGAGTGCCATTTGATACTGAAGTATGCACTATGGTCAGACATAATAAGACACAAGAAAACCCTCAAGATTTGGCCTTTTCTACTAGTGTATTTATAACATCTAGTTTTCACCATCAATATTAAAATCCTAGTGTACCAATTCATGAAATAATATATGAGGGAATATGAAAGAATCTAGTCTAGACTACTTGATATAGTTTAGATGGAAGATGCACGAATTGAAGGAATACATAACTTTAACAAGACCAATATGTTGTCAAAATATGGTTTGACAAAAGGTCTAGAATTAAAGATTTTAGGACTTCAAAACTAGTACTTTTATGAGATAAAACACATGAGAAGAAATGACAACATAATAAATTCACTCATTTATAGATTGTCTCATATCAAATATCTAAAATTATAGGTAACAATGCCTTCCAATCGAAGTATCTCCAAGATAATGACCCCATTTTTCCAATCAATGGATAGTTTTTGAAACATTATTTCGTGGCTACTCCAAATGGAGATGCTTTTGAATAATTGTAAGTGAAGATGTAGATGTATGAATTAATTGATTTCCTACTTTATAGAATAGATTTCTTGCTTTCTAGGTTAATCATTCTTATTTTTCTAGATTAGTGTTACCTACTTTCTATATTTGCTTTAGGTAGATTAGTTTTTATGCCTTCTAAATTAGTTTTCCTAAATTGGTAAAATAAACCAACTAATTTTCTATGCTAGAATTATAAAAAACTTACCAAAAATAAGGGGACAATATAGAACAAAGCACAATTGGTATTCACAAGGATTTGCTATGGTAGTGCATGATCTTCTAGGATTGAGGTATGTGTAATGATTGAATTAAGTTCTACTTGGAATGAGTGATTTTTCTAGACCTTTGGGATTTACTCTAATATACTTATGTAAATTTTATAAATACTTTCTATTTCCAAAGATCAACTACACTATTACATTCTAAACCTTGGATGGGCGATGATAAACATAAAAATGGATGCACATTTATAGGGATGTGTTGATTAAAATAAGTTTTCTTATAAATAAACCCAACCAATGGTGATTCACAACTCTTATTCTATTCATGTCCAAAAACAATCATGCAAACTTATAGAAGATGGGTGATTCGAGTAATATCTACTAGGGCTATGGATTCCTGGATAGTATTGGAGTAAGGGTTAGAGTGGAATCATAGGTATCTTTGTCAGTTCTATGGATGTATGGATAGTAGCAGAGCAATGTCCAGGTTTCTCTTATTGTTTGTTTACAAAATATGAAGTTAAAACAAAACCTATAGTGTTTATCTAGGACTTTATTAAAACTCTCGTGACAAGGAAAAATAAATTTCACAAAATGCCACATAATTCCCATGAAAGTATAGGGTTAATATGTTGCATAGGAAAAGCTGAGTCTTTTTTCAAGAATTGGTTTAATCATTTTTTTCTACTAAAGCTGAAATTTTGTAATGATGCATTACCAAAATTCTGGGTTCGTAAATACTTAAGAGTATTTCCCCACAGAGTCACCATTCGTTTTGATCTAACACACACACACACACACACACACACACACACACCCCATTTTATGAATTCAAATACGGACCCATGATTATTTAAATATCTTTATTCAAGGTCTTATAAACCATAAATGCCCTTGATATTGATTTTAATATGCAAAAGAATAAGGTTGTCCTTAAATATCTAAATTTATATAATTTTAAATTATGAAAATCAAACCTTGGGTATTAATTATGATTCATTTTAAATCTAAAACTTTCATAATTTTTATTAGAAATTGACTTTATGTTTTTTAAATAACAGAGCTAATATATCATGTCCTAGTTTCTTTATTTTTTTAATTTTCGCAAGACTATTCAAAAAGACTTATAAATTATCCACATTTGAGCCATACGTTAATTATGTTTCATAAAGTTTATGGAACTAAAAGATTTAAACAAGTGGCATTATCATATTACTCAAAACCCATCAGCCTTCATAAAATGTCCTAAGTATTCCAGGACAAAGAGCACTATCACGTTCCTCAAAATATACTATAGTTTAGCAAAAGTTTTGTACCTTATCAACAGTCAAATTATTACATGCCATCTATGTGGCAAGACAATATTAACTGGGATAGAGTTCACTTTACAAATTTTTTTTTAGTCCTATGTGTTTTTCAGGCCCTAAAACCATGCCATGTGGCACAATTATGATAATCCAAAATGCAAAAAGCAAAATAAAAGCCTAAATGGTCCCATGGCCACATAGTTTAATTATCTCAAAGTTCCAAGCTCTAAGGTCTTAATAGTTGGCATACTTATATTCACTTAGAGCTTTAAAGGGGAATATCAAGTCAATGTCTTTGTGGTACAATAGTCTAATTTCCTTGAGGTTCTAAGATCTAAGGGTTTGATAGTTATCACAATTCTATTAACTTGGGGCTTCAAAGAGAAAAAATCACGTTAATGGCCCTGCTTTTTCAATGTCCCAAGCCTCAAAGCCTTCATAACTATGAGATCATGCCACACATTAACATATAGATACTCTAATATCTCATAGAGAATGTATATAATTCGAATTTCAAACATCCATGGCCCCAAGTCTCTAAGTTCCTGCATCCCTAAGACCACTCCATGTGGCTTAATTTTTTTAACTTGCAGCCATGGAGCATATAAAGCAAGATCATAAGTCTGAAGACCCAAGTGAACAATAAATGGACAAGTGTCATGATATAAGAGATATGTGGCCATAATACACATAAAAAGGTTTGAAATCTGAGTAGAAGCTAGTAAGCGAGAGAGCAACACTTATCTTAAAAGAGATGACTGGACACGCATGGATAGATAAAATTTTTCCATTTAGAAAATAAAAGAACTTGCCAAAGCTAATTGGAAAATTTAAATCCAAATAGTAACAAAATCAAAAGCCATTATTTGCATTGATGTCACATGAATTATGCATTCAATGCATATGATTTGGTAATATATGAAAAATATTAACAAAGAAAAGTCACTTCATCATTAATCAAACATTACAATCCTAAGCTCTCAAATGATCAAAATCCCTAGATTTTCCATGAATTTATATGATCATCTAAATTGATTACAAAGGAATAACACTGTCCCAAATTACTGAAATGACATCTTCAAGATGACCATGTATCCAAGCTCCTTTTGTATACCCTATTATTAGAAACACCAAATACATAGACACTGTATTTAATAAAAGTTTCATGGATTTCAAGTTTCCATACTATTCATCCATTTTGAATGCAATAGAGTCAATAGTGCCATACTCTTTAGGAAATCATCTATCCGAAGAGGATAACTAGTACATTTATGACTTGATTTCAATCAAAACCATGGGGATCAATTAATCGGTAGTGAAACCAAAGGTAATGCCCTATATCAATTTACTTCATGATTTGTTCTTCAATGGTTCTTACTATGGAGACTGACTTCATCTTATAAAAGGAAAAAATTCAATTGCATATGTATCTCTAAGGGCATTTGAGAGGTACCTTAGGATTCAAGGGCCTAAGTTTTATTATAACCAAGTCTTGGCCAATGTATGTATCAAACACAACTCTTTAAATGGAAAATTAAAGTAGTGGTTAGTGAAAGGCCAAATATTGAATGCCAAGGGAGGTATTTATTCCAATAGTATCATCAAATTCATGTTTGGTATTAGAATAGCCATGGCCCTTCTGAATATATTTTATGGTTTTTCTAGCATTACTTATGTATAGTTGGAATGGGTCCCATCATTGGACATTCTCCTACTTATAAAAACATTATTTCCCTAAGAGAGATTATCTGTGTTAGGTTGAAAGCATAGATATTCAAACATGAATAGAGGATAATTGATAGAAATTATTATATGATTTCATATCTATTGGATATAATACTTTGTATGGTCTATAGGGCCCATGGAAAACTATGGAAGCCATCTGTAAAATATGTGGATAATAGAATCTGTAAGGACTTTTCCTTTTTTCTTTTCTATAGATTTAGGAATGAGATTATGAGAATTTGTGAGGAAATTTATCCTCAAGTTTACCAAGGCATTCATTAAACTCATATGCCCATAACATTTGAGAATTTGAGAAGATTAATACCAACATAGAGGATTAATGGTACTATGTAGACTGTACCATAATCATAATTGATGTAACTAGGGCACCCCTTTTTTTTACTATGCCATTTCCTAGACAAGGTGGTTGAACAAGATATTGTGCACCAATTATAAAATAGTATAGATGAGGATCTTAGCCTCAGGCATTAGGCTTACTAATATAAAACCCAACTAAGCATCAGATAACTTTAGTTTGTGGTGAGGGCACATTTCAATCAGTTGGGAAAGGTTCAATCCCATTACAATTTAAAGATGGCCCAATTCAAGTAATGAAAACCCAAAGGAAAAGTTAGAAACTATACTCAACTCTTTGAGGAAAAGAAGGGGTGACCATTACATATGGTCACCAAGAGTATAAACATGTGATTTTACTATTTAGGGTTATGGAGTTTAATCCCTAGGTTGTTAAAGGGTTTGAGTATAGTAAATTAGGGTAGAAATATATAATAAATACCATCACAAATTTGTAATAGAATTGACCTAGTTTGACCTTTCTAAAAATAGCAATCAATAATGTAAATAAGTACTTAGCTAGAAATTGAGTTAGATGAGAGACATATAGGGTGAAAACTAGGATAGGATCTAATCTAGTATTGCAGATAGGATTTAGGTGTCAAAACCCTTCTTGGATAGTAGTGCCCTAATTAGATAGTAACACTAATGATGCTAGTGTCCTTATTTTGGCACTAGTGTTCTTTGTGCATGACTATTATGAGCTTCTAGGTGTACCTATATTTGAGTCTGCCAAGCTTATTCTTGTGTGCATGAATTCTAGATCCTTGTTGATGACCTATTTTGATTGATTTTGTATGTAAACCCTAAACTTTCATGCTGCTAGGGAATCTAGTTGGCACAAGTAGTAAAGCCTAATTTTAGTGGGGTAGACTAGACATCCTCAACATTATGTTGTGATGATATTTGATTAATTACTAATAATTCAAGGAGGGATCAATCTTGATGTAGTTATCCCCACCTAAGTGCTAGTGCAAGTGTAAGTGAAGCTCGTATGAATATCAGTTTGAGTGATTTTAAGTGGAGCCTGAGACTGGAAATCCGAGTATTCTAAGATTGGGATGGTTGTAGATGGTTGTATGCAATAGGGCAAAATAGGGATTGATAACTTTGATTGTGCACAACTTGTTCTGAGTTTATCTATGTTATTCACATTTAATTTCTATCTAGTAGATAAAGGGATAAAACTCATGTATATATATATATATTGTTTTATTACTTGTGCATGTCTTAAAAGATGTCTAGGCCAACCCTAGGTGGTTCTTGATTTGAAAATATATCTGTTGGGGGCTAAAGGGAGGAAAATGATAATAACATCCAAATTGGGACACTAACACCATTGATGTTATTTTCCCAATTATGGTTCTAGTGTCTAGGTGGTAGAACTTGAGGCACTAGGGGTTAGGATGCTGAAGTGAAGGTTTGGGACTACTTTAGGGATGTTTAAGGATGCATGTGGCCAAAATAAAGGATGGATAAGTGTCTAAAAGACCCTAAGATAGGTTTAGGGATAATTTAGAGATGGATGGTCTCAAGTAACACTCTGAACACTTAAGTATATTTTTAGATGATTACATTCCCCCCTTTATTTTAAAAATGAAACATAATGTAATGACTAAGATAAAGGAAAAAGAAGTGAACTTGGACTTACCTAAGAGCTGAAGCCCATGAATCTAGATTTGAGTATGTGAAGCATGATTGATTATGTGTCTTGCAAATGAAATGTGCTTATATCAGTCCTTAAGATATATCAAAAGAAAAAGACAAAAACTGAGCAAATAGATAAGAGAGAGGAAATGAATGAATACATCTCATTGGCTATATAAATCAATGCATAAACTTAGTCACAACCTATGTGTGTACATGTAGATAGTGATGAATCGATGAATAACTTGGACCGAGTTGATGGATTGCTCAATCTTCATGTGTGGGTAGCTCAAGAACTCAATCCGGTTTTGACTCCATTATTGCCTACCTTTGCTTCGTGGATTATGACCCATGAATAGCTTGGATTGAATTGATAGTGTGTCCAACCCTCTCATGTAGGTGTCTCAAAAACTCAAGTAGATTATGACTCCATCATTCACTACCCATTTGTAGTGGATGCATATAAAACTTAAATTGAGTGATGTAATTAAAGATGTGTAACTATAATTGGAACTGTATATATTAGCTCTATAGACACTCATAAATATTAAGTGGATTTATGTCACTTAGGAATATTAGGTGGCTTTGGGCCACTCGGTAATGCCAACCACTTTAGATGGATTAGGACATCAATCTAGTGGTTAACTTAGAACATGATGTCTGTTATGTACAATGTAAATAATGACATAGAGTTTGCCATTCCATGTGATCAACTAGTGCATAAGTGAGCATACAAAAATAATGTGTCGTGCACATGCCTCAATTCTGATATTTGAGTATATAAATTTTGTATGAAGTTGTAATAATCTATATATGAGCATCTGAACTCAAATAAGGATGATCATGTCATGTATGATGCTCCCAATCTGAGTAAATTGGTATGAATCTAAGCTAAATTAAGCCAAAACTAGTAATCTATAATTGAATTTGTGTAACTTTGGGCTGTACCTAATGTAATTTTATAGTGAATCTAAAATTTTATAAAACTGAGGCTATTGGGAAATAGTACCATATCTTAGATAGTAATGCTTATGGCACTAGTGTCCTAATTTGGGTGCTAATATTTAACTTTACTGATTTATGTACAACTGAACTAGTCTGTGTCATTGTTTCCAATCAAATTTTATTGAAACTAATTTCTTTATTTTATACCTAAGTGATGAAAACAATAAGTGCATTCATATATCCTAATCTCTATGACAAACCTATATGAATTCCCCATTTTTGAGGGGAGTTGTTGAACCTATGCAAGAACTATTTTCAAAAGAAAAAGCTCTACAAAATGTGTGTTAGCCAAAGTACATATGATATCTATGTAATAAACAGATATAATGTGCATACATAACATCATAATGTAAGATAGTTTGAGCATAAGTTTTTAGTGTATGATATGTGTTGGATATAACATTCATAAGCCTGTCAAGATGAATATAACAATGTATATGAATATCAAATTTGAGTAGTAACTAGGTAACAAACTAGGGGGATAGGGCATGATGTTTATCATGATACCCAAGTAGGAAGCAAAAATGCATGTGGTCCCTCATGGCATATAAAATTAGAGTGTGTAACAAGCAAGATAAAAGTGTCATGGCGATGATGCATGCAAAAAAACATACATAAAGCACACATGGAGAATATAAGGTATGCCAAGGGGCCATAATACAAGCGACATGGACACATGTCACTAAATATAAAGAATAAATACATACAAGGACATGTTCAAATGTCCACATACACAAAGAGCAAATAATTTAGATTAGAGCCACATGGAAGGACATGTTCAAATGTCTGCATATACAATCAAGAAGTCACACATAAGGACATGAACACGTCCAAATCATACATACATTGAAAATAAGTGGTGTAGATCCATAGAGCAATGATATATTCAAATGCCCTTGAATAAATGTAGAATCATTAAGATATAATCAAGTATAAACTAGGAAAGCTAGAAATAAAAGTATGCATGAACATGTGGTACAAATCTATATAAGAATTAAGATGTACATAAGTTGTGTCTAGAGTAGTAGTAGTTGGTAATGAATCTGAGTAGGTGTAGGATGATCAATATCAATATATAAAAATACTAATTTTGTGATAAAGGGTTTAGAAAGATGTAACTTAGCAATCAAAACTATGTATAAGATGCCCCCAAATGGGTGAATGCATCAAATGAGGAACCCATGTATCTATGTATATGCCCCTAGTGGGTAGCTAATAGTAAATTTAGATCTATGTAGTGGAACTTGGTCCTATAAGTATCCACGAAAACTCAATAAGAATAAGTGGAGCATGTATGTATGATAAAAAATGACTATACTAAGATAACTAGCATATGTAGTGTCTAAAAAATATAAGAAGTATAAATATGGTAATGTAGACAATATATAATTTGTATTTTCTTATTAAATATTTGAATGATTTTGTGTTTTGGTAGATTATATTGTTTTTGTATTTTCTATATATAAGCTATGTACAAGTAACATGAAAATGAAACTATATACAAGGAGCCATAAATAAGGAAACTATATACAAGAAGAAACATAGTAATTGATTAGTCTCATGGAAGATTCACTATCAATGTGGCTTATGTCAAATAAAGGAACCGTAGTCACACATGCTATGTGAAAAGGTAATTGAGGTCCTAAAACCTACTCTATTAAATGATCTATAGTTCACACTACCTATGATATGGGGTTAGGAATCTGTGAAACTAATTAGGGTGTCTTGTGAATTATAGGGGTCTTAGGGACTCATCTGGTAGAAGATGTTGTAACTAACATGGGTGCCTTATGTTGAGAACACTAGGAACTCAATGGCACTTATCTCAAAAATAAAGGGTCAGATGGAGGACCTTTAGAGTCTACAACATATCTCTATTGTAGGGGTCTCTCTAATTAACACTGTAAGAGTAGATCTCATTTGCAATGGTGGGTCAACTAAACTTTGTGATGTATTGATGGGAACTATAAATTATTTAACTTTTTAGGGTTATGGATTTTAAGCCCTAGATTGTTAAAGGGTCTAAGCTTAGTAAATTAGGGTAAAAATATGCAATAAATATAGCCACTAATTTGTAATAAAATTGATCAAGTTTTACCTTTATAAAATAGAAATAAATGATGTAAGGATTTGATTTGAGTGTCAAAAACAAGATCTAGGTTTCAAAACCCTTCATAGATAGTGTCCTTTTGGTTCTAGTTTCCTCTGTGCAGGATTGTTATCAAATTCTAGGTACACGTGTCTGAGTCTACTAAGCCTATTCTTATGTACATGAATTTTAGATCCATTTGACTAATTTTATATGTAAACCTTAAACTTCCATGTTGCTAAGGCATTCCATTGGCACAAATAGTAAAGTGTGACGTTAGTGGGATAGGTTAGACATCCTCAACACCCCATTGGGATGAGAGTTTCATACATACCAATACTCTGAGGAGGGATCAAGCCCAATGTAGTTCCCCCACCTAAGTGTTGGTGCAAGTGCAAGTGGATCTAGTATGAATGCTGATTTGAGTGAGTTTGAGTGGAGCTTGAGACTAAAAGGTTGAGTATTCTGAGCTTGGGATTGTTGTATATGGTTTTATGTATAAGCAGGGATAGAATAGGGATTAATAAACTTTATTATGCACAACTTGTTCTAAGTTTTTTGTGTTATTTTCATTTGATTCAAATCTAATGGATAAAGGGTTAAAATTCATGTATATATATTATTCTAGTGCTTGTACGGGTCTTAAAAGAGGTCTATGTTGACCCTAGGTGGTTATTGACTTGAAAAGATATCCATTAATGGCTAAAGTCAAGAAAAGGACAATGGTACCCAAACTAGGGCACTAGTGCCATTGACACTATTCTCCCAGTTATGGTGCTAGTGTCCATGTGGTATAACCTGAGGCACTATGGCCCATGATGCTGAAGTGAAGGTTTACGATTGCTTTAATGATGTTTAGGGATGCATGTGGCTTGCACTAAGGATGGATAAGTGTCTAAATATGCCCTAAGATAGGTTTAGGGATTAGTTAGGGATATGTGGTCTCAAGTAACACTCTTAGCATTAAAATGTTATTTTTATATGATTATAATATGATGTTATTTTCTTGAATACATCAGATGATTTGAGATTTAAAATTATATGAGGGGCAAATAAATGTCAATAATTTTTGCTCAGGACATTTAATATGACCTAAAAATTACCAAAAAAGCAATAAAATGAAACAGTAAGGTAGGAAAAACAAACCTGGAGTCATCAATGTCCCCCAACACAATCACATAATCCATCACAAGACTGACCTCCCTCTACTACAAAAGGAGAAACCAATATACAAGAGGGAGAGTCTAATAGTCAAAGGGAGGAGAACTTCCAAATTAGAAAGGATATTATCAGAGGTCTTACTAGTTTCCATCTTCCCTCCACCCATTTAGATACTATAATAATGGGAATAACCACTATAGTTAAGAGGACTACACCTCCTTAGGACAAACAAAAGAGTACATTCGGTTTGTCACCCCTCCTTCCATTTACAACTACACATATAAATCTACCAGAGTTTCTATAAGCCTCTTCTCATCTCTCCATCCATTTCTCCATCCCCTCAATCACCTCAACAAGGTATACCTTCATCCACCACCACCAATAAAGGGATATCTATTCAAATACTCCTTGCTATACCAATCTCCTCTCTATCCCTTCTTCCCTCCACCATTGTTGTTCCACTTTCCATTCCTTCACCACCACCTACAGTGGTAGTCCCTACTACTATGGTTCCTTCACTAGTTTCACCTTCTCTATCACCTCTTATTCCTCCCATTGTCACCTAAAAAATGAAATACAAAGTCCTCCCTCCCTCCTTCAATGTATAACAACTAGAAGAAATACTATCATTAGGTATTACCACCCCAGGAGGATCCCTTGATCAAGAATCAGTGGAAGAAGAACAAGGACAAGTGATATCACTAGTGGATTGTAATACAAGTGAGGAGGAAGGGAATATAGAAGTAATGATAGGAAAAAAATGAAGGTCAAGTGAGGAACGAACCCAAGATGAAATATAAGAGTATGCATAACAAGAAAAGTCCAAAGTAATGAGCCTGGGAAGCTTACAAGAAGAAGAAATGACAACTGAAGCCCTCAACCAGTAAATCCTCACTGAAGAAGAAAGACAATATTAATAAGGTAGTCTCTTATCTTACTTCTTCTATTACTTTTTTAGATACTCCAGTAGTAAATTTTACACCTATCATTCCAAGGCAACCATATTCTATTTCAATTGATTATTTGATTCTTTTGACATCAGTCCAAATAATGGCTCCAAAAAAAAGCGTCTATTTTGAAACTTTGGTTTTAGTTTCCATTTTTGATCCACAAGGGCCACCAATATCATAAAAATCTTTAGCTCAATTGGATTTATAATTTACACAATATACACATGTACAGTCATTTGCAATGATAGTTGTGAAAAATCCAAGCTTGACCAAATATGTGGCAAAGATCACTCCTTAGATGGAAACATCATGTTCACAAAGAATTATTCATCAACCCTTCCAAACCCTATTAAAATAAGTGTTTCATTGACACCTCTAATAATAACCCCCCTCCAATGATCATTTTTCCCTCTACCTTTGAAGACCCAATTCAACCATAAGAAGAAGGGGAACTTCTTGTTCCCCAATAGGTCAAAAAGATACAAGGCCTAAAGGATGATAGGAAAAACTTTATCCTCATTTAAATTTCCATTGTCTCTACCTAATTTGATACACAAAGTGGCACAATTCAAAGGGTGATAAAGATGAAATTAGTGAACATAAGTACAAGGGAGGAGATAGAGTTTTAATAAAGAGAAAACTTGTTTCCCTTAGCAAAAAAAGGCCTAAAATAATTCTAATGACCCTACAAAGTATACAAAGGATTTTTTCTCTTTTGTGGATTTAACCAAAGATATAATGAAGGAGATGTATATGAGTAAGGAGGAAGCATAACATTAACTAATATATAGATAAATCATCCATGCCCCTTTATAAATTATAGATAGTGTCCAGAGGGAAGCCACAAGGTTTCACAACATTTTAAATAATATTTGAGCCTCTAGGAGTGAAAGTCTACATGTAAGGATGAAGGTGCTAAAACTTTGGTAGTAGCTGAAATAATTTGAAAAGAGGCTTACCTTCCTAGTTTAGTGTGCAACAAGTAGGTCATTCAATCACCTGGACTTGATTTCTAGTCAAGATGTTAAATGGGCCCTAAGTTAAATAATTACAAAAAGGGATAGTGCCCTTGACTAACATACACAAATTAAGGGTTTGATAGGACATAATTAAAGCCATGAGAATGACGCCTTAGAAAATTTGAGAGATATAAGGATCAAAGATGTGATAACCTCTACTAGAGATTTAGTAAATAGGCCCAATTTTGAAACACTCCTTAAATCAACTACAAATAGTTTAAAAGAAGAAGTTAAGGGAAATATCTATAAAAATAATGATAAGATTATACAACTGATTTATATTTTTAAAGATAGAGTAACTAAGGTCTAATCCCTTAGAGTAGAGTTTAATATCTTAGAAGCAGAACACACAAGGTTGATAGTTGAGGCCATCAATGTATTTAAACCTACCATACTCAAATTTGATATTATTAATAAAGAGTTTGACAAGACACACAGATTATTTAAAAAATTTAGATCCATAGAGGGAATGATAGGGTCAGTATCAATCATGTAGTCAACTACAAGTGCTACCACATCATCATAGGGTCCCCAATTTTTTAGATATATAGTAATTCATACTCCAATAGGGTCAATGTTGATCCCTTAAGGGACTAAAATGGCTACTTCTATCTCCACAAATATCACTCAACCATTTTCTTCTTCTAACAATGCCACATCAACACCATCTTGAGTATCTATATATATTTACATGTTTAAAATAGGTTGAAACTGTTGGCTCTAAATTTATTTGGCATATATATATAGTATTTTGGTTGAGGAATCCTATTTATGTATACCCTTTTGTACATGCATGCTTTGAATGATTTTGACACAGTACTATTATTAGAAATGTAAATTTAGACTTCACTTGGAAGATGAGGCTGTTAGAGTTTACCAAGATCTCTGAATAGCGAGCATGCAGTAATGTCAAATTCCTGTAGAGGTAGATTGAGAGCTTCAAAAACAAGAAAATTATATAAATGAAATGTTTGCATTAACCAATTTAAAAGAAGAAAATACATATAGGGTTAAATTAGGTCACCAAAAGGTAAAACCTTAATTCATAATTAGAACCCACTTAAGGTAAATGATCCCTAATGACTTAATTAACTAACCTAAATAAGCTGAAAAGACATGTAGGTAAAACTAATAGTTAGAAAAACACTTACACTGACACCCCCTCTAAAGCGTAGGTTAGGTGGGTAAAAGAATTGGGTCCCAACAACGAGGCCTGATGAGGTACCCAAGAATAATGCAACTCCCTTAAACTGGGGTAAAAGAGAAAAGCCATAGAAACAAAGCTCCTCCCCAAAAGAGAGAAAAGAATAAAAGAGAGCTAAAAATCCCCACTAAGGTCTACAATTGACTTTAACCATCCGATGTCCCCCATAGGAATGCTTGGAAGTGATTATGAATCAAAAGTAGATGCAGTGAAGAGTGGTTCACCCTGAAATAGTGAGTTTATCTGACAAATGCCTGATGGATCTTCAACTAAGGTGTAATTCTTATGAAATCAATGATTCTCATACTGTGAGGTAAATGGGCCAACTACTCTACATTGAGATGGTGTACTAGGAATAGAGGTGAAGAAGGTCTATAGAATCTTCTATAAATATGGAATAGATTGCTCAATGTTTGATGTATCCTATATTAGTAGATTGTTTGCCTATAATTTTAGAAGTAGACCAGAGGTAGGTGGATCAAGAAATAACTCTTGAATATCTAGAAGGTGACAAGGAGATGGTGGAGGTGTGTCCACTTCACTGTTGTAGTCATTTGTAGAAGAAGAGTTATCAATATAAGAAAAATGCTCAGGCTCAGAAGTGTCAATAGATACAAGTGAGTTTGAAGATGAATCTAAAAAATATGAAAGAGAGTCAGAAGCAAAGTGTGAGAAGCTTTAGAGCTGAGTCTGATGATTGACCATTCCCACAACCAAATAATATCACTGTGCAACTCCCTGATGTACACTAAATCTGGAGTGAATTCAACTCACATGCCCAGACCAAGGTGAGTGATATGGTAGAATGATAAGAGATTAGTTGAGAGTGAGGGCACACTTAGAAAATTATTGAATGTTTCACCACTCACTTCAATAGACCCTCTCCTAAAAATATTTTTAGAAGTGTTGTCACCCAGTTATATAAAGGACAAGTCACATGGTTCCAAGAAACTAAACTCAATCTATGGAGGGGCCATGTGATGTGAAGCACCAAAGTTAGTGACCCATGTAGGAGTTGTAGGCACAACTACAACTAAGGCTTTTCCCTTTTATTTCCCCATTTTATTCTCTTTAACATTTTCTTTGCTAGAGTCATTTGCCTTAGTAGATTCATGGGTTGATGAAGATGGTTTGACATAATTTGGAATACCTATGTTGTCTTGAATAAAAAGGCTAGTAATGTGGTCAATTTATTTATTCAAACATTTAATCTCATCATGCTTACTTGAGCAATGCCCATATTTGATCCAATCTTTATTAGGCTTATGATTGGAAGAAGAGGTCACATTGTTTTATTTGGAGGTGGAAATATTTTCACCCTTCTCATCATTTTCTTGTTTTACTTTCTCTCCCCACTATTAGAAGCCTTATCTTTCTCAGTGAGTAATGTGTGAGATTTAGATGACTTCACTGAGCCCATCTATATCAACTTATCTTGCCCCTAAATCAGGTTGACAACAAAGGTATATAAAAAAGGCATCTTCCATGTGGTGTCAAGAGCACTCTTAGTGACATGGAAAGTGAACACAAATATATAATATTCAATACCCAGTTTAGAGAGTATTGACATAACAAGTTGTTCATCTTTCTTATCAATTCCACATGCTTTCAATTACAATCTCAAAATTTTAAACTTCGTGAAGAAGTCTTGAAGAGTGTCAAAGTCATCTAGGCTTAATTTAATGAGCTCATTTTTTAGCTCATTTCCTCTCATCACATCCTGCATCCCAAAGAGCTTGGTGAGTTAGGCCCACACTTTAGTAGGTGTTTTACCATATTTAATGTGAAAGAGTAGATTTGAGGAGATGAAAAGACATGTAGTCCACAAATTTTGTCACAATAATTAAACCATTTGATTTTTTCTCTAGCATCAGTAGGTTCAATCTTAGTGCCCATTATAATTTGATGGTAACCCTTGGATTACAAGATGATTTCTATTTTAAGTTTCCATTCATGATAATTAAATGGTGTAAGCAGACTAATAGAGAGTGAATCCATAGTACAACAATAAATATTGTTGCAATAAGTAAAGAAGAATACAAAAAAAGAAAGAATGTACAACACAACATAGTACTCCCTTAGAACTATTAGCAGTGACTCCCCTAAGTGTTTCAAATACAAGCATGCTCGTATAGACATCAGATTCAATAAAAAATGAGTCTTGAAGTGCATACGTATAAGGAACTAGAGAGATGTTAGGTTCAATCAATAATGCATCCAAAAGAGAGTATAATAGGTATGAAGTGAGATTTAAGCCACTACACCATGAAAAAAATAGATGTTACAAAAAACTAACAAAAAATATCACCAATGCGTAAAGCTTAAAAACTATGCACTTTCAAAAAAAATAGCACCCAAAATGAAGCTAAGGATTGAAAGTTATGGCAGTTACAAGTTCTTACTTGTACACATTCCCAAGCCTTTTCCAAAAATGGATTTTTTTTCTATACTTATGTTTTTTCATCCAAAAATGGAAAAAACTTCAATCTATTTCTTCATTATCTTTCACCTAGAATTTGACGTCCTCTTGAGTCACATGAATTTCTATAGCTTGCTTACTCAATTTTTTCACTTTTTTTACTTACTCAAGCTTTCCACACTGCTTTATTTATTTGAGGTTCTGAAGGAGCTTTACTTTCCTAGGTTTTTGATGATGCGTTATTTACTCAAGTTTTTGACTGAACATTACTTGCTCAAGGTTTTGAAGGAGCTTTACTTGCTCAGGGTTTTAAACATGCTTTACTTGCCTATAGTTCTGATTAAGCACTACTTGATCAGGTTTTCAAATGATTGCTACTCAGGTTTTTGAACAACTACAACTTAGGTTTTTGAACAACTACAACTCAAAAACTCAGAGAAGTAAGACTCCTTCAAAAACCCAGATCTCCAATCAAGTTGTCAATTTTTATAAGTCTGATTACTTACAAGTTACCAAGGTTGTGAAGTCTAATTACTTCTAAGTTATTTGGGTTGTGAAGTTCAATTGTTTAAGTTGTCACATTTTTGGGTTTTGTAGGCTCTTCTACTCATTCATACAAATGTTTAACCAACAAGAATAAAAATTAATTTCTAGAAAATTCATGAACTTTCTCAAAAAACTAAGAGAGACCCATTTGAGATCTCAAATAACCTAGAAGGAATATGTAACTAGATTTTTGATATAAGGTCATTTGATACAAGTTTTGAGGTAGAGAAGAATCATGCCTCTAAATTCAAAATAGCAGTCATGAAAGAATAAAGCCAGCTATGGCAAATGCATGAGGATTGTGCCAAAGGAGACAAATACATGAGGCTATCAAGAAAGCTTTGATACCATGTTAGAGTTTGTGAAGATCTCTGAATAGCGAGCATGTAGTAATGTCAAATTATTGTAGAGGCAGAATGAGAGCTCAGAAAATAGAAAAATTTCATAAAGAAAATGTTTGAATTAACCAACTTAGAAGAATAAGAAATTTCATATGAGCTGAAATTAGGTCAGCAAAAATGTAAAACCCTAATTCATAATTAGAACATACTTAAAGGTAAATGACCCCTAATGACTTAATTAACTAACCTAAGTAAGCTGAAAAGATGTGTAAATAAAACCACTAGGTGGGAAAATGCCTACACTAACAGAGGCATCCCCTCCCCAAGTGCGCACATGTGCATGAACACACACACACACACATATCATCCCAATCTCAAAGGGAGGTGAATTTTGGCTATTAGGATTAATAATAAATTCTACAAATTTTTTTGTAATTGGTTTTGATGTTCAAATCTTGTTTTTATCCAAAATTTTGAATCTTGAGAGAAGTTTCATCAAACTGGTATCATAGTATTTTGGTTGTGCATGATTACTCTTTCAATATAATTATTCATATATTCCTATTTCTAATTTTAATGCTTCTATGTAGTAATAATAATAATCTCCCTTTGTAGATGTGCAATTATAATCTCACAATCATAATAAATTTTGATTATATATGCTAAATTTCACCATATTATTTTTCACTTAGACTCTTAGTTATTTTTTATTATTGGTATGATTATAGTAGCTTGTAGGAAAAATTGGTTCCTGATTACTTATCTGACCCCTAGTTTAAGAACAAACTTAGAAAGGTTTAATATTGTTTTATCCACGAACCTTATTTCCTACCCTACCTTTCTTTCTTTTTCAAGTTTCTTTTGATCAGGCCCACTTTAGATTAGATTCATCATCAATCCACCCATCTCATTGGTAGATCTATATTAATATCATATGTGAATGATCCAAGGCAAATAACTACTCTACTCATCATTGTTACACCAATAGATATAAAACCCAATACCCTGTAACTCATGTCTTGGAGTGAGTATTTCTTCACTACTCCTAAAACATTAGAGGATATCATGTAAGGTTCCCTGGTGTGGATGAAACCCATATCTCTACCTCAAAAAATAAATCAAATAGCCTTATATAGTTCTTTGTGCTCCCTAATTATATCATCGAGCCCAATACATTTCCTTATCTATATCAACTACACTAGACATCTTGATACATTTCATTTCTCTAAGCATACTATATATGCCAACTTGATACAACTTCCCATTTACTACTTTCATTTCATACTATATCAGCAAGCCCAATATAATCTAATTTTTGCTTTTGTATACAACTAACTGCATCAGCCATCTCGATACATTTTTTATTTTCTACTTTAAAATGCACCATATTTTAGAATAATTTTAAGAGGAAATCTGCTAGGATTTCCAAGGATTTTACAAAAATCCTAATACTATGAAACTAACCAATTTTGATAGGTTTTCTAGGAAGACTTAAATTTATTATCATGTTTTTATGTCTCAATATCATGCTACCAGTGATTTGAATATGGCTTTGTTTCATTCATAAATGGGTCTTACACAAACACCCTATAGAAATAAAACTTTTGTTGTAATAATGTAAACAATTCAAATCTAAGCAATACAATATAATTTTGAAAATAAACTCATTCAAGCATTATAACAAATAAAAATAATAACTATGGGACTAATGTTTAGAAGAAAGTATATCTTATTGATTATCTTTTTCTATACTATCACTATCACCCAGCTTTGTCTCGATCCTATAAATCTATTCTATGTTCTGCTCATTCTAGATTTTACTTCTTTTTCTAAACTAGACACTAGCATCAAATTTGGTCCTAATTTTGATGGTTATATCCTTTGAATATAGGCCACTCAATTTCTTCTTGAATTTACACATGTACCTATATTTATTTATTTTGTATGCATATGTGACTAAATCACTCATGATGCATCTAAAAAAACCAAACCCTAGCTCCTTATATTTTCCACACATCTGGCTCAATTAAAAGGGTTTATCACATGAGTCAAGATAATCATAAAAGGCCTATCATTTCTAAGTGTTGCTTACATATTCATATAATCTAAAGAGGACCTCAACCTCACATGTAATTCTCCCTCTTTGGTGTAGGTGTGTGATGGTGATTGTGAAACTACATGTTCTTTCTCTTATTGAAACCCCTTGTACAAACATTAAAAGTGTGAATTTAACTTTTGTAATAATTAAGAATTTAACTATAACAACTCAGTATAAGTTATTATTCAATATCTTTTGAATAAAACAATGTTTATGGTAATTGATAAGCTTGATCACAAATACTATTCGCTAGCTTTGTATATATAAAGAACCTTTCAAAATTGAATTAAGACCTAGTGTCATGGGAAATCCAATTGTAAAAAAAATACACACCATTTACAATCGTCAAAAAATAAAAATTTATGAAAATAGGGAAGAGAATTAGGTAGGACACTACCATCATATTCCAGACACTAGTATAGATGGTAGTGTTATGATCTGATTAGTAGTGTTCGATCACTCAGAAGATTGAAAATATCACAGGGACCTAAATATCCTTGTAACACACTAGATGGATCATGGGGTAGTGAATAGATAGAGCCAAAAGATTAAATAAACAAAGGGAAGATACATGAAACCTAATTTTCTTGTGCATAGCTAGACCACTAAGTACTCAACTTTATCAAAAGGTCTATACATGCAAAACTATGCCCAAAGATGACATGAGAAAAAAATTGTAATAAATATGGTTATCTTCATCCACCACCCCCCTTTAATATAGTATGTCCAAGAAATAAAATTACTATAATTAAAGGAAGCTCATACCTAGGTGTGTGGACACACCTTAATCTCGTCATGATTCTAACTTGACTTTGTAGCTCATGTCTTAAAACCAAAAGCATGTTACAATATAATAAATGTATATAATTTGAATATGAGAAATAATAAAAGTATCTAGAAAGGAAAGAGCATGGAAGTAATACACTTGTATGTGTGTTACATAGTGATATCTCTAAAATACTATCCTTATTTGGAGGACAAAGAGACATAAGGGGACTTGAGGCCACATCCATTTTTTGGTCATGAAAATGAATGAGTTATCAAGTGGTCATGTGTGGATGTTTCCTGAAGAGGGAATTTGGAAGGTGATCATGCCCCCAACCTAGTATAAAACGAATAGTGCAAGGTCCATCGAGGGTACTAAATCTCAACTGCACAACTCAAATGTAAGAACACAATCTATCCAATCTATCCCAAGTCAAATGGTGTATCCATATCAACCTACAAAAGGAAATTAGTTCTTAAGGCTATTGATGGTGTTGAATCTCAACTACACTAATCAAGGGATCCAACTGTTGTAGACAAATAAAGGCTCAATCGGTGTATCTTGGTAAGGTTGGCTCATAAATGTGTTATTGAAGAAGGCACGAACTATGTTCATGCCCCTAACATGTCTAATGTAAGTGATATATAATATGTGTGTATATTTATCTATGATTTAATGCATTTGCATGGCATGTGCACCTATAATCTATCTCAAGCTAAAGTATTTATGAATATATAACCTCTAATATATAAAATTCATCTTGTAACTACATCAATTGAATCATATATGCCTCTAAAATATGTTTTTATGTATAATATATGTCACAAATCTGAAAAATCTATCCCAAAATTATGAAATTTATATATATTATCTATAAAAAAATATGAAAACTCTTTCCCAAACATGTGAAATTCATGCCAAAGGCATGGGATGCTAACCCAAGTGCATATTTGAATCCTATAAATTGTATCCAATTTTGCCAAATTTTCCCACTGTATATGTGTGGACTCATGTCTATATTACATGCCCCCATTTATATCCCCCCGCCCCCATTTTTAAATGAGTGGAATGTAGCCTCATATTTACTGCATCGAAAAAGGATGAGATGTTAGTATCATGTAGTGGTGTGATGCTGTAATAGATTTTTTTACTAGTAATATTTGATTATTTTCCATTTTTCTTATAACATTTATTGTATTTTGTTTATAAAATTATAAAATGTGATTGTGTAAGTTTTAAGTATTGTTTAGGAAAATGAATTAACATGGAATATCTCTTTTTGTGGGCTCCAATGTAACTTGTGGTTCATGTTTGAATATACATAGCTCAAGATATTGTAGTTTGAAGTTTTTAGGCATGCATAATGAGGGTCAAAATCAACTATTATATATAGTAAATTTGAAAATTATTTTTCATTTCATTTTCATTTTAAAATGGTTAAGATTATTGTGTTCTATATTTTTCAAAAAAAATCCTTGAGGGAGATTTGTGTGTCCAATGTGATTCGACATCTTGTAAGCCACTTTAGAGGGCCAAGATCTGGAGGAGTTGGTAAGTAAGATAGTATGGATTTTATCATTTTCTTGTATTTTGATTTTTTTTAATTTTTGGGACCTATTTTAGCTGGAAAAGAGTTGATAGAAACTACCATCATTTTAATGGACATTATCATTGAAATTCTGATGCTAATGTCCCCTTTTTGGATGTCAGTGTCCCATGCTACATGTTATAATGCTTTTGGATTCATAAAAGAAACATAAAGTAATAAAGTTGTTTGAATGATAATCAAGTAATATTTAGATTTTAATAATGTACTATAGCATTTTGATAATATATCTCATTTAAACATGTGTAATAAATATAGTAAATACTAAGCAACTAAGGGATAAAGAGAGTGTATCTTATTTTTTATTCTATTTTGGACTATGGTAGTGATTAAGAGTTGTCATAGGGATGTATTAGAGATCTAAACATTATTAATTCTATATTCTAGATTTTTTTACCTTTGAATAGTTGCATCAATCTGGGACAATAACATCCATTTTTATGTCCACGTCCGATGTAGGTGTCTAATGAGAGATGCACATAGGAGTGACTTCAAATTTGGACCATACCTATGTTGCACATGCATAATTATTTTATACCTCAAATTATGTTTGGCTATATGCCAAATCAAAATAATAATCAACCCTATTTCCTTAGCATTATACCTCTTATACCTTGGGTAAAAGGGGTTAGTAATGTGAGTCGAGCTAGCCCTAAAAACCCTATTACTGCTAAGTGCTTCCTATAAATCCAATACTCTTAAGAGGGCCTTAGACTCACATGTAGTTTTCCCTCCTATGCATGTGTGTAAATATATTAGTGTGACTATACAATTTTTCTCCTAATAACCCTTAGTGCAAGTGATGCAATAGTATATTTGAGCTTTTGAATTATTTATATATTTGATTCAGTATTATAGTGCAATTTGATAGCTTACAATGAGAATTACTTTCTTATTAAAGATTTGTCTTATCAAATTGGAAGGTATTTTAATTAGATCATTACCTTTATATATATATATATATATATATATATATATATATATATATATATATATATATATATATATATATATATATATATATATATGAACCTTTTGACTTTGAACTAGAACCTAGTGACATGAAAAAATATGATAATAAAATGGGCAAAGATGGCTAATAAAACAGTCACAAAGCAAAACATATGAAAAGGGATAAAAATATAAGTCTGGACAATTGCATCGAAGCCAGACATTAACATCGATGCTAATGTCTAGGATGGATGTAAGTATCTAAGGGCTAAAAACATGTATAAAATAAGTAAAACTAGCTTGGGTTCCTGACATACATTGGGTAAATATAAATAATCATAGCACATAGGCCTAAGGGGTAGGTAAAACAAGGTGGAACTAAAGAGGTCCAAGAGAGACCACAACATTAGATGTATAATTCTTAGTAAAAAGGTATATAAATACAAGAAGATTATAAATATGGTACTTGTACCTAAATGGGTGTCTAAAATTTCCTCCTTTAATCTAGTAATGCAAGAGAAAATGGAATTATTAGTTTAAAGGAAAATAATATGCATAATGTGGTGTGGACAACACATCTTGTTTTTGCTTGAGTTGTTCCTTCAATATTTCATCCTTTTGAACATTACTTGTAACCAAAGATATGCCAAAAAAGTAAATAAATTTATATAAACTATATGCAAACAATACTAAAATGTAGCATAAATAAAGAGCATGGATATAGTACACCTATGTACATGTCTTATAGTAATTGGGTCTAGAGTGCTATAAACTAGAGAAGTAGATAGGGGACTTGCAACCTCCATAGTATTTTAGCCAAGAAAATAAGTGAGTCTAAAAATAGTAAAGTGTGTTTCACCATGGTGGTGTTGTACTTGGAGTAGGGATAGTTGGGAGGTGATCATGTCCCCACATGGGATAGGAAGAGTGGTGCTTCAACCATCTAGAGTATAGTTTCCTGATGAGTACAACTCAAGTGCAAAAGATATATATATATATATATATATATATATATATATATATATATATATATATATATATATATATATATATATCAGTATGGGGTGAGTGATTTAATCAAGTTCACCTATAAAATCTTTCTGATACTGGATGATTTAATCTCTCCAATCAC
The DNA here is from genome assembly GCA_037957365.1 of Torreya grandis. Taxonomy (NCBI): domain Eukaryota; kingdom Viridiplantae; phylum Streptophyta; class Pinopsida; order Cupressales; family Taxaceae; genus Torreya; species Torreya grandis. The sequence goes on along the minus strand of JARHVA010003149.1, from coordinate 1,085,550 downwards.
ACCAAAAAGAAGACCCGACCACTATAAATGGGTAAGGTTCAATACAGTATTTGGATTCTTGATCAAGGTGTTAGTACATTAGGGTATTGGTATGCAAATGTTTTGTGTTGTGGTAATAGTCCATAAAATATTTTTCTAAATTTTAAATTAATTTAGATTTTAAAATATTAGGCACACATTGCATAGCACAAGCACCTTGGATATGTCTCATGCTAACATTGTGTATAGCAAATGGTACCGATGTATATAATTTTGCCACAACTGTGAATATGTATAATATATTATGTATGTTTTTGCTAATTTGAAATTTTTATAATTATGGAGAACATGCTTCCAAATCATGCTCCACTATATATGTAAAAATCTAAAAATGTGATATAAGTACCAATGTGGAGGTCATGTCTCTAAAACATGCACCCACTGTAAACTAGAGATGTTATATATTGAATAGGTGTGGAGAACATGATTCCAAAGCATGCCCACATTGAATTTGAGAACTATGAATGTATGGAAGCCATGTCCATATAACATGCCCCTACTGAATATAAAAAATTGATATAATTACCACATACTGAATGAATGTGAACATGCTTCCAAAGCATACCCTCATTGTATTCTGAGAACTATGCCAAGTGTGTTTGAGTATGTAGAATATGTTTATAAACATGCTTATACTAATATTACCCATATTTTTAAGGAGAGGATATAATGCCTTTTGATCATCTCCTTGCAAAAGGAAAATAGATGATGTGTTTGGTATAATTTACTTAATATTATTCTGAAAGTATTATCGATAACAACTTGCAACATTATTTTTGGTAGTATTTGGAATGTATCAGTATATCTATGTAGAAATTTTTTTAGTAATTTTTTTAGTGCTTGAAACTTTTGAAATTTGATATAATATGGAAGGTCTCATTGTATATATCCCAAAATAACTTATGGTTTCAATTTTGGATGCCCGGGGTTCAAGATATGTAGATTTGAAGTTGTGACAAAGTGGTATATTAGGTGGGTTGTAATAGAATTTTGAAATCATTTGCATTTTGAACTTTTATGAATTTAAAGATCTGAGTCTATAGAATAATAATTCCATGCATAAGAGCTCCTCATCTGATGTGATTCAATGTGCTCTAAGTGCCTTAGCTGGCAAGAATTTTTCTACGCTGGTAAGTAGGCTTTTTGCAATGTATTGGTAATTTTGATTTTTTGAAAATGTTACATTTTGAGTCTATTTTTAGGGATTTTTCATATTATATCAAACACTTATGTCAGAATCTTATATGTTTTCATTGGGATGCCGATGTAACTATCCACTTTTAAATGATATCGTCTGACGTTTTATCCAACATAGATGTTAGCATTTAATGTTTCTATCTTATGTGGACACTAGTGTCTAATGCTAATGCAATTGTATTTTCTATTTAATTTATTGATATTTCAAGATTTTTTTAGAAAAATATGATCACTAACAATTTTTTATTTTTAATTTCTTGATTGCATAAGGATGTTCATATTTGAGAGTTCTGACACAATCTACATTATCCAACATTAGCAAAGATGGGTCTGGGTGTAGCCAATTGGGTTTTTATTGATCAGGTGGGATTGGGGCATGTGGCCCATTGAATATAGATCATATATGCTATCCACCTCATCATAACCCTAATAGATAGGTGGAATCAAAATACATGTACATTTTAGTTTCCTACTTATGAGATGATCATCACCTTAGAGGATGTATCAAATTTTTTGGCTGCCAATTAGGGGTGAGAGATTATAGGTTTCTAATTATTGAGAGATTGTGATAGTGATGTGTTTTCATTTATGTCAAGTGGTATTGGTGATGATAAAGTGGCATGAGACTACTCTTGGTCTCATATGCATGATCTTAGTACTCAACGCAGTCTTGGTTGCTAGTGAAAGCTTGTGGGAGCATTGGTTCTATGGAAGCATGAGTGGATGGCATGGAGCATGATGAGAGAGTACATGACACATCCATGTGGTTGAGAGCAATTGGAGTCCTTCTAAGTGGTCTTCAGGTAGAGTGCAAGTATGGCTTATGGGCTTGACCATGTGTGGTTGCCTATGGGGTTTTGAGAACATTGAGAGCTATATAATTATGAGGAGCTTAGTATGCTTAGAATATGCATGTTGGACATGTATAGGATGTTAAGAAGTTAAATAACTAGTTTGTAAGAGGTGGCTAGCGGTCTACAAGATAGTTTGGCCATTGGCCTAGTTGGCTTAGGTGGGCTTATGAGGCCTTGTGAAGGGTCAAAGGGTGTTTGCAGGATGGTGAAGCTTTTTGTTACATGAGAGATGGTTAGGAAAGTTTTTTTCAAACATGTTCATGAGATCTGAGGTCAAAGAAGGAGATAGGAAGCCAAGAAAAGTCTTCATGTGCTTCAGAGATGGTTTGAATTGTGCATTTTAAGCTTGAGAGGAAAGTTTCAATGTTTACTAGTTCATGTATACTTTGAATGGGAACTTGAGCCTTTTAGGAGAGATGGCACATGGGCCTAAAAAGCCTTTCTAAGTATTTTATAGCAGATTGAGGGACAAAGCTTTATGAACATTCATTAAGAATGTAAATTGGTTAAAGCCCTCTATAAACCCTCATAATGGAGAGATTGGAAAAATATAGATATAAAGTACCCAAAATGGATTGGTTAACCAAGTTTTACTATTATAAGGTATAAAGGACTCCTTTAGACATCTCTAGGTGGAAGTGGTGTGTCAGGGCAGTGAGCAAAAGGTTAAAAAATATGCTTATTTCTAAAGATTTTAATGCTACAGATAGGGTTGACCGAGTCAATGCATGAGAGTTATTGGAGCTTAAAGGTTAGAGCTTGTTTTTTGAAATCTATATAGTTGTTTTGGAAATAAATATTCACTATATCAATTAATTTAGTCTCTTAAGTTGACTAGTTGCTAGAGTGAAAATGGAGCAAATAGTGAGAAAGATCCGTTGGAGTGAGAAGATGAATTGGGAAGGTGATCAGGTGTTTAAGGATAGATTTGAGAGATTTATGGTGATTTAGGGGTTGTATTAACTCTATCTATGCATTTTAATTGGTTTCTATTCTTGAGGTATGATTAGGGAATTGACTCAAAGTTGACCTTCTTGGTCCTTTTGAGTATGTGTGAGGTAGTATAGTAAAAATGGATTGTAGAAGAGTTTTTGATATTAGAGCCTATGATAAAATTACATGATAATGTTCTAAGGTCATTTTAGGATATTTTTCATGCCTTTTAAGATCTTAGTGAAGCTATTTGAGGTGAGATAAATTCATGTTTTCATGACTAGTTTTTGGAGCTTGTAGGTAGTCTGAAGTGGCCTATTTAGAGAGGCTAGTTTGAGATGTTCTGAGAAAATTTTGAGGTTAATGAGACATTTTTGGTATTATATGAGTGTCAAAACTTTAGTACATCACTTTTTTCTTCTTATTTTGTCTTTAGTTTGGTTGGAGCAGTCAAAGATCTTTGACTGAGTTTCTGGTGTACATGACCAGTTTGAGTAATCAATTTGTTTGAGTTGGTTTGGACCTATGTAAGCTATGTGAAGGTGAAAATGGATTTGGATGTGTTGTTTAAGTCATGGAAGACCTATCCATGTGTTTTTTAGGTGGTTGTTTGAGAAAATCAACAACATTCATCAGTTCTTCTTGGCATTATATTTGGGTATTTGAAGGACTTGGAGCAAAAGAGAGAATGGCTTGGATGGAGTAGTGGTTTGGTGTTAGAGATATTATAGACCCATGTAGGAGTGAGAAATGATATATTTGAGGTAGATTTTTTTTTTAAGCATTGGTGAGGGCTATTATTCATGGAGATGGTCATATGTCAAATGACCTATAAGGGCTAATGCATTATGCCTAATTAAGATCTAAAGGAGGATTGAGCTTGTTTTGAAGTATGGATGACCTATGGAGTGTTTGAAGTGGCTTGATGACATGTATGAGGATATTTTCTAAGGTTAATACAAGTATGTGAAGTATCTTGGCTGACCAAGATGGGTTAGATGATGGAGTGATATATATACAAGGTCAAATTAGCCTATTTGTGTAGGAGTGAGAATAGAGTGTATTCAAGTGAAGGAAGAACACAATCAAGGAGAAAAGAAGGGTCATTGAGGACCATTAGAGGGTGAATAGGATCAGTCATGTTTTACTGATCATGTTCATGATCTAACAAGTCATTAGACCTAACAATCTAAAGGGCGACTTGGTTGAGCAAATGAGGTAGGTGTGTCTACCTTGAGAAGAGAAGCAGTCTTGGAAGTGTGAGAGAAAGAGAATGTCATCATCATGTGTATAAAACATCAGAGTAGTGGTGGACATCAATTTAGAGGTGGTTGAGTGGGTTCTTAATCACCTAGGGGGTTGTAGCCTCCTTGCTAGTTAGAGATAGCTAAAGGTCTAGTTGGAGCTGGACTAAATTGAGGGGTGGATGTTTCTTGATCAGTTGGAGCTGGTCTAAAGTCTCATGTTTATATTATCCTTATAGGATTGTAGTCCATTGGTTTATAAGCTTGAGAGTGGTTTTTTTCCCCTATAGGGTTTCCCACATAAATGATGTGTTCACATGATGTATGCTCTTGTTCATGCTTTGGATGTTTAAGCTTTCATGTTTATGTTGCCAGATGAGATTAATGAATGATGAATAGATTTTGGAATTGAATTTACATTGTTGTTTACTGATTCACATCCCCTCTCAATAGCTACTCTCAACACTAATTATGGTATCCATGGCTATATTCAATGGTCCCATGCATATTTTACTAGTCAAAGGGGTACTAAGGTAGAACCGAGCAGTATAGTTCATTTTGATGACATTATTAAAAGTGATGTTCTAAAGTTGTAAATGTTTATTTATGTGTTACTAGCATCATTTATAGTTGTGGATGGTGGGACTATTGGTGTTTTTTATTAGATGTAATAGATTGTGTATCATATTTATTTAGATAAGACTAGGTATTAGTGGGCCCATGCTATAGTAGCCCAATTATACAAGGATCTCTACATGTTTACACTAGAGTCATGGTGGATCAGGTAATTTAGGCCCTTACTCATAGTGTGCCTATTGACATAGCTAGAGATAGATTATTTAGAAAGTTTTTGATATTTATGATGTGCATGCACCATTATTTGATCCTATTGTAAGAGTTGTGAAAACATACCATATTGTATCAATGTAATGTGAGGAGTTATGTGTGGAGATGGATAGATAACACACACCACAACATAGTTCCACTAATATTATGTAGACATTCATTGAGCACTATGATGCTTTGAGATAAGAGAACAAGGAGACAATATGATGGATAGGTTATTTTTAGGAGAGAGTATGCGTGTTATCATGTGCACGGGGCCCACAGTTTGATCTTAGTGCATCTACCTCTAGAGGTGTTGGATTTGTATATGTCAATAGTGATGAAGAGTATAACCTGGGAGAAATGTCCCTGACTTATGACTGAAATGTTTATTTGTAAGAAGATTATATTAGCCTACACACACACACACACACACACACACACACACACACACACACACACACACACACACACACACACACACACACACACATATGACATTACTCACATGGATTTTATTTGGTATTGAATAGATTTACACTATATGATTCTATGTTGGTCATTATATAGTTTGTTTAATTGCATTTATTTCCATGGTGTATGTTGTGGATGTTATAAATTTTTTGGTACACATGTATTATTTTTAGCAATAAATAAATCACCATATGCGATGGAGCTTAGATGGATATAAGAAAACATGATTATAATTATCATATGTAAATGGTACTGCAGATTATGCATTTATAATTATATCTAAATTGTCTATAGAAATATCCTATTAATGTATATGTATCTATTCAAGTACCTATATATGTTGTGTAAGTTTACCCCCTCCTTGTACCTCTATATGAAGAACCTAATCGACCAATGGTTCCTTGGTAGGATCAGTGTGGGAAAGATTAGTTCTAGGAGAGAATATGATGGGAGAAGGACTCCTACTAGAAGTCATCCTCCATGAAGGCTGGTGGACCATGTGTTCCATACAAGGCTCAACATGGGATATCTCATCCTCCCTAGGTGAGTTATTAAGATAAGTATGTGAAACATGTCTAAATATGTCTTGTTGATATGCAATGAGTCTATGATCAGATAAATATGGAAGTTTTTTCTCAAGATTAAAACATTCATTATCTTGATGACCATTAATACCATGATAAGTGAAAAAGTGTTATCCATTTCCCTTCTCAAATCTATGAGGTGGGTAATGTGAATTATGAGGGATTCTAATCACGTGTTTGTCTAATAAAGTTCAAAATATGTCATGTGTTCTATCCTGATACCAATCAAACTAAAGAGGTTGTCATCTTGTGGTGCTATTTGGTCTAATTATGGGATGTACTCTAAAAACATGTTCCTTTCCTTTATTCAATACCTTTATTGTTTGATTCAAGACAGATGAGATTGGTTATCTAGAAGTCTTATGAAGTGGTTGAGTATTTTTTGTAAATTTTTAATGTACTTTGGGGACAATATTTTTATCATGTTTTGGCTTAAATGGAGAAATAAGAAACTTAATTTGTGTATTGTTTAGTGTGCATGCATATTTTTACACATCCCAATATAAGATCTAAAATGAAACAAAAGGTTTATATACTTCTCTTTCTCATAGTGGATAAATAAGATCCCTACTAAATATAAATTGGATCTCTAAATTTGAGGGTGTGTAATGTAAGGAATATAAAATGTACTTAAATTGAATGATATAATATTATACACGCTCATTTTGTGTTTTTATCAAATTTTGTAAATGTTCTAATGGTAATTTTAGTAAGGTATACTGATGGAAATGTGATATAAATACATCTTCAATTTATTTAAAAGTTGACAATGAACCAATTGGAAAAGTATAAAACCAATCAAGTGCCCTTTTGGTAAAGCTACAATAAAAGGCAATTAAGAACAAGTCTCCATTTTGGGCCCAATGTTTGAATAGGTGTGTATATTGTTGTAAATGAATAACAAGACATCCTTAACCATCAAAAGAGGATAATTTAGTCATAATATAGTTTAAGGGATAAGGATGCTTAAACACATCCATAGTAAGAAGTTACTCTAATAATGTGTTTTCCTCAAGAATAGCTTCGTGAGAATAAACTTACAATTTAAGAGTATTAACCTATTATTGTAAATCTCTGATGGTTTTCATAATAGATAACATGTCATAAGAATAAGTTGAGTATTTTTATAGTGGTTTCAAACTACCATTCACATAGAACATAGAAATGATGGACTCTTCATCATTCTTGGAAATAGGCTCATCACCTGATTTATCAATATTTGGTAAGGGAAAACCCATGTCTAAAGATTTAGGTATGTATTTTTGAAGTGTGAAAAGGTTAATATCATTGCAAGGTGTTACATTGTTTATAATTTCATGATATATCATAGGAGTGGCAGAAATAATTTTATTATCAGGTACACTCTCTTTTGGAGAATAAAATGCAAAGGAGGAAAGAGAAGAAACCTTTTCCATGTACGTAACCAAATCAATAGATGTGATGATTTTACTCTTATTTAGAGTGCTGATGTCAGGTCCTATATAAAGAAAAGTAATGTAATGCCATTTTATACTTTAGGTTCATCATTAGTATGTAAGAAAGGAATATTCATAGAACTATCTCTTGCTTCCTTGCTATTTGTCTTAGGCAAATATCTTATTAGGAAACCTTTAGGAAACAATTTTTTTGTTGCTTGAATTTACGTGGTTTGACCTTTGTATAAGATACATCAAAAGGATTGGGAATTTTTGTGGGTCCCCAAAAAATGCAAGTTTTGTGAGTGTTTCCTAAGGATGTTCATTGTCACTCTTATTATGTTCTTCAATGATAACAATGGGAGACACAAGGCATGTTTTTTCTCATCACATACTAGAGTTAAAGAATAAATTTGGATTAGTTTCACTTGAATCATAAAAATAAGACATAGGGTTTTCAATACTAGTATTATTTGGAGAAGAAGGCACATGATTTTATCAACATTTTCATTATGAAAGATAGTGGAAGAACATTTAACTTATTTGACATTTACAACATTGGAAAGGGGAGAATCACACTCAATTTTTGGAATAATTAAAGAGGGTATGAATGTAATTGTTTGATTTTAAACATTAGGAATGGTATCATTTTGGATCTTCAATATCATAAAATAGAGGGATGGGAAAGGTATCATAACCAAGGGGCATTTCATCACATTCACAACCAAAAATGGAAGCATCATGGTCACCACTTTGCCAAATTATATTTGCATTTGCATCATTAGTTATTTCATTATCATAGTTGTAATCAAAAGTGGCTTTATCTAGTTTTGTTGTTCTTCTAGGTCTTCATATGCAATACATTGATCATTAGGTGGATTAAATAATATATCTTAATTTTATTTATGTCCACGATCTTTCGCTATGAACTCTGTAAATACTATGAGGGTATAAATAAATATGAAAAATACAATCAATAGGGCCAAAATAAGGATGTAACTAAGAATTTCAAAGTTATGCCCACATAAATGAGGTAGAGATTAGATCTGATAATAAAATAAAGATATATGAAATGAACTTTCAAAGAAAATTTAAACCCTAATATGCAAACTAGGGTTTTGGTTCAATAAACATAAGACAAGTTCACTAAATGTTTTAATGCTTTTGGATTCATAAGAGAAATATCAATTAATAAAGTTGTTTGAATGGTAATTTAGTACTATTCAGATTTTAACAATATAATATAGTATTTTGATAATATATCTCATTTAAGCATGTGTAATAAATATAAGTACCAAGAAACTAAGGGATAAAGAGAGTGTATCTTATTTTTTATTCTATTTTAAACTATGGAATTGATCAGGTTTCATCATAGGGTTGTATTAAAGATCTATACTTTATTTGTTTTGTATTCTGATTATATTTCACCTTTATATAGTTGCATTGATATGAGATGGTAATGTCAATGCTTATGTCCATTTTTAACATAGGTGTCTAGTGAGAGATGTACATAAGAGTGACTTCAAATAAGGACCAGACCTGAGTTTCTGCCTATGTAATCATTTTATGCCTCAAATTATATCTGCATGTGTTCTAAATATAGATAATAAGAAACCCTAGTTCCTTACCATTATACCTCTTACAAATTGGTAAAAAAGGGTTAGTAACATGATTTGAGATAGCTCTAACAACCCTGTTGTTCTATGTACTGTCTATATAGTTAATACTTCTAAGAGATCCTCAGCTTCATATGTAGTTCTTTGTCTTATGCATGTGTATGTAATTGTAATAGTGTGAATATATGTTCTTTATCTTAGTAACCTATTGACAACAAATATTACACCCTAGAGAAGGTTGTTCAAGCCTAATTTAAGATTTGGGAAACATTGGAATGCCTATAGACCTAGGGGTTGCCTATAGTAGAGGTAAACGAGCTAGCTCCTTAGATTGACCTTTAAGTGCTTATCACCTAAATTAACTGATTGCTTATGTGAAAAGAGATATAAATATGCATGAAAGTAAACTAAATTGAGGTGGTGATACCCCATAAGGATTTTTATAAGATCTATTTCACTAAAATTTGTCTATTTCAAGTCTAAAGAAAAATAAAGAAGAAGGATAGGGATAAGTGATTAGAATAAACCCAGATTGGTTTGTGCATCATATCTAGATGTTGTGAATACTCCTCTTTGGCTGAAGAGGATTACTTGTAAGTAAGAAAGTAATACCATAAAATATTTGTTAGTAGACATATAAGTAGGTTGCTAAGCTACGCGGTTGTTCCATAAAGTGTCAAACTTCCTTATAGATGATAGTCCACTTTTGAAAGATAAAAGAGCAAAAAATAACCAAGAAAAAGGAAATGAAAGAGTAAAAGAGAGATAATGTTGTTGTTATTCACAATCTAAGTGTAGTAGAAAGTATTAGAGTATAGGTGGTATATTCAATTTGTATTTTAGAAGTTATTTGGGTAGATCTTAGGAAGGGTTAAGAAATCTATAGTTACCGATGTCGATTAGGCTGCCAATATTGGTGAGGAAGTAACTAATATTGATTAGGTTGTTGAGGTCAGTGAGGAAATGTGATTGATATCAGTTAGGCTACCAATGTTAGTAGGGAAAATAATTGCCTAAGAGTTTGCAAAAGGATTTTCTGGGTCTAGAAAATGTTTTTGGCTAGGCCTGGAAGGTTGGAGAAGAGTTATGAGAGAGAGGGTAGTGTTTGAATGGATGTTAGTAGGGAAAATAATTGCCTAAGAGTTTGTAAAAGGATTTTCTGGGCCTAGAAAATGTTTTTGGCTAGGCCTGAAAAGTTGGAGAAGAGTTATGAGAGAGAGGGTAGTGTTTGAATGGATTTGGTCAAAGGTTTGTGTGTTAGAACAAGGGAAAATGAGTAGGATAGATTTATTATTCCTTCATGGGGTTTGATTAGGAATGTGTAAAAGCAATAAATAGTAGATGGACTATGATCGTATCTAGATGTTGTGAATACTCCTCTTTGGCTGAAGAGGATTACTTGTAAGTAAGAAAGTAATACCATAAAATATTTGTTAGTAGACATATAAGTAGGTTGCTAAGCTACGCGGTTGTTCCATAAAGTGTCAAACTTCCTTATAGATGATAGTCCACTTTTGAAAGATAAAAGAGCAAAAAATAACCAAGAAAAAGGAAATGAAAGAGTAAAAGAGAGATAATGTTGTTGTTATTCACAATCTAAGTGTAGTAGAAAGTATTAGAGTATAGGTGGTATATTCAATTTGTATTTTAGAAGTTATTTGGGTAGATCTTAGGAAGGGTTAGGAAATCTATAGTTACCGATGTCGATTAGGCTGCCAATATTGGTGAGGAAGTAACTAATATTGATTAGGTTGTCGAGGTCAGTGAGGAAATGTGATCGATATCAGTTAGGCTACCAATGTTAGTAGGGAAAATAATTGCCTAAGAGTTTGCAAAAGGATTTTCTGGGTCTAGAAAATGTTTTTGGCCAGGCCTAGAAGGTTGGAGAAGAGTTATGAGAGAGAGGGTAGTGTTTGAATGGATTTGGTCAAAGGTTTGTGTGTTAGAACAAGGGAAAATGAGTAGGACAGATTTATTATTCCTTCATGGGGTTTGATTAGGAATGTGTAAAAGCAATAAATAGTAGATGTGAATGAGTTTCAAAGTAACTACTTAAAGACTTACAAAATAAGTGATGTACTTAGCTGCAATGGTGGTTGAATGATAAGTGCCAAATAGATGACTCCTATCAGACAGTCTAAATCGATGCCTTCAATAGAGATAACAAGTGGGTACTATTTTTTCTAGATCTAGATTGATTTATACAAGATAATATTAAGCCAAGATGTCAAAAGTTTATTACAAAAATCTTGTATGCAAATAAGAATGAGTTTTCTTGTTTTTTGCTGACCTGAACATTAGTGTGAAGTTTGGATTATATAACCAATGTTGATAATCTCATCGATGTCGACCATAGATTGACCAATGTCAGCGACATAAGAATAGGTAAAACTACTATTTTGAGCCTATTTTTATTGCTCCTCATTCCAAGTGTGGTAGCCATTAAGAAACAGTAGAAATGAAAGGTTAAGAAGGATGTAATTAGCTATAAATGCATTTTTAAGGTGAGAATAAGTCTTGGGTAGTTAGGATAAGGGGACTAAGTCTTGAGGTGACTCATCGAGTGAGAATTAGTCTTAAGATGAGGTGGCTATGTAAGGTGACAAAAGGAGTTTTTAATTAAATTAATTATATATTTTAAATTAATTAAATATGTGAGGGGTAAAAGCATGGGTTAGGGAGGCTAATCATTATTATTGAAATAGGGTTCAAGGGGGGTTTTGACACAGGGAGTTATGCATGTGTGTGACGTAATTTTCATGTCTACATTTTCCCCTTTTTGTCTTGTAATTTGCATTAACAAGTTACAAGATAAAAATAGGAGTTAGATGCTTGAGATATTGGATGAGGTATCTGGGGGTAGGTTTAGGGGAATTTGGGAGGGATTTGGGGTAGGTTTTAGGTTAAAATGGAATTTTGGGGGATGGGTCATTTGACCCTAGGGCTAAACCAGTCACTGATGTCAATGGTGTTCATCGACGTCAGTCGACATAGTGCTAATGTCGGTAGGCTTTGTCGATGTTGACTGACACTAAAAATCAATGTCAATATTAAATATTGATGTCAGTGACCATGAAGAATCTAAAAATAAGAGAAAAGGTTAGTTTGGATAAATAATTGAAGTAGTCCACTAATATAATGGTCAAGCTAGCCTCAAAAGACCTTGTGCCAACTAAGTGCTACCTACATAGCCCAATTGAGGGCCTCAGATTAATGTAGTTCTCATAGACCCTACGAAAAAAGATCTAAGGTATGGTTAAAAGTATGTTAGGGGAAATGGGTAAAAAAAGATAAGTTGAAATAGGTCAGGGGACCTAAGGCTTAAAAGATAGGTCATAGGGTCGAATGTTAGGGAGATAAGCCATGAGGCCTAGAGTTATGATAGGCAGTTGGGCCTAGGATGGAGAGAGAGGAAGTGAAGCCTAGGGTAGAGAGGGGAGAGTAGGTTAGATAGTTAGGTGGGTATATGGTCGAGCTAATTTTATAAGACCTTGTATCGACTAAGTGCTGCCTACATAGCCCACTGGAGGGCCTTAGACCAATGTAGTTCTCCCAAAGAGAAGGAAAAAGGATGATTGTAGGTTATGTTAGAAAGTATGTGACTCAAGTTGTGTGTGTGTGGATGTAGACTAGGTTGGATTTGATGTTGTGGGATCACCTACTGAGATTGCTGACATGGATGAGGAGGGATGTCACCCCAGATGAGTGGGAGCACATGGAAGCCATAGGGTTAGGGGGAGTGTGATGATATTACAGAGTCACATGAGACGTGAATCTGATGATAACATTGATCAAGAGGTGGGATCATACCACCAACACCTTCCATCTATTGATTAAAGAATTGATAATGATTCAAGAGGATGTATATAGGATTTTATGATTATAAATCTAGGGTGAGGAGATCTTCTCATGTTCGAGAGAGGAGCATGATATTCACATGGTGGCATTATTTGGAGAGTATGTTAGTAAGGCATTGTATCACTCAGTGAGCTTTGCCTATGAGCTACTGTACATTACTGATGATAGTAGCATTAGTTGAGCATCCTCATGATGATAGGGATTACCATGTATGCATTACTAAATGCAGATGGTGGGAAATTTTTGATTGCATTGATAGGTGTTCTAGCATAGATGGTTGAGTAGTGTATTATATTTGCATGGAGACTAGTGTTTTTGACACAGTTATATAGAGAGCTATGGGGGTTGAGATTATGATGGTGATATAGTTTGTGTGTTAGGAACTTACTTCACTATTGGCTATATGATCATATCATGGTGACACAACCATTGGGGCTACCTTCCATGATTTTAGCCAACTTCAAGGTGGGTTTCAGACAGTGGAGAGATGGGATGATCCAGACCTGAGTAGATGGTATAGTGCATGATATTGATTATTATAGGTGCACAATAGAGGGTTTTATTCTTGTAGATATTATGTGGAGACCTTAATTGACATACCCTTCATTTAAATAATAGGTAGAGTAGCTTATTGGATTATAGATCTTAGTATGGGTTAGAGGGAGACGAGTTAGCAAGCTAGAGATGGTACTTATGGCACAGGTCAAGAGTTAGTTCGGCCTTCTATGAGATGTATCACCTGCCTTCCCTTTATATATGAGGGATGATATTGAGGCATCCATACCCTTACCACAAGAGACAAATGGACTAGATTTTGAGGAGTTGCTAGTAGGGTTGGGTGTAGTTGATCCAAGGTACACAATGGTATATATGGCTTGGTGGGTAGGTTTAAATCTCACGATGGAGGTTAGGAGGCCACCACTAGATTTGCAAGGGCTGATGAGAGAGAGATGTAGCTATACATGTATGAGATTTAGTGATACATGGATAGGATGTGGTAGTGTAGGCTCGAGATGTGATAGTGTAAGCTCGAGACACAACTCAAGAATAGGTATTGGTATTATAGGGAAAAGTGGTGATATTATAGAGATATATCAGGGCATTATAGGGCTAGATTGGTGTATTACAAGGTCAGGTTACTGCACTGATAGTAAAGAGGGATAGTTTGAGAGTAGCAGGTCAGGATACTCTTCCTTCACCATAGGGATTAGTACAGGCTGGGTCTTCAGTATGTGCAATGGGACCAGCATAGATTGTATCTCTAGTGAGGTATACTACTACCCTAGATGAGATTGTTTATTATGAGAGGACCATCATGGAGTTCCTATAGATTTAGAGGTATTTCAAGTTCAGAGAGTAGGATAGATCAATGCCACATACCATGGCTTCGAGCTCACGTAGACGTAGACATATGGAGAGTGGTGATGACACCATTTCTTCACGACTACGTAGAGAGCCTCGAGGACTTTGAGTGTCAGCGTTTACTTTTTTTATATATTTTATATGCACACTAGCCTGTGAGTCAAAAATGAGAGATGTATATTTTGAGAGAGAGATGATATTTTGATGATATATCGATGTACATGTATGTCGAGCATATATATATATGAGATGTATGTTTATTGTGATTGTAATGATGTTGATGTAGATGATTATTTAATGTTATGTTAATTTGATTTTAATGTTTGAGTTAGTCTAGCATTTTTCTATATTTGTGATGGTGTATGCTTAAAATGAATAGGTTGGTTATGTTATTTTATTTCAATATTTTTTAATATTTGTGATGGTAAATGCTTTAAATAAATGGAGAAGGCTTAATAGCTTATATGACATTTTCATCTCAATAGAGAGATCGACATGTGATTTAGATGGTAAAATAAAGAGGCTGAATGCTCACATATTGGTAAAGACCATAATCATAACATAAATAGGCTCAAGAATATGAGCATCTTTCATGCTTTACATTATTGGACCATTTTGTTTGTTAGAGAAGCATCATGTTCACCTTGTGTTAAACGAGTTCAAATTCTCTTGAAAGAGTACGAGGGAAAAAGGGTAAATGAGTGAAAGTGTTTGGGTAGCATAATATTTGAAGTGGGGATGATATGCCCATGCTGTTGGTGACTCGAGAGAGACTATAGGTAAGTCCATGACTTAATTTTTTTTTTTGTAAGCTGATCAATATGGGAAGCCTAAAATGGGATTTTTTATGTGGTGAGGTCATATGAAGCTGATCAATACGAGAAGCTTTTACTTATATTTACCTTTCAGAACAAAGCTTGGCCTAGCCATCCTTCAAGGGAGCGGTCTACGCATTTGTTTTTGATTTTTAAATAGCTTTCCTTTAAGGAAGTAGCCTATTGATAGTAGCAAAAAGAAGTTACGTATATATCTTTGAATGGACTAGTCTACATTGAGAAACATGACCTTAGAGATTAGAACTTGTTTACATATCCCTTATTTTTTTGCTTTTAGTCATGGACAAGTCTATAGAGACTTAAGATTTTTTCACTGTGAGGGCAAAACCATAGCACCTCATAAGTTAACTAAGTGTGTAGGAGTAAGGGTTAAGAGGAAGGGAGATGAATAGAATAGGGGTGCTCAAGGGAAGAGCTTAAGTGAAACACGTGGTGAACAATACTTATTTACCAAAAGAATGATCGTAGGTGTAAGGCATTTAAAGGCTTGAGTTCTGGTCTTCCTTCAAGAGAAGATAAGTGATAAGTTCTTGAGCCATACTTGTGAGTTATGAATTAGCGTTCAAGCCAATTAGGAGCAAACTTACCTCATTTACTTTTTTCCATATTCATCACATGTTGATTTTATTTTAAGATGAGATCTCCAATATTGAAATCCCATTCTTTGAGGTTTTTGTTGTAAGTGCATGAGATACGCTCTTGATAGATTTGGAGGTGGTTGAGGGCTATGAGACGGTGCTTATCAATCTACTCAAGTTGAGCTAAATGGTTTTGGAAAAAGTCATCGTTAGTAAGTATGTATTTTAGAGAAATGTGAAGAGAAGGATTTTGAACCTCAAGAGGCAAAACAACCTTCATCCTATAGAATAAGGAAAAAGGTGTAGCACCCATAGAGGTTTGAATGCTAGTACGGTAAGCCCATAAAGAAAAAGGAATGTGTGTGTGCCAATCCTTGCCTGTATTATTGACTACTTTCATGAGAATTTTGGTAAATGTTTTATTCGAAGCTTCTATTTGTCCATTTACTTGTGGATAGTATGGCAATGAGAAGTTTAATTTGATTTTGAGTGTATCACAAGGACTTTAGATAGTCTTGTTTTTAAAATATTTGTCATTGTTTATTATAATTTTATGAGGGACACCAAAATGATAGATGAGGTGATGGTTGATAAAGTCAACAATTTTGTCAGCCTTAGTGGATATAAGAGAAATGGCCTGGACCCACTTGGTGAAGTATTCAGTGGTAGTAATGATAGAATGATGATGGAGGAAGGAATGAGGGTTAATCTCCCTGATTAGATCTAAGCCCCATTGGGAGAAGGGCTAGAAGTCTTTGGCAACTTGTATTGCATGAATCAAAATGTGAAGGAGGTTAGCATGTTGCTAACATTTGACATAACACTGAACGTAATCATTACAGTCTTGATGGAGTGTTGGTCAATAATAACTGAGTTAAAGAATATGCTTGACAACTACATGACCATTGATATGTCCACCAAAAATGCCATCATGTAACTCCTTAATAGTTAAAGGAGTCTTAGTACTAGTGAGGCATCTAAGGAGGAGACCATCAAAACCTTTCTTTTAGAGAAGTCCCCCTAGCATAGTGTACCAAATGACATGTTTTATGAAGGCAAGTCTCCCATTATGGGGGAGATCAGAAAGGGTAATAGAAAAGGAAAGATAATTCATGAGTTGTTTGTACCATAAGTCATGTGGGTGAGATGTTACATTTCTAATAAAGAGGATGTTAGTTGATGCATAGGAAGGTAATGTTAAACGATACACAATGATATATTTTTGAGGAAGAGGATAAAGAAGGTATGTGTGAAGCAAGTGAAGCCATTGTGTCAACAAACTTGTTTATAGATAGAGAAATAGTTTGTAAGAGATAAGAGTCAAATGATCCTAATAGTGTATCTACATGATGTTTATACCACTGTAGAATTTTGTTTTTACATAGGTAGGAACCATTAACTTGGTTAACCACTAGCTGAGGATCACTAAAAATGGTTATGGATTTGATACCCAAGAAGAGAGCCATTTGAAGTCTTAAGATCAAAGCCTCTTATTCAACCATGTTGTTATTACATTCAAAATCTAGTTTAAATGACAAAGGCATAGATTCACCATCTAGAGGAATAAGAATGACTCCCACACCCCCACTGTATTTACATTTAGATCCATCAAAGAACATCATCATTTGATAAGAGATGTCATCAGTGGAGAGCATTATGATGGATTCATCAAAAACTTTGAGGTTTGAAGGTTGGTTGTCAGGTAAAGGGATGGCACCTAACTAGTCAGTGACTATTTGTCTCTTAATAGAATTTTGTTGAATAAACTCTAAGTTGAATTTAGCAAGGAGCATGAGCCACTAAGCTATGCATTGGTTATGATATGGATTGGAATGCATGTATTTAAGGGGATCAGTATAGGTGACCATGTAGGTTTTGTGATTTAGGAGATAATGGCAAAGTTTGAAGACAAAAAAGACCAACATTAGGCAAAGTTTTTCAGTATGGGTATATCAAGTGTCATAATCAATAAGTGTGCAACTTATGTAGTAAACCACCTATTCTTGATGGTTATCATCTCGATATGCAATCATAGCACCCAGAGAATGGTCTATTGTGGAGATATATAGGTAGAAAGGTTGATTTTCCTTAGGTGGAATAATAACTAGTAGAAAAAGGAGATATTGTTTAAGTGCATCAAAAGCTTCCTAGAAATCTATACTACAATATAAAGAAACATCCTTTTTGAGGAGATGGTGAAAGGGTTGACAATGATCTGACAACTGAGAGATGAATCAGTGGATTGACTAAAGTTTGCCTTGCAGGCTGCAGAGTTATTTGATATTAGTAGGTGGAGGCATCTCTAGTATTGCTCTAACCTTAGCAAGGTCAACCTCAATACCATAGTGAAAAATGATAAAACCTAAGAGCTTATCGGAAAGAACACCAAAGAGACATTTCTTTGGGTTTAGTCGAACATTATATTGGAAGAGATGAGTAAATATAATTTTGAGAATGATCAAGTGATCTTAGAAAAGTTTAAACTTTCCAAGTAAGTCATCCACATAATCTTCCATAATCTTGTGTAGGAGATCATGGAAGATGTAAGTCATATTACGTTGGTAGGTGGCACCAACGTTCTTTAGACCAAAAGGCATGACTTGATAATAGAAAGTATCCCATAGGGTAATTAATCTTGTCTTGTGTTGATCCTCGAGAACAACCATGATTTGATTATATCCAAAGAACCCATATATAAGTGATAGCATCTCATGGTTAGCTATTAGATCAACAATTTGGTCGATATTTGGCAATGGGAAGTCATCTTTTGGACAAGTGAGGTTTAAGTCATGATAATCAGTATAAATGCAAATTCCCTTAGTCAATTTTGTGATAGGACCAATATTGGAAATCCATTATGGGTAGTCGATGGGTTGGATAAAGTTAACAAAAATAAGGTGTTGGAGCTCTTCTTTGACAAGGAGAGCAATACAAGGATGCATCTTAGGAAGCTTCTGCTTAACAAGTTTAGCATCTCGATTGGTGACGATGTTATGGGTGATGATATAGGGGTCAATATTAGGCATGTAATTATAATAAGACCAAGTGAAAGCTTTGTGATGGTTATTAAGAAATGTGGCATAATCAACTTACTTAGAGGAATCCAAAGATTGGCCAATATTGAGGATGTGGGGGTTATCATGAGAGGGCAAATTGATGTCAATGGTTGATTCATTTAACATAGTTTATGTTTTAGATGGGAGCAATCATTGGATATAATAATCATCTATACCCATGTATATGACAATAGCATCATCATCTTGACATTGGTTAGTGTGAATAGTGGGAGAGCCTTCATCAATTATTGCAGGATGAACAAGAGGAAGGGACCTTATCTAATTACCTTGGTGATAGGTGAGAAGCCCTAAATGGATGGCATTTATTGAATTTTTTTTAGGAGATATAGATACCTTCAATTTTGTAGGTGATGATGGAGAAGCTATAGAAGGAGAGATTGGCTCTTCAATAATTGGTACATGGGAAGTTTTAGTGAGTTTAGTTGGTTCATCATAACCCACTCTATGCCTCTTTTTAGCATTTTCAATGGTTTTTCTAGTGGGGTATTCAATAGGTGTATGGACACCCTGCTCGAAATGACCCAAACCAAATCCTTTCCAAATACACCTATAGAGATAGGTGTGTGCGAAACTAGGCTTGCTCAGGAAAGAGAAGTCACAGGTAAATGGTTTTAGTGAAGAGGATGGATTGCCAACAACAGGAGCATGATTAATTCCCCCATATATGAGATTAATTTGAATGTTAGGGGGCTCATAAGGGATGACCATCCTAATGTGAGGATCATAATTTAGGTGCATGTAAATATTTCCATACTTTTGTGGAGTATAAAATATGTTGAGCATCAATAAATGATATTCTCTGAGTGATAAACATTGAAAATTTTCCTCCGTGGAATCCATGTCAGGAATTTGTGTTGCCGATATTTGTGTAATTAGGGTAGTGGAGCTTGTGGAAGCTTCAAAAGTATCATACAGAGAAGATGATGTCTTTAATGGAATGAGAACAACATTGGGACTATATGTCATGTTGCATATTTTAAACGGAGGTGGATCAGTGGGTATAACATGCACTTATCCTTGGTGTTCAAACTTGACATAACGGTACAAAGTTGAGGGTACACATGCCATAGTACATATCCAAGGTCATCCAAGCATGATGTTATATTGGAACTCTCCTTCCACAACATAGAAGAGCTTGAGAATTGTGTGGGGACCTACATGGATATGTAAGACAATAGTGCCCACCATAGTAGCTATGGTATCGTTAAAGGAGTGGGGTACCGTGTCAGTTTGAGACATGCAATTCTTGAGAAGAGCTAGTTATTTTGAGGCAAGAGTGAAAATAATATTAATACTAGATCTTCCATCGATCATGACTCTCTTGACATAAGTTTGATCAATATATGCGGTAATAAAAAGGGCAAAATTTTGATCTTCAGGGGTGTTGAAGTGGAATTTTTGAATTACTAAAGGAAATCAGGGAGATGAAATTAAGAGAGCTAACCAAAGCTGCAAGAGGTTGGGGATCATCAGGTTTTACCTTAATTGCTTACAAAGAACTAATCAAATCTTGACGGTGTTAGAGTGAGTTTTGGATTAACTCATATAAGGACATTTTCACAAGAGTTTAGTGAAGCTGTTTCACCATCGAGCTTTGAATAATGTCTAAAGATGTTAGTTTTGAGACCCCTAAGATGGAAACCTTAGAATTCAGAGGAGTGTCTTTGGAAGAGGGATGATCCCAAGGAGCAGTGACTTCTTCCTTACCTTTATCCTTTTGGTTTTATGACCACGTGGCCACATTAACTATGTTGATCTAAAACATAGGTGAAGGAGGTGAAAAAGGGGGTATGACAACATATTTGGGTTTGAATTTAGGTGGAATAGGAGGCATTGTGGAATAATGGGAGTATAAATAAAGAGAGTGTCAACATCAAAGTGTTGTTGAATAACTGCTATGAGAGCTTTACAACTCTCAGTATCATGTCTAAGTGAATGATGCTATAGACACACTTATGTATCATTAAACTAAGATGGCTTCATTCCAAGGGGACTATAAGGCTTAATGGGAGGAAGAGTTATTACAAATTATTGCAACAACTTGTTGGGTGAATATTTTTTCAGTCAGGTAACTGATGAGCAAAATAGGTCTCTTCAACCACATCATAGAGAAATTGGTCAGCTAGATGTGTAGGTTTACTACATCAAAAAGGGACAAATCTCTCCTCTCATCAAGGGTAGATTCTCTATAGATATGCAGGAGCTATATACTATATATATAAATAGAAAATAACACTCAAGGGTAGGATAAACCATCCATCTCTCTTTTTTTAGAGATGATGTTCACAAATCAAAGGAGAAATCCTGATGAAATGAAAGAAGACACTCCTCTTCTTTCAGAAGTGTTATTCAGCAGATAAAAGAAATCTTTTGGGTGATGATAAGTAACTGTAACAGGGCGCAGTAACACAACAAGATGAAATGAGGCATAAAGTCTCCACCTCAACTGCCAAAGAGTGAAATACGAAAGACAATGAGGGTACAAAGTCATCTCAAGGTATTTTATACAAAAATAGAATACGAAGGATAATGAGGGCACAAAGTCGTCCTAAGATCCTTTACACAGGAATTTAAAAAATAAACAAATTAAAGATAATTGTGGTAACACAAAGTCTCTCCACAATTGGCTTTAAGACACCTTCCTGATCACTTTCACTAATTTTGCTTATTTAATCAAATAGACAAAAAAATTATTATGGAAATAGACATAAGAACAATTCCCTCAACAACCAAGCTATTCCAGCACAAAGTCTGAAAAGTCACTTGTTTTCTTATTCAAATAACAAAATATGATCAACAATATGAGCTCAAAGTCTCAGTAATGCCTTTCAATTTGGGCAGAGTTTCATATCTGATTGCAAACTGAGATCCCCTTTTTGACAATAAGAGATAGTCTTATATATAGTGCTCCAAGAAAGACTTGGGCGCTTTGTTTCACAAAAATGATGGCTTATGATGCATTTAATGTATTTTAAATTCTGTCCATGGGCTATGTTGGAATTGAGCATCAATTTTTAATACGGGCCACCTAATGTGTTTTCTTGATGTGTTTCTAGTTGTTCACTTTACTCAATGTAGGAAGATAGACCACACCATTGAATATTTGTGCTTTTCGATGTCCACCTAGTGGACTACTTTATAGAAAAATCTCCCATACATAGATATTTTTGATCTTTCTCCATCATTTCTCCTTTCTTTGTTGTATTTCATCCTTATCTGTGCGATCTGAGCTCTCAGGCTATCTCTTTAGCCGGTGGCTAAATTTATTCATAAGATCTGTGCTTAAGCCTGCAAGGATCAACAGTTATTTTATTATCACAAATTTGACGTGGTTAGGTCCGTCATCATTTGAAAGCCAACAGCTACTTGTTTTCCCTAAATTTGATAGCTGTGGGCCTATCATCCTCCTTAGCACTTCTTTCGTGTCTTTCCTATTTACTTTGGCCACTTTCTACTATTCTTAAAAATTGACACATGGCATGTTCCATTGTGAAACAAGTGAGGACACATGGCAACATCTGCTTAACTTATAGAGGCTTTGGAGGCCTTTTGAGAGTCTTACGGATGATGACACGTGGTGGCTTCCACTAAGCTCATAAAAACACTGTAGAAACATTTGGGACTCTTTTGAACTCATGTAGATGATGACAAATGACACATTTCACTCAAGTTTAACCACTCACCCGAGACCCACCACAGTCCTAACCCAATAAAAGGAAAAAGCTACGGATGTTTCCACTTGATGGCCTCTATCAAGATTTGTAGATGACACGTGGCAGCTTCCGTTGCAACTTGATGTTTGATCTTTCCCAGAGGGAACTTGCCCTTCGGGGTCTTGATAAATGGTCCACTTTCCCTAGCAAGAGCCTCTTGCAAGGGTACCTACCCTTCGAGATCTTTCAGGTAGCCTTTGGGCTTTTATTTCCTCGATGGGTTTTCTATTTCGATAGACTTTTCCTTTAAACAAAAAGTTTGAAGGAATTCTTTCTTTCAGTTTGTCTGAAAGAAATTTTCCTTCGCTTTGCCTCTGCTTTCCATTGGGTTTTCTATCAGGCTTTCTTCTCAGGTGAATTCCTTCAGACAAAAAGTCAAAAGGATTCTTTCCTTAACCATTTTGCTACATTCTTTTCTTGAAAGAAAAATGTGCCCTCTGTAAGGACTGTTCAAGCCCAAAAATATTCTTTAAACTTTTGAAACGGTCCATCTGCTCTTTGCTTGCCCTCTGCAAGGGCTATTTGTCTTTGGTTCACTTTTCTGAAGGAATTCTCTTTATTCATTTTTTCTCATTGCCCTCTGCAAGGGCACTTAGCTTAGTTCACTACCCTCCACAAGGGCACTCAGCTTGGTTCACTACCCTTCGTAAAGGCTGTCAGCTTGGTTTAATGCCTTCCATAAAGACTCTTTTTTCTTTGGCTTTGGGGCAACCCTTTGAACCTGTTGATTGAACCAACTTTGGTTCAACAGTTCAATGGTTCAATTTGTTCAATCTCTTGTATTCCATTCATTCACTTGACCACTTGAACCAAATGCTTTGAGCTAAACCATATTAAACCATATGGCTATTAAACCTTTGAACCCGTTGAACCTTTGAACCAAAGTGGTTCAATGGTTCAACGGTTCAAGGGTTCAAGCCTTCTTCTCTTTGATAAGTATTTTGAAGTTGTTGAACCTTGAAGTGGTTGAACTTTTAACCTTGACAAATGTGCTTAACTCTTGTTGGTGATGTTGAACCTTTGAACCCATTGAACATGTTGAACCAAAATAGTTCAAGGTTCAATGGTTCAATAGTTCAAACACTGCATAGAAGCTTGTCGATGAACTCTTTTGGTTGAACGAAGGCATTGAACCAATCTTGAAAATGACTAAGTGTTAGAAACTTATTCTTTTGATTGAACTTGATTGTAGAAGCCTTTGAACTTGTTGAACTTACTGATTTTAAGCATGTTGAGTCCATAGAAATATATCTACAGAGTTCATAGATTTAAACCTGTAGAGTTTATAGATTCAAGCCTATAGAGTCTATAGATTCAAGTCTACAGAGTCTGTAGATTCAAGCCTGTAGAGTCTGTAGAAATATAAAAAACTTAAAAAATAAAGAATTTGAATGCACAGAACAATTTTTGGGAAGGGAAGAGACAATTTTGGCATGTGGGGCCAAAATAGTTCAAAATAGTTTAAGTGTTGTCTAAAAAATGACTGATATTTTTGGGAAACAATAGTTGGCTCTAGTTAGGGAACTTCCTTCAGTTAAAAACTTGAAACAGCTGAGGAGAGTAGAAACCAGAATCTCTAGTGCCTTGAAGTGTGCCATTGGGCTATGGAGTCATGCTATCCAAAAAAAAGGCAACAAAAACAAAAATGAAACCACAAAAATAAGACTAAAGACTATACATATTGTATAAGTTGATCTTATCTGATACTTCATAGATTGAAGTGTTTCAGATATTGCCCACTGTGAGATAATAAAAAAGGCGTACCATCTTGATATTTTAGCAAGAAACTATTTTCACCATTGAGTTGATGAATAGTAAATGGCCCCCTCCAAAGGGAGCCAAACTTCCCATGCGCCCCCTTTAGTTCTCTTCTCTTGTTCCACAGTAGGACTTGATCTCCAACTTAGAAATCACAGTTTTTTGC
Source organism: Torreya grandis (assembly GCA_037957365.1). Classification (NCBI taxonomy): domain Eukaryota; kingdom Viridiplantae; phylum Streptophyta; class Pinopsida; order Cupressales; family Taxaceae; genus Torreya; species Torreya grandis. Next base: position 1,061,021 of record JARHVA010003149.1, on the reverse strand, counting down.
CTTTTAGTTGAAGAGCTTCTTCACCAGGTTTTGATGGGTAGTGATTCAGTCCACCACCATAGTTCTCTGCTTCTCTAGCTCAGTCAAGCACATGATATTCTTATCAAGGGGGCTTTCATATGTCTGATCTTTAATTGCTTTAGCCAATTTTAATGCTGAAAATTCTAAGGTGATTGGTATCTCAACATTGATACCATAAAGAAGTTGGAAAGGAGACTTATCAATTGTCCTTTTTAGTGTAATTCTATCTACCTATATACTATCAACTAATACTTTATTCCATGTCCTTTAGTTGTCATCCACCAGCTTCTTGATGATAGTCACCAAGTTCTTATTTCTTGATTCAACTTGTCCATTCCTTTGTGGAAAGTAATCAAAAGAGTGGGAGAGGGTAATCCCATAGTAGAAATAGAATTGTGTAATCTCTTAGGAAGTAAAATAAGCTACATTATTAGTAACAATCTTGGTTGGGACCTCAAAATTGGAAATGATATTCTCTTTGAGGGAATTGACACTACTTTTGAAGTAACATGCTTGGTTGAGATGGCTTCCACCCACTTGGTGAAGTAGTCAATTGTTGTAAAGACATAATCATGTCTAGTACTTGAAGATGGGTTTATAACTCTAATAAAATCAATTTCCCATTACTGGAATGGTTCCTTTATGACCATTGGTTTGAGAGGCAGGGCAACTAACTTAGGTCTTCCAACAAATTGATGGCACAATTCAAATTTTGTCACCCACTTATATGCATCTTGGAAAAGAGTTGGCCAATAATACCTAGCTCGAAGAATTTTATGAGAAGTCACAAGAGTAAAAAAATGTCCTCCACAGGCTAGATTGTAGAAAGATTTTAAAAGTTGGCTTTATTACTCCTTATCCACACAGCGAAGGAACACTCCATCAAGGCTCTTCTTGTATAGGCCATTGTCTTAAAAGACAAAATTGGCAGCTTTCAACTTGATAGTCCTCCTTTTTTTGTAAGATAGGTGAGCATGACACTCATCATAAGTAAAGAAATGAGTAATACTTAAATACCACTCATTCATGGTGGAGTGTCATGTCCCCTTTTTCATGGACATTGACAGATGTGATGATTGGCCTATTATACGACCTTCGTAGGCTAATAGGATGGATAGAGGGTCATAATGGAGCTTGGATTGACTTTGATTCACAGGATTTCTACATTTGATTTTCATTCGGGCTCTTTCAGACACATTTGGCCTGAGCTCCTACTTTTTAGGGATATTTGATATGCAGCGGAGTGCCTTTATTTTGGTATGGTCATATGCGGAATCACTCCCTGATTCACCTGCTTCGATCGGTTTGAGGATCCGACGTATATTGAGGGAGATATTAATATTTGATTGATTTAATCAAATATTAATTATTTGGTCTCATTAATAATTAATTATTAATTATTAATTATTTGCTCTAATTCTAAATTAGAAACCCTAATGCTAATTTAAGAAAACCCTAATTAGGGCAAGCATATCTTTTGAGGGTATAAGGGTTTCACATGGAGGCCATTATTGATTATGCTATTGAATATTGATATTGATTTTGAGAATTTCTTCTGTGAAGACTGAGCCTAGGGTTCAAGGATTCCATTTGCATTGGAGAACGTTCCCTCTTCAGTGTGTGCAATTAAGAGGCTGTGGAATATCAGCTGATCTATTGCCAAATTGAGAGATAGCTTCATCCAGAAGTTATCACAGAGATACAGATCTGAGAGATAGCTTCATCCAGAAGTTATCACAGAATTCCAGGGTTGAGAGATAACTTCACACAGAAGTTTATCATAGAGCTTTCCAGGTATTTTCTTTATTTAGTTTGATCTAATAAGTTATACAGAGATAGATCTTGTGTTAGAATCTAGATTCGTGAGATCAGGCTGTTCAGCTATCAGGGGTTAAGAAGAGACAGGTTGGCGGCCGTACCAAGTCCGTATAGGTCCGTACAGAGCGCATCAGGCACTGACCTCGGCAGAGAAAGGGCTACAGTGACCGACATCGGTCGACTGAAGACCGACGTCGGCAGAAAGCCGGCCGACAGTGACCGACGTCGGCGATATATCGACCGACGATGGCGCCTGTGTGTCGACACAGAAAGGCCGAGACTTCTAGAAGTGCAAGTTATTCCCAGTTTGCATGAATTCAGGGTTTTTAAGACCAGATTTTAATATTCTTTTATTTGTATAACAGAGACTCAATTGTGTAATCGTCCAGAAGAACAAGTAATGAGATCTTTATTTGCTATTGAGAGATTATACTGTGATTTGTGTATGCTTATTTTGAATCTATTCTGCAAGTTTGTATCTGTGATCAGAGCTTTGGTCTTTGGTATCATAGTTTTGTGTCTTTCAGATATCCCTATTCGGAGGGGACATTACAGTGGTATCAGAGCATTTGTAGGAGAAAAGGAGCCCCTAAGTAAGGGACATTACATGGAGATCAAGAGGATTGTCAGTGTGTCTTCTATTTCTACTTTTTCATGCTCTATTTTTTCTAGTTTGTTATTAGTAATTAATTGGCATAGGCTTTTTCCCCATACCAACTTTGTTGGCTTGATGACTAGATCAAACTCCTAGATCTTTACAATCCATTTAACCTCTTTTCATCTCAAACTCTTGCTGACTTAGTATGGATTTGACTGTGGTATCAGGAACTAAGGCAGTAGTGTGAGAATTCAAGATATAGAAGTAGAAATATTTGACTGCATTCACTACTAGATAAGCATGCTTCTCCATATTTGAATACTTTAGCTCATGAGCTTTGAGAGGGCAGCTCATAAAAAAAATGAGAGATTCCATAGCTTATTTATCTTGTTGAATCAGAATCGATGAAAGCGTGTGTTCAAAAGCATAACTGTATATGATGAACTCTTTATTGTAGTCTGAACAAATTAAAATTGGGGCATGGGCAATGGTAGTCTTGATATCTTCAAATGCTGACTTGCCTTCTTTAGTGTAGCTGAAGGTGGCCTTTCCCTTCATCATGTTCACAATGTGTCGAGTCTTCTCAACAAATTCAGGGATGAATCTTCATAAAAAACTCACCTTTCCAAAGAAAGAGTGAACAATAGTCTTACTTATAGGCAAGGTAAGCTCTTAGATAGATTTGACTCTATTTGAGTCAATCTTTATGTCTTCTTTAGACATAATGTGTTCGAAAAGTTTTCTCTTTGTTACTCTAAAAATTGACTTCTTGGGGTTCAAAAAAATGCCATTTTGGTAGTAGCACTCTAGCACTTATTGCAAGTGGCGTATATGATCTGAGTGATGCTTAGAAAAGATGGTCAAGTCATCAAGATAAACTACAATGAATTTACCCATTTCATCTTTGAAAGTAAGGTCCATTGCTCTCTGAAAGGTGGTGCAAGCATTTATCAAGCTAAAATGCATCTTTCTATATGTAAATGTGCTTCAAAGTGTGGTGAAAGTAGTCTTATGTTGGTCTACTTCACTAACTTCAACTTGATTGTATTCTGAGAAGATGTCTAGTATTGATAATATCTCTGAGCTGATCACTGTCTAAAGCACTTGATCCATGATGGATAAATGATAGTTATCCTTTAAAGATGACTGATTCAGATTTTTGAAATCCACAAAGATACAAATTTTGCCATTCTTATTAATGATAGGTACTATGTTTGAAATTCACGTGGAATGATGGATTGGAAAAATTATCCTAGCATTTAGTATTTTCTATATTTTAGATAGGATAGTATCTGATATCTTTGGATTATATTGCCAAGATTTCTGCTTATAAGGCATTGAGTTAGCCTTGAGAAGAATGTCATGGCAAATTTTATTAGGCCTGAGAGACTTTAGGTCATCATAAGAGTATGCTAAGACATCCATGTATTGGCTGAGCAAAGTAGTAAACTTGAAACTCTCTTTAGGAGTGCAACATTTACCAATGTTAACCATCTTGGGATTTTCTTTGGTACCCAAATTTATCTGATCAAACCCTTGGGAGGAGCTTGAATCTATTTTTTGCTATTTGATGAATTTTTTATGTTTATCAAATAGCTTTTTGAGAGAAACTAGACCTTTGGAAATTTTATTCTTTTTGAGTTGCAATAATTTTTCATCTACATATGAGTTCATTTTAGGAGCTGATTCAAGTTTTTGAGGATCACTGCCTTCAAAGTGTAACTATTCGAATCTATCTCTTTATTCTAGAAAGACAATGATTTGGTTGTCATTGTTAAACACTTGCCAATGGCTAGCATTATCAGGCACACTCAGTCAGAAGACCAGATCGATGGTGTATTTGCCTCCTGTGAAGTCTGGGTGAGGGACTAAGATAGTTGCTGAAATAACCAGTGCATCATCTCAGTCATTGAATTCTCTAGGTATGGTAGAGATGTTGAAAGTATCAAAACTTTCAATGTGATTTCAGACTAGGTTGTGGTAGGGGCAAATCTCTTATTTTTGATTTGGTATAGGTTTTTCATTTGACAAACCACCAACTTGACATCTCCTTTGGCATAAAGGAGTTTGACATCTTTGTCTTTAGTGGCTTTCAATCCAAGTAGAAGGGATTCATATTTAGCAGTATTATTAGTATTACTAAACTGTAACTTGTATAAAAATGGAAAACTATCTCCTTGAGGAGATATCAACACAATTTCAACCCCTGAGCTGATAGAAGAATTGCTGCCATCAAATTTTAGGGTCTAAACATCATCAAAAATTAATCTTCTTTCATATTTCTCATCATTAGAGATGAAAGATCCTTTTTCATCTGTACTACACTCTACCAATTCTTCTAATGTCTTATTTGAATCCATCTTTGGATCGCCACCTACAAAAATTTTATCTGCTAAAACATGAATATCCTCTATGGTTAAGAAGTAATTTCCCATGCCTAAAAATTCAAATAAAATTTGAGCTTCAGGGGCCCATGTCTGAGTGAACATATTTTGATTCCTTTTTAGGAAGTAGCCTCTGCATGATGCCTTTGATAGGGATCCTCACTTCAGATGGGTCCATGCTCAATTCTCTACCAACATCTTTATAGAAATTTCACCCTAGAAGAATGTCGTATGAGGCTGAAACGTCAACCACCAACTGTTATCTTAATTTTTTTGTTTGGAATGCTGCAAATGCAAATTGGGCATCTTTGATTTGTCCTAGCAAAGGTACTTGTTTGTTCTCCATGAAAAAACATCTTCTAAAGGTTTTGGTTAGTGTGAGTCCAATAGATTTTGCCACCTTGGCAGGCATGACATTGTCAGATGCACCTGAGTCTATGATGTAATTGCTCAGTTTGTGACTATTTATCAACAAAAAAATATATAAAGGCTCTATTTTCCCAAGAGTAGTTGGAAGAGTAATGATAAGATGGTTTGAGATGGGCACGTTCTTTGAGAAATCATGAGTTACCTTCTTAGCATCTTGTTCTGTAGAGACATCTTTATTCTTCACACACTGAACTAACCTATCCAACTGTTCATGATTGGCTTGTAAGAATTCAAATTCAGACATTTGAATTTTAGTCTTTTTGACATAGGCGATTATGTCAAATGACTGAAATAGACTAAGAACAGAGGAAGACAGTTCATTTTTCTGGTTTTTAGGAGGGGGAGGACTAGTTTATGGAATTGAAGTTGGAGAGGGAGGAATGCTTGATGTACTTACCTTTTTATTACTCATGAGGTCCTTTGATTAGAAAGGCAGAGAAGTTTCTCATTTGGCAATTGAGATTGTAGGTTGAGAACTTTCCTCTATTTTTCTTTATTAGCTTGCTGGGCTAACTAGTTTTAAGACCAGGTGAATACAACATATGATCCATCAACTACTTCACTTTTACTTTTGGGTTCATCCTGGTAATTCAAGAAACTGATGTTGGAGTCACCAGCTAATTCTTCTTGGCCTTTTGCAAAGAGATCAACGTCATTTTCTTGATTCAATTCAGGCTAGAAAGAAAAATCAAATTGTATTTTGAGATATCTAATTACTGAATTGGTTGGGGGTGCTTCAATGGGAAGTTTCCCCTATAAAGGAAGAAGACAATTTGGATGTCCTTAATTTTTGGTAGTGTTGCCTTTGTATGACTGATTGGGGAATGTCTTTCTTGGCATCTCTGTATGAAAGAGCTGAAGATATCTCTTGTGCCATTTGCTTCTACGAGTTAGCAACTCATTTGCCAGCTTCTACACCATTGGATCAGTGGTACCTATAGATGGATATTTATAAAATGAAAAGGATTTACCTCTATTTAGATCTCTTCTTATTTTTCTTGCCAAGATAAGGTCATATTCCACCTCAGTGGCTAAATCCTAAGCTACAGCAAGGTCTATTTGGCTAGCATGTCTTAGCAAAAAATTTACTTCAGGCAGTTAAGAGTTGATGAAGAAACATTTGAGATTCTCAGGGGTTGGTTGAGCAATAGCAAAAATTCTATTCCTTAGCTTGCCAAATTTGGTTATGAAATCCCTCATTAGTTCATAAGGCTCCTTCATTTATGTGAGTTGAGTCAGCAGGGCATGTGCATCTTCTGTAAGTTTGAATCTAGCTTCAAATTTGGCTTTGAGGGTGTTCCAGTTAGTCACTGATCTAGCCTACAAATAGTAGAACCAGTATATAATAGCACTTTGTAGAGTTTTCATGAAAAGTCTGACTGCCACATCCTCAAATTTCACTCCTATTACACCATAGGGTATGCTGAAGGCTGAAATATGTTTGTTAGGATGAACCTTTTCATCACCATAAAATTTGAGAAAATTCTTTCTTGAGCTACGTGGAAGTTCATGCAAGGGTAGAGTTAGATTAAGTGGGCTAAAAGAGTTACCCCAAGGGCCTTGAACTGCCATTGTATGACTATGAAAAGGTGGAATAACAAATCTCAGAGAGGTAAGTATTGACAAAGCTTTATTAATAGCAAAAATGGATGCTTTGTCTGGTAATGGAGACTTGACTTTAGTAAGAGAAAAGCTCTTGGTTCATTGGAGGCAAGATGGTGAAAGAAATAGATCAAAATTACTTTGCTGTACCAACTTGAATACAGGGTCGACAATACCTTTAGCCCTGTGGCTTTGCATATAGTGTGGAGTTGCCAAATTGTGAAACAAAAATATGAAAGAACTGGCCCTACTTCATCTTGAAGCTTGAGACTTCAAACTACACATTTTATCCCAGTTTGGAGGTGGAGGGAGATGGTAAGGCTATAATGATAATAGGTAAGACACATAATAGAGTCACTAGAGTCTATAATGGATAAGGGTAGGGACTTCTTCAATTTAAAACTTGAGGCTTCAAATTGTAAGTTTGATCGTCAGTGGAGTCACCAAAAATTGTTGGGTGAATATTTTGTCAGTCAGCTAACTGATGAGTAAAATAGGTCTCTTCAACTACAACATAGGGAAATTGGGTGGCCAAATGTGTAGGTTTACTACATCAAAAGGGGACAAATCTCTCCTCTCATCAAGGGGAGGTTCCCTATAGATATGTAGGAGCTATATATATATATATATATATATATATATATATATATATATATAAAAATAGAAAATAACACTCAAGGGTAGGATAAACCATCTATATCTTTTTTTCAGAGATGATGTTCACAAATCAAAGAAGAAATCTTTATAAATGATAGAAGACACTCCTCTTCTTTCAGAAGTGTTATTCAATAGACAAAAGGAATCTTTCAGGTGATGATAAGTAACTATAATAGGGTGCAATAACACAATAGGATGAAATGAGACATAAAGTCTCCACCTCAACTGCCAAAGAGTGAAATATGAAAGATAATGAAGGCACAAAGTCATCCCAAGGTCTTTTATATAGAAATAGAATATGAAGGATAATGAGGGCACAAAGTCATCCCAAGATCCTTTACACAAGAATAGAAAAAATAGACAAACTAAAGACAATTGTGGTAGCACAAAGTCTCTCCACAATCGGCTTCATGACACCTTCTTGATCACTTTTATTAATTTTGCTTATTTAATCAAATGGACAAAAAGTGTATTAAGGAAACAGACATAAGAATAATTCCCCCAACAACCAAGCAATTCTAGCATAAAGTCTAAAAAGTCACTTATTTTCTTATTCAAATAACGAAATATGATCAACAATCTGAGCTCAAAGTCTTAGTAATGCCTTTCAATTTGGGCAAAGTTTCATTTTTGATTACAAACTGAGATCCCCTTTTTGATAATAAGAGAGAGTCCTATATATAGTGCTCCAAAAAAGACTTGGGCACTTTGTTTCACAAAAATGATGGCTTATGATGCATTCAATGTATTTTAAATTTTGTCCATGGGCTATGCTGGAACCAAGCATCAATTTTTAGTATGGGCTGCCTGATGTGTTTCCTTGATGTGTTTCTAGTTGTTTGCTTTCCTCAATATAGAAAGACAGGCCGTGACATTAAATATTTGCACTTTCAAATGTCCACCTAGTGGACTACTTTACCTTCTAGAAACATCTCCCATGTATGAATATTTCTGATCTTTCTCCATCATTCTTCCTTTCCTTGCTATATTTCATCCTTATCTATGTGATCTGAGCTCTTAAGCTATCTCTTTATCCAGTCATTGAATTTGTTCACAAGATCTGTGCTTAAGCCTACAAGGATGAACAGTTATTTTATTGTCACAAATTTGATGTGTTCGGGTCTGTCATCATTTGAAAGCCAATGGCTACTTGGTTGCCCTAAATTTGATAGCTGCAAGCCTATCATCCTCCTTAACACGTCCTTCATGTTTTTCCTATTTGCTTTGGCCACTTTTCACTATTTTTAACAAGTGACACATTCCATTGTGAAACAGGTGAGGACACGGGGCAGCATCCGCTTAACTTATAAAGGCTTTGGGGGCCTTTTGAGAGTCTTACAGATGTTGACACATGGTAGCTTCTGTTGAGCTCATAAAAACAATATAGAAACATTTATGACTCTTTGGAACTCATGCAGATGATGACATGTGGCACGTTCTGCTCGAGTTTAGCCACTCACTTAGGACCCACCACAGTCCTAACTCAATAAAAGGAAGAAGCTGTGGACATTGCCACTTGGTGGCCTCCATTGAGCTTTGTAGATGACATGTGGTAGCTTCCACTACAACTTGAGGTTTGATCTTTCTCGGAGGGAACTTGCCCTTTGGGGTCTTGAGAAATGGTCCACTTTCTCTAGCGAGAGCCTCCCACAAGGGTACCTACCCTTTGAGATCTTTTGGGCAGCCTTCGGGCTTTTATTTCCTCGGCGGGTTTTCTATTTTGGTAGACTTTTACTTCAGATAAAAAGTCTGAAGAAATTCTTTCAGATAGTTTGTCTGAAGGAAATCTTCCTTCGCTTTGCCTCTGCTTTTCATAGGGTTTTCTGTTGGGCTTTCTTCTCGGGTGAATTTCTTTAGATAAAAAGTCTGAAGCATTCTTGCCTTAATCATTTTATCATGTTCTTTTCTTGAAAGAGAACTATGCCCTTTGCAAGGACTGTTCAAGCCCAAAAATATCCTTCGAACTTTTGAAAGGGTCCATCTGCTCCTTGCCTACCCTCTGCAAGGGTTGTTTGTCTTTGGTTCACTTTTTTGAAGGAATTCTCTTTGTTCATTTTTGCTCATTTCCCTCCACAAAGGAACTTGGCTTGGTTCACTACCCTCCACAAGGGCACTCGGCTTGGTTCACTACCCTCTACAAGGGCTTTCGGCTTGGTTCAATGCCTTCCATAAAGACTCTTTTTCCTTTGGCTTTGGGGCAACCCTTTGAACTTGCTGATTGAACTGACCGATTGAACCAAGTTTTGTTCAATAGTTCAATGGTTTAATTGGTTCAATCTCTTGTATTCCATTCATTCACTTGATCGCTTGAACCAAACGCTTTGAGCCAAACTGTATTGAACCATAAGGTCGTTGAACCTGTTGAACCTTTGAACCCATTGAACCTTTGAACCAAAGTGGTTTAATGGTTCAACAGTTCAATGGTTCAAGCCTTCTTCTCTTTGATAAGTATTTTGAAGCTGTTGAACTTTGAAGTGGTTGAACTTTGAACCTTGACAAATGCGCTTAACTCTTGTTGATGATGTTGAACCTTTGAACCCATTGAACCCATTGAACCAAAATGGTTCAAGGTTTAATGGTTCAATGGTTTAAACATTGCTTAAAAGCTTGTCGATGAACTCTTTTGGTTAAACCAAGGCATTGAACCAATCCTGAAAATGACTAAGTGTTGGAAACTTGTTCTTTTGATTGAACTCACCTGTAGAAGCCTTTGAACTTGTTGAACTTGCTAATTTCAAGCATGTTGAGTCTGTAGAAACATATCTGTAGAGTTCATATATTTAAACCTGTAGAGTCTGTAGATTCAAGCCTGCAAAGTCTGTAGATTCAAGTCTATAGAGTCCATAGATTCAAGTCTACAGAGTCCATAGATTCAAGCTTGCATAGTTTGTAGAAATCTAAAAAACTTGAAAAATGGAGAATTTGAATGCACATAACAATTTTTAGGAAGGGAAGAGATAATTTTGGCCCGTGGGGCCAAAATAGTTTAAAATAGTTCAAATGTTGTCCAAAAAATGACTGATATTTTTCGGGGACAACACAACTGATGTAGAAAAAAGCTCTGAGAGCCTATGGGTGAGCTCACATTTGTTGTGGTAATAGGAATAAACACCTTTTTTTATTTAGGAATCACAGGGGTGATTTTGTATGGCACCTTATTTGGTGGTGGTGAAGTTACATGTTTTTTTGACACTTTATTGGTTTTAGGTATCATGGTGTTAGATATGAAAGGCCTACCAGGTGGCAAAGGTAATAGTGGAGGTAACTTAGCCTTTTATTCTACTTGGATCGATGATACTCCAACTAAAGTAGAGGGATGAGGTCCCAAAATTGATGGTAAAGTTGAGGGTTGAAGAGGGAAAGATTGGTGAGATCTAGGAAGCTTAACATTTTTGTGTAGTTCAAGCCACAAAAATCCAACTTGGGGTGGGAGAGTTAGATCTAATTCCACCTATGGATGAATTAGATTAGAGACAGGACATACGCCTAAAGCCCTAATTTGTTTTAATGTGATAGATGCCTATGAGGGTAAGGGTTCTATCATAGATGGATGAAATTTTGGTGATTTTGGTGAGGAAGCTCTAGCTTTGTTAAAGTCCTTGAGGTAAATGGTAGTGAGAGGGTTAGCAGTAAAGGTTGACACTCATTGTGTTAGATAAGGAGTTTTAAGTCGATCCTAAAATGATGCATGATCTAGCTTCATGGAGTCAAGAAATTCTAAACTTTTCACTAATCATGAGAAGGGTTTAGATGAAGTTGATGTAGGCCTTATAGTTGTATCTTTACAAGGCTGAGGTGTTTGAGAAAGAGGTAAGTTGTTGGTCTCTGCTACTTTAGACCAAAGACGAGAAAGAGCCACAACAGAGTCTTCTTCAACAGAGATAGGAGAAGAGGCATGGTTTTCCATGGGTAGAGGAGAGGTAGGTGAAGAGGGTTACTCAAGGGGATAAAGCATGGGTATTATTTATCCCTCAACATGTGGGTGAGGAATAGGTAAAGTATGATACTCCATAGGTAAAAGAAGTGGTAAGAGTGGTGAAATTGAAGTAGGCAAAATAGGTCTCTCATCCAATGTAGGATTGGATAATACTGACTCTTCAAGGTGTAAAAATGGAGTGGATGGGGTATTATTCTCTATTGGTAGAGGAGAGGTAGGTGAGGAAGGTTCTTCAAGAGGGTATAACATAGGAATAATGTTTCCCTTAACATGTGGTTGTATAATGGGTAAGGCGTGGTCTTCCATAGGTAAAAGAATAGGTAATACTAGTGTAAAAGGAATTGGTAATACTAGATCCTCTAGTGGTAAAAGTTGTGGTAAAGAAGGCTCTTCCTCACGTGGGAGTGGGATGAGTGAAATAGGATCTTTTTCCTGGGGAGGAAGAATGGGAAAAACAAATTCCACTGACTATGGGGGAGGAGTCGATAAAATAGGTGCCTCCTGTTGAGGGGGAGGTTGAAATAGAGATAAAAGAAAGACCATATTAATCATATGAATATTATGATCACATGAGTTAGTCGTGGTCTGAATAATATTTTGATTAGGTGAATGGTTAGGAAAAGGTTATTTAAGCACATCCATATTTTGATTAGGGGCCACATTAGGATTATCCAAGACGAAATCACCCCTATCAAACATGTCTTGAACAATGTTCTTGAATGTCTTACAATTATTAGAATTGTGTCCTTTAACTCGATGGTAGCTGCAAAACTCATCCTCCTTATACCAAGTTGGAATAGGATGGGAGGGGTCAAACTATATAGGAGGTTTGATTTGAGGAAGGGTTATGAGACCTTGTTGCAATAGTTTTCCTAAAATGGATTTATATGACTCCCCAATGGGTGTGTATTGTCTTTGTTCATACCATTGTTGGAATTGCTTGGTCAGATTTTGGGAAGTTGAGGAATTTGATTGGTTTTTGGTTGTGGAAGATGCTGATTTAATGACCATTGCATTGGCATTGCCTTTAGATTTTTGGTTAGAAGGAGAAGTTTTATAAGAGGAGTCATTCAACTTGAAATTAGCATTCTTACTAGACAACTTGACTTTGCCTTTGTCTATAGCCGAATCTCAAGTTTTCATGCCATTGTAAAGGCCTCATCAAATGTGCAAAAAGTTTGTATTTGGAGTGTGGATGAAATGTGTTTATCACATGCCCTTGAGAAGAGCTCAATAAACTCAAGTTGGATTAAGGAGAAGGAGAGTTGATTGATTAAGCCCCTCCAATGAGTGACAAAATATGTGATAGACTCATCATCAAATTATCCTATAGAATAAATGTCTATAATAGAAAACTTTTTAAAAATGTTAATAGAGAAGTGGTCCAAGAATATGTGCAAGTTGGGTAAATAAAAATAGGGAGTGCTGAGGTATAGAGCTATACCAATCCAAACAAACACCCAAAAGAAACATAAGAAAAGTGAGAAGTAATAATGCATCATTGTGCCCTATTAAATAATAAGCATTCTATATGCTCACAAATGCTGTTGTGGGTCCTTTTTACTCATAAATGAGTAAATTTGGGGAGTTTCCATTGGATTGGATAAGGGCGAATAGGCACAGAAGGATGGATGGTTTCATTACATATCTGATCATAGTATAACACATTCTTTGAACTAGAATAGATGTCTCTAGATTAGACATATTGTCCATCAACATCTTGATGAGGTCTGGAGGGGGATTAGTCTGGGAGATACTCTTTAAGTTATAGGGAACCTGATAAGAAGCAGAGGGAGCATATGACATAGCTTGTTGAGGTTGTGTTGATGCAACATAAAGATAATGAGTCATATGTTGGGGGCAAAAATAAAATGGGCTTGTCTTATTAGGTTAAAGACTATGCTTTGGTTGGATGTTGTTATTATAGGTTGGATTATTGGCATGGTTAGACTAGATAAAGGGTGCATTGTAACTCAAATAATTATAAGTGTGAGAGTAGATGGAATAAGTAGCACCAAATTCTAAAATGGGGTGTGACTTGATTGAACTGCTTGTGGTTGTGAAAGTTAGGAAGTCATGCCAGGGTTTAGGTGGGATTAGGCAGTCATCGATGCTAAACTTTGGACATTGTTTATGGTTGGATTACTTGTCGAGGTGGTGGTTTGAGTAACCATAAGAAAAATAGTGGAGATAACTGAAACTGAAGTTGTCTCCATTAGAGAGGTTGGCATACCATAGATTGGGTTACCTAAAGAATTACAGGTTCAGCTCATGGTAACATAATGCTGAAGGGCTACCACATTGCGATCAAGAAATTTAATAAAATCTTGATCTTCTTTAGGTACAATGGGAATTTGGTTAGGGCTTGGAGTATGTTTTGTATCTAATGTATGCTCCATGATAGAATCAAAAACATGAGGGGAAGGTGGAAGTGGTTATCAAGTTGCGTAATCGATAAGAATTTTGGCTTGAGCTCACGTCAATACCATGTAAGAAAAAGTAAGAATAATCTTAATATTTCGTATTATTGACAAAATAAAAAAACTAGGTTCAGGTACATGTAAGTGGGTTGTTTTAGATTGTTGCTTTTAGTAAATCAAAATTACATAGTCATCGACATCGGTCACTTGACTGATGTCAGAAGTAAAAGTTTGCCAATGTCAATGGTATTAATCGATGTTGGTAGCTAAAGTGTATCGATATCAGTATAGTTAATCGATGTCAGTCACTATGATAACCTAAGAGATGGACAATCCAATGCTTGAGTAATCCAAAGGTAGAATCTAGGTAAAATAGAGGATGAAAGAGGTTTGTGTAAGAAGGAAGAAAACTAAAAAAACTTGATATAACAGGTTATACAAACTGAGTATTACAAATAGTGTTGATTTTGTAAATCAATGGAAAAACATCCTTACCAACTCCAAAATATAGAAGGCAATAGAAAAATGAAATACAACCACTAATTATTAACTACTAGAGATTAATTTTATTCTTGTGTTGTCTTATGCCTTAATCAGATAGTGAGAAGAAAATTTGGTTACCAAAGGTACTAGAAATCAATCTAAAGCTAGTTTCAGGTTAGTTTTAGTGCTTAAGAGGAAATTAGTGTTAGACTAGGTAAGTGGCTTGTTATAGGAGCTTGCTCCCTGCACTTCACAAACCTGAATCCAAGCTAGACCACTTAGCCAAGATATACCCTCTATCTAGAGTTTATACTTTGTCAGAGAACGAAGTGGGTTCTCCCCTTGGTGGTGAAATCCAAGTAGGATAGTCGTGTAGGGTAAGATGATCCACCAGGTGATGAAATATTGATGGGCCTTATCTTAGGTGAGTTTATATATTTGTTTTTGTGAGTGTGATCTAGTTATGTAACATAGGTGAGCTACAATTCATTCATAATGCTTGTAATTAACTAGGTGAGCTAATATGCAACAAGCAAACAATGAAGTGTAGTAAGTTTTAAACCCAAATCTAAAATGCTTAGATTCAAATGAAAATAAAGATAAAATAGGAGTAGAAAATGAAATTAACTATCCTAATGTTCATGCAAGAAGAAGTAAAAAAGAGATTCTTTCAACTTATAAGAAAAATGATAAATTACTTTTAAAGGTAAAAAGAAAAAAAGAGTGGCAAGGAAGAAGGAATTTCAGTTTATTATCCTTAAATGGAAAATAAAATGTTGATTTTTTTGTTTTAAGAGAGAAAAGAAGGAAAAAGTGAAAGAAATAAAATTTTCACTATAATTCACCTATATAAATGCTTAAAACAAGCAATGAACCCAATGAAAACTCCAAGGTCCCACCGGGCATGCCAGAAATGTTTTGTTAAAATTTATCTATTTCAAGTCTAAATAAAAATAGAGAAAAAAGATAGGGATAAGTGATTAGAATGAACTCGAATTGGTTTGCATGCCATATATAGACATTGTGAGCATTCCTCTTTGGCTGGGGAGGACTACTTGCAAGTAAGAAAGCACTACCAAAAAATGTTTATTAGTAGATATATAAGTGGGCTGCCAAGCTATGTGCTTATTCCAAGAAGTGTCAAAATTCTTTATAGATGACAATCCACTTTTGAGAGACAAAACAATAATAAATAACTAAGAGAGAGGAAAATAGAGAGTAAAAGAGAGATAATTTTATCATTATTCACAACCTAAGTGTAGTAAAAAATAACAAAGTGCAAGTGGTATATTTATTTTATATTTTGGAAGTTGTTTGGGTAGGTCTTAGGAGGGTTAGGAAATCCACAGTTGTCAACATCAGTTAGGCTGTCGAGGTTAGTGAGGAAGTAACCGATATCGGTTAGGCTATTGAGGTCGGTGAGGAAATGTGATCGATATTAGTTAGGCTATTGATGTTGGTAGGGGAAATAATTGCCTAAGAGTTTGCAAAAGGCTTTTCTAGTTCTAGGAAATGGTTTTGGTCAGGTCTGGAAGGTTGGAGAAGAGTTGTGAGAGAGAGGGTACTGTTTGGATGGATTTGGTCAAAGGTTTGGTGCATTGAAACAAGAAAAAATGAGCAGAGAAGCTTTATTACTCCTTCATAGGGTTCGTTAGGAATATGTAAAAGCAATAAATAGTAGATGTAAAGGAGTTACAAAGTAACTACTTAAAGACTTATAGAATAAGTGATGTACTTAGCTGTAGTGGTGGCTGAATGATAAGTGCTGGATGGATGGCTTCCATTAGGTAGTCTAAACTAACATCTTGAATAGAAACAACAAGTAGGTGCTGGTGCTTCTCAAGAGCTTGGTTCCATATTTGGATTGACTTATGCAAGATAACAGTAAGTTAAGATGTCAAAATTTGAATGCAAAAATCCTGTATGCAAATAAGATTGAGTTTTCTTAATTTCTACTAACCTGAACATTAGTTTAGAGTTTGGCTTATATAACCAATGTCAATGATCCCGTCGATGTTGACCATAGGTTAACCAACATCGACAACATAAGAATAGGTAAAACTACTATGTTTAGCCTATTTTATATTGCTCTTTGTGCCAAGTGTGGTATCCATTAAGAAATAGTAAAAATGAGAGGTTAGGAAGGACGTAGTTGGTTAGGAACATATTTTTGAGGTGAGAATAAGTCTTGGGTAGTTAAGATAAGGGGACTAAGTCTTGAGGTGACTCATCAAGTGAGAATTAGTTTTAGGATGAGGTGGCTAGGTAAGGTGGCAAAAAGGGTTTTTAATTAACTTAATTATATATTTAAAATTAATTAAATATGTGAGGGGTAAAAGCATGGGTTAGGGAAGCTAATCATTATTATTGAAATAAGATTTAAGGGGGGTTTTGATATAGGGAGTTACACACTGTATGACATAATTTTCATATCTACAAGATCATCATACTCTTTCACTAAGAAATATGACCTACAACATGAGTTTCAAAGTCCTAGAATACTCTAACATTAGTATTTCAACATAGAGGTGATATGCATGAAAATTACTCAAGGTAATTGAACCATAGATCAGTTTTAGAAACTAAGGCTACTTGTGCACTTGAAAATAAACTCATACACTTAACAACACTTCATGTGACCTGCTAGAGTGGAATAATTTATATCAAACATGGAAGGATTGAGAGAAAATAAGGATAGATGTTAATCACTTGACTATTCACTATACATCACTTCACACACTTTTAAAAGATAATATATGAACTCAAAACTAGATTACATGTATTATTAAAAGACAAATTACAAAATCAAACTAGCAAGGCTTCATCATACTAAGAGTGGGATTCCATACAAGAGCCAAAATGTCTTGCATTTATAAAATGTGTGAGGACATAAAAGAATGAAGCTCAAGAGTTACAAGAACAAGTGTCAAGATGAGAGAGAGTTAATTTTTTAGGATAATGGAGTACAAAATAGACCATGAAAGGTCTCTTTGGATAAATTTCCCTTAGAAGCATCAAAATCCCCAAAACTAGTGTAGGATACTCTAAGCTAGCTTCTTGAAACTGCTTTCATCATTAGGCCTCTCTTGAGTGATCCAAACCAGATTTGGGAGAGATGACATATGTACACTATCAAGGGAAAAAAACTTCAACATGCATCATATGTGTTTCTAACCTCTGGTCTTCTTCTGGACACTTGTTCTCATCATTAGTAGTCACTATCACTAGACTTCTAGGTCTATCTTACATTTGTCACCCATATGCTCTTCAATTTATCAATAAAATTTGATTAAGGGGTGATATGACACCTGTAAATATTTCCTTTATCTCCCAATCCATTAACGAGACCTTAAAAGGCATCCCAATTAGAATTCTCACTTTCTCACTTTGTAGTCACTCTCTATTTCCATTATCTATCACAAACTGCCTAAAGTGAACAACTTAGGAGAGGTGTTTGTGTGCTTGATTGAAGCAAGAATTGGATATAGGTAGTTAAGACAAGTCCAAATTGACCTCCCTTAATGATTATCCTTCTTTAAAATTCCTCAATACCTAAAAAATACACAAATCCCTACCAAAAATCCCTATTTCATACTATTCTATATAGTGCTTGTACAAACCAATTGGTAAGTGAGGAGCTTGAGAAAGTCTTGAAAAAGATTCAAACACTTACCAAGATAAATTACATCTTCTAGAATCATTTACAACCATCTCTTTCTAATTAGGTCTCAGGCAAGGGTTTAAGAGGGGTTTAGTGTATTTTGACTCTTAAGGATAGTTCATAAAACTTTGACATCCAAACTCTAAAACAATTCCACAAAGTAAGGCTATAGGACCCCATTAAACTATTTCTAGCTCCTTAGACTCCCATGTACCTTGTTTGTATAGATATGAGCTTCTAAAGATGGCCTATGAAGCTCTTCTTTGCATTCTATGTACCCTGTGATAGATTTGAGCCAAAAATGACCAACTTGAGTGATATCCCTATAAACCAAAGGCTGTGAATAGTCTAATTCTTTCCCTTAAAGGTTATAAAATTCATGTGAAGGTTCATATAGTCTTGGAATTGAATTGAGACCCCTATAGGGCTTTAGGTTTAGTTTAGGCCTAATAGGCTTGACTATGTATAGTTGTCCATAACCACCTTTGAGTGGTTTATTAGTATTGTAGTGCCTTTTATGTTTATTCATGATTGAAACAACTCTCCACACCTTATTTAGTATCTCAACACTTCCCAACACATCTTCTTACCCTCTTCATATCAAACCTATAGGGTAGTCTTTCTTGGAGTGCCCTCTATCTAAGATAAGAATAGAGGGTATTTATCCTATCATCCTAGCACAAATAATGTTATAAGAGGCTCAATTCGGTCATAGGGACCCTCTGTATAAATTTACAGAGCTAGAGCATACCTTTAGAGTCTTTAACTCTTCAAAAACCTCGAGACGAAATCCTCAAATTGATGACTATGTAGGATTCTTTAGATTGACTGTGAGTTGAGAATGTGAAAGTTACCTTGGATCTATATCTCTTAGAGTTGCATGAAGTGTGATGTAGTAATATTATAAATGGATTCAAAATAGTCATTCAATCCTTTCAAACCTGTAACTCCACTAAGAAAGAGACCATATGGCACTTGTTTCAAGCAACACTATGTCATAAGCAGTATTAAGTGACTCTATTTATATAATTATTTGATGGATGTTAATGGTGTCTTAATGCTTATTGAAAAATTTTATCCCTTAATCCAAACTTGGAATAGTCTCACAATGGCCAAACTTACTACCATTCATCTCACTTTGCCATGTTTTCTTCATACTACACAAGCTGGTGTACTAGATTGGGGGGTGTACGGACTCTAACTTCTAGGCTTGGAAGTCTATGTGAGGGTAACTTGACACTCTTAACATTTTAGTGGATGAAATATTCTTATGAATCTTCTAGGCTTTTCAATTATCCATACCAATTTGTTTTTTCCATCTAAGACACCTCATACCTTTAGCTCTCTTCAAGTACTAGAATGCAACTATAGGCACTATTCAGAGTTCAAGAATCATGTAGGTTATCATATAGCCAAAACAAATGCATATTACTTATTTAATTTTCTATGAGGTCATTATGCCATCTATCTCATGTTTTTAGACCACATTCTAATTCTCTATCACCATCAATGCACTGCAAGTCATTTACAAATCCTTCAAGGTTGATATTTTGGTCTAAGAGGTACTGTAGTGCTGATTGTTTCTAGTCAACATAGAATGAGTTAAAAATCTATCAATCCATTATCCTTGTTCACCAAATTCCTCATTCTTGAGTCAATACCTTGTCATTAGGTTTGGGCTACAAGAGCAATAACAAACAAGCCCATTTAGAACATCTTAAATCTTCACCATGGCATGTACTATGTAAAGTAGAGAGATTTTTAGAGAAGTTAAGGTAAAGTTACCCTCTTGCAACTTTATTCAATCTTGCATTGATGTAGGTGTTGTTTGAGATGTTTCTTGAATTATTCATCATAAAAATGGTCCATCTTACATCTTATATTAATAAATAAAGTCCCAACTGGGTTGAAAACATTTGAAAGTCTTTTACCCCTTTGTCTTAGACCTCAGTGATAACCTTACTCTTGTAGGTATCTAAGTAGGTTGACTGTGAGATGAAAGTAATGGAAAACTTCCTAAAATTGTATGACAAGGCATGTTATTGGCCATTGATAGTGATAGAAAGCTTATCACAAGATTCAAAGCTTACAACCAATCCCTTCTTATCAAACATCTTCAACCTTTATAACTTCTAAACCCTGCACATTCTATCTCTAGGTTATAATAGAATATGTTGGATAATTGGACTTAAAACTATGTATTATGGTTCACCTTGAACTCCCTTGACATGGCCTTACCAATGTTACATGACTGTGCCTAAGTCAAGTAGGTCTTAATTCTTATTCAAGGCTTGATGACCATGATTTGAAACACCCACGTATATCAAAGATTTTACTCATGTGTCAATGGTGATCACATTCAATCACACAAGGGTGATTTTGTTTTTCCTCCATGATCACACATGCTGATCAGCTTGAAACCAATATAAAATTAATGTATGGGCCTTGCAAGTTTGTATTAATCATTTAAATCTAGCGACAAAATCTTAAATCTACATTTGGATGGTGAAAACCTAGTAATTGGGGTTTAATAGGCTGTTTTGAGTGATCAACAATCTAAGTGATTGTTCATAGAGCATAATCCATGAAACCTAAAACTATGATCATGGGATAGAAGTACACAAGGAATATTATCATTGCCTAAATGCACGTGTTTTGACTCATCTTCTTTTGGCCATACTAAACAAGAATCGTTGACCCTTTTTCACTCGTCTTAGGAGAGTGATGAGAAGATAGATCAGTTTTATTAATTCTTGGTGCTTTCAAGACTTTTTGACCCTGGGGATGACTATGGGGAATATCAAGAGACTCTTTTGAAGTATACTCTCTTGCAAACAAGTCGTATAGTCTATACACTTTTCTAAAAATGAACTTGTGAGATCACTTCAAATTATTTTGACATTAAACCCACCAACTTTGTCAATTAAAAATAGTTAAAAGATACTTTATGACACATGGGATGCTGGAACAAGCTTTGAAACACTTTTCACCTTTGGAAATCCATATAAGTTCAATAAATGAGTTAAAAAGCTGACATAAAGTGACTTTAGGAAGACTAGGCAAATATTATAAGATTTAGACATATTTATTAACATGACATGACATGAATAGGATAGTGATGGACAAAACACACCCATAAGGACCCATGATAAAGTTTTAACTTGTAGGGGTTTAAATCAATTTCAATTGGGGGTCAAATTGGTCAACAACTTTGGTGATTTCCAGGGTGGCATTCTTGCTATGCCAAAGACTGGTAGCCTATTCCTATCCATTAGGCTATGGAGTCACCTATATATTTATTTGACACTAAGTTTCATTTGAAACGATACCAAACCAAAAAAAACAACACAAAAAATTATATACTAAAACACATAAGACAAGACAAGATAACAAACACACACTTGTGCTCTCATGAGCACTTATGGAAGACACATAACAAACCCAAACAAACTAACTCAAACACAAACTAACCTCAATAAAAATTTTCCTCATGGATCAAAGGGAAAGTTTTAAACCTTTCTTGATCCATGAAATGAAGGAGTGAATGAGGCATGTTGCCTCTTAGGCTTTGGCACTTGTATATCCAACTCCTTCATGATGTTTGCCAATCTCCTTGGCATGATGCTCAATGAAATCAAGGTAGCCACGAAGGATCACCTATGGATGTGAAATCCATTTACATTTTAGCATCCTAAACCTTCTCATAAGAATCCTCAACTAAAACCTTTAACGGTGGTTCAATAAGGCATGTTCTCTTGGCCTCCATGGCACTCTCAATAAGGCTAGGTTTCTTTTTAGTTGCAAGTTCCTCAAGCTCATCTAGGAAATTTGCATAGTCCACCCAATCTTGATCATTGTCTTTCATGGAAACCTCTTGATCTATCTTATTATGTACTAATCCCTTTGAAAAATTCTTCAAGCTCTTGAAAATGCTTCATTTTCTACTACCAATCATTTGCAAATGGTTCAACCTCAGGTTGAGGTGTTGAGTGCTCCTCAAGGACAACATCTTCTACCTTAGTCTCATTTGATTCTTTTATGACTACAACTTCTTGACTAGTGACTTGATGTTCATCTTCATTCTTAATAAGACCTTCTCTATTATGATTGATAAGACACTCAACTTCTTGCTTATTAGGATCATCAACAAACTTATTATCAAGCATGCACTTCTTAGATGGAGGAGTAGACTTATTCAATTTCTCAACTTCTTGACTTATGGCATTGAACCTTTGCCATAGGTAATCTTCCTCCTCATGAATATCATGTTCAAGGAATCTTTAATCATGAACATCAACTAACTCATAAAGTATGGAGTCATTATAAAACACCTCTCCCTTCTTGCTTTGACCAAATTCTTTATGGATGGCTGCAAAATGACATCCAACATCTTCCCCTTCTATAAAAAATATTGAATTACGCTTTCTTTCACCAAGGTCGGTCCCTATGGTGATTTATTATTCATAGTCACTTGAATCATCCTCTTAATTAGCTATGAATTGAGCTTGAGCTTTCTCTTCTTCACTTACTTCCCACAAAAGGGGTTTTACTTCGAGAAGGGATGAGGTAGGATGGTGATGGGTAGGCTCATGGGATGGGGAGGGAGTACGAGGTGTGATGGAGGGATTATGAATGGGTTTAAAAATGAAGGTTTCTTGAATGGAAACATAGGGAGATGATAAGTTGGGTTGTTTAAAAGGAAAGACACCTTCAACAAAGTTTTAACCTTGGTCATAGCCTCGTTGAGGCTCTTCAACAACTTCAAGATCATTTTAAAATTCTTTGTTTTAAGACATCCTTATTCTATCTATTGAGCATTGGAAACACTTTTTTTCCAAGTACATCTTCCCATTGACATCCCATAGAGTTTCCTTTTTAATCACCTCCCACATGTCTATCCATCCTTGAATAAAACTTCTCAACCATTCCATAAGATGGTTAGAGAGCACATCAAACTTATTATCCCATGTTCCCATATTATCTTCACTATCTAATAGACTTGGAATGAGTGCCATAAGGATTTTACATGAGATGGGGTTGAGGTAGGAGGAGGAGGGTAATGGTGAAAATTGTGACTAGCTTTAATTTATTGGATTTGAGCCTATAAGAATTTAGATATCACTTTAAAATATTTTGATCTAAAATCAAAGGGGTCATCTTATTCCTCATGACAAGACTGATAAGAATCCTCTTGAGGTTTATATACATCATGGTAAGGCTGGTATGAGTCATAGGACTGATAGTAACTTTGATAGGGCTGTTGAGGGGTATACCATAGATCATAACAAGGTTGATAGGGAGGTGCGTAGTAGGGGTTATCACCATAGCCATCCATATCAACCTTTTGGGTCAAATGAAATAAAAAAATTGATCAAAACTTTCAACAAGAGATACCTAGGATGCTTATAACTAGAAGATTTTATTTGGAGTCACCATTGGTGCTATCTTACTTGATTCTAAAAGCTGATTAGAGGAAACACATACCAAAATATTTCCACTCTCTTAAACCTTGGTCCCACTGAGCATGCCATAATTATTGGTGATAAATATTGCACCCTAGAGGAGGTTTTCCAAGCCTAATATAATATCTGGGCAACATTTGAATACCTTTAAGCCTGTGGGTTGCCTATCGTAGAGCTAGACCTCTAAGTTTAAGGGCTAACTCTATAGATTGAACTTTAAGTGCTTATCACCTACATTAACTAATTGCTTATGTTAAAAGAGATAGAATTATGCATGAAAGTAGAATAATATAAGGGATTGATACACCATAAGTATCTCTACAAGATCATCATACTCTTTCACTAAGAGGCATGACCTACAACACTTGTTTCAAAGTCCTAGAATACTCTAACATTAGTATTTCAACATGGAGGTGATATGCATGAAAACTACTCAAGGTAAGTAAACCATAGATTATTTTTAGACACTAAGGCTAATTTTACACTTAAAAATAGACTCATACACTTAATAACATTTCATGTGATCTTCTAGAGTGGAACAACTTGCATCAAACATGGAAGGATTGAGAGAAAGCAAAGATAGATGTCAATCACTTGACTATTCACTATACATCTCTTCAAGCACTTTGAAAAGATAGTATGTGAACTCAAAACCAAACTAAATTTATTATTAAAAGGAAAAGTATAACATCAAACATGTATTATTCAAAGGCAAAGTACAACATCAAACTAGTAGGGCTTTGCCATATCAGGTGTGGAATTCCATATAAAAGCCAAAATGGATTGCATTTATAGAATGTGTGAGAGAGAGAGTAGAATGAAGCTCAAGAGTCACAAGAACAAGTGTCAAGATGAGAGAGATAAATTTTTATGAGAATGGAGTATGAATCAAACCATGAAAGGTATCTTTGGATACATGTCCCTCAGAAGCATCAAACTCCCCAAAACTAGCATATGATACTCTTAGATTTTTTAATCTACCTTCATCATTAGGCCTCTCTTGAGCACTCCAAACCAGACTAGGGAGAGATGAAACATGTGAAATATCAAGGAGTGGTTATAAAAAATCTTCAACATACATCAAATGTGTTCCTAACCACTAGTCTTCTTCTAGACACTTTTTCTCATCATTAGTAGTCACTATCACTAGCCTTCTAGGTCTATCCTTACATTTATCACCCAAATGCTCTTCAATTTTTCAATCAATCTAAGTAATGGGTGATATGGTACCTATAAAGAGTCCCCTTGTCTCCCAAATTATTAGTGAGACCTTAAAAGGCATCCCAATTAGACTTCTCACTTTCTCACTTAGCAGTCACTCTCCATTTCCATTGTCTATCATAGACTGCCTAAAGTGAACGAGTTAGAAGATGTGTTTGTGTGCTTTCATAAAGTAATAATTGGATATATGGAGTCAAGAAAAGTCCCAATTTACCTCCCTTGATGATTCTCCTTCTCCAAATTCCTTAGTACCTAAAAGATACACAAATCCTTGCAAAAAATCCTTATTTTGTATTATTTCATACATTGCTTGTACAAACCAATTGGTGAGTGAGGAGATTGAGAAAGTCTTGAGTAAGATTCAAATAATTACCAAGACAAATTAATCCTTTTAGAAGCATTTCCAACCATCTCTTTCCAATCGGGTCTCAGGCAAGGGTTTATGAGGGTTTTAGTACATATTGACTCTTAAGGATGTTCATAAAAATTTGATGTCTAAATTCTAAAAAAATTCCAAAAAGTATGGATATAAGACCCCATTAAACTATTCCTATCTCATTAGACTCCCATGTACCTTGTTCGTATAGATATGAGCTTATAAAGATGGCCTATTGAGCTCTTCTTTGCATTATGTGTACCCTGTGATAGGTTTGAGACAAAAATTACTAACTTGAGTGATCTCCCTACAAACTAAAGGCTATGAACAGCATAATTATTTCCCCTAAATGGAAGGTTCATATAGTTTTTTAAGTGAACTCAGAACCCTATAGGGATTTAGGTTTGGTCTAGGCCTAATAGGCCTGACTATGCGTAGTTGCCCATAGCCACCTCTGAGTGGTTTCTTAGTATTGTATTTCATTTTTATGTTTATTCATGCTTGAAAACACTCCCCACACCTTATTCAGTGTCTCAAAACTTCCCAACACATCTTCTTACCCTCTTCATATCAAACTTGTAGGGTAGTCTTTCTGGGAATGACCTCTATTTGAGACAAACTAGAGGGAACTTTCCCTATTTTCCTAACAAAACTAATGTTATGAGAGGCTCAAGTTGGTTAAGGGAACCCTATATATAAAGTTTTAGAGATGGATCATACCTTTAGAGTCTTCAAGTCTTTAAAAAACTCAAGATAGAATCCTCAAATTGAGGACTGTGCCAGATTCTTTAGATTGACTGTGAGTTGAAAATGTGAAAGTTAACTTGGATCTATCTCTCTTGGAGTTGCATGAAATGTGATGCAATAATATTAGAAATGGCTTAAAATATTCATTTAATCCTTTCAAACTTAAAACTCCTTTAAGAAAGAGACCTCCATATGGCACTTGTTGCAAGTAACACTTTGTCACAAGCAATATGAAGTGACTTTTTGTATATAATTATTTGATGGATGTTCATGGTTTATTAGTGCCTATTGACAAATTTTATCCCTAAATATAAAATTTTAATAGTTTTACAATGGCCAAACCTACTACCATTCATCTCACTTTACCATGTTTTCTTCATACTGCGCAAGCTGGTGTATTAGACTGAGGGGTGTATGAACTGCAACCTCTAGGCTTGGAAGTCTATGTGAGGGTGATTTGACACTCTTAGCATTTTATTGGATGAGACATTATTTTTAATTATCTATGATTTACAAGTATCCATACCACTTTATTTTATCCATCTAGTACACCTCATACCTTTAGCTCTCTTTAAGAACTAAAATGCAACTGCAGACACTATTTTGAGTTCAAGAATCTTGTAGGTTTTCATATGGCCAAAACAAATGGATATTACTTATATGAATTGGTCTAAGGTCATTATGCCATATATCTCATGTTTTTAGACCACATTCTCATTCTCTATCACCATCCATGCACTATAAGTCACTTGCAAATTGTCCAAGGTTGATATTTTGGTTTAAGAGGAACTGTAACACTAAGTGTTTATGGTCAACATAGAATGAGTTGAAACACTATCAATCCATCATCATTGTTCACCCAAATGCTTAATTCTTGAGTCAAGACCTTGTCATTAGGCTTGGTATATAAGAGTAAGAACAAACAAGCTCATTTAGATGATCTTAAATCTTCACCATTGCATGTAATGTGTAAGGTAGATAAATTTTTAAAGAAGTTAAGGAAAAGTTGCATTCTTAGAATTTTCTTCAATCTAGCATTGATGTAAGTGTTGTTTGAGATTTTTCTTGAATTATTCATCATAACAATGATCTTTCTTGCATCTTAGATCAATAAATAAAGTACCAACTGGGTTTAAGACATTCCAAAGTCTTTTACCCCTTTGTATTAGACCTCAATGACAACCTTAGTCCTATAGGTCTCTAAGTAGGTTGACTGTGAGATGAAAGTAATGGAAAAATTCCTCAACTTGTATGACAATTTATGCTCTGGGCCATTGATAGTGATAGAAAGATTATCAAAAGATTTAGAGTTTAAAACCTATCCATTCATATCAAGCATCTAAAACCTTTATAACTTCTAAACCCTATACATTCTGGTTGTAGGTTACAATAGAATATGCTGGATAGTTGGACTTAAAGTTATGTCTTATGTTTCACCTTTAACTCCCTTCACATGACCTTACCAGTGTTACATGATTATGCCTGGGTCAAGTAGGCCTTAAATCTTCTTCAAGGCTTGATGACCATGCTTTGAAACATCCATGCATATCAAATATTTTATTTAGGTGTCAATGGTGATCACATTCAAGCACACAAGGGTGATTTTGTTTGTCCTCCATGACTACACATGCCAATCAGTTTGAAACCAATATAAATAAATGGACGGGCCTTGTAAATTTGTATTCATAATTCAACTCTAGCAAAAAAACATTTAATTTGTAACTGGATGGTGAAAACCCAGCCACTGGGGTTTTATAGGCCATTTTGAGTGATCAACAATCTAAGTGATTGTTCATAGAGCATAAGCCATAAAACTTGAAACTCTGAACATGGGATGGAAGTACACAAGGAATAATATCATCCCCTAAATGTACTTTTTCTTACTCATCTTCTCTTGACCATACTAAATAGGAACTATTGACCCTTTTTTACCCTTCTAAGGAGAGTGATGAGAATATAGATCTATTTTCTTCATTCTTGGAGCTGTCAAGACTTTTTGACCTTGGAGGTCACTATGGGGAATATCAAGAGATTCTTTTGAAGCACACTTTCCTTCAAACAAACCATACAATCTATATGCTTTTCTAAAAATGACCTTGTGAGAGAACTTCATTTTTTTTGACATTAAACCTACCAAGTTTGTCATTAAAAATAGTTACATGATACTTTATGACACATGGGATATTGGAACAAGCTTTAGAACACTTGTCACCTTTGGAAATCCACACAAGTTCAATAAATGAGTCAAAATGGTGACATAAAGTGACTTTAAGAAGACTAGGCAAATATTATAAGGTTTAGACATATTTACTGACATGACATGACATGACATGACTAGGAGCATGATGGACAAAACACACCCATAAGGACTTATGAAAAAGTTTTGATTTATAGGGGTTTGAATCAATTTCACCTAAGGGTCAAATTGGTCAACATAACCCTTAGTACAAGTGATGAAATAGTATATTTGACTTTTTTGAGTGCTTCAAATATTTGATTCAGTGTTGTAATGCAATTTGATAGCTTGAAATGAAAAATACTTTCTTATTGGAGAGTTACCTTATCAAATTAAAAGCTATTTTGATAATATCATAGCCTTTATATATATTGGAAACTTTTGAATTTGAATTATAACCTACTGACATGTGAAAATATGACCATAGAATGGGCTAAAAGGGCTAACAAAATAGTCACAAATTAAAAGATATGTAAAATGATAAAAATATAAGTCTAGAAAGTTGCATCGAAGCTATACACTAACATCAATGCTAGTGTCTAGGATGGATGCAAGTGTCTAGGGGATAAAACATGTATAAAAAAAGTAAATTAGGAAATGATCCATTAAATACATTGGGTAAAGATAAACAAACATAGGATATAGGCCCAATGGGCAGGTAAAACAAGTCAAACAAGGTGGAACTGAAGAGGTCCACGAGATACTGCATCTCTAGATGTTTGATTCTTAGTAAAAAGGTATATACATAAAAGAAAACTAGAAATATGTGTACTTTTACCAAAATGGGTATCTACATTACCATCTAAATTTGACGGTAGCATATGACACTAATTTAATTTAGAGCTAAGCTAACTTGTCATTATTTTAATGATAAATATTTATAATATTGATGACTAACATTGCTTATTTTCCTTATATATATATATTTTTATAAGGATTTTCATATTCATGATCTTAGACATGGGAGACACCTATCAAATTTAATTGATTTGGCTTTGGATGTAGCTAACTAGGCAATATTAGATCAGGCATGGCTTGGTCTAGCTTGCTGATTGGGCTAGATCCATTATTATGTGTATTTGATTATAGCATTGGCTAAGAGGTGGAATGTTAATACTTGTACTTATAGCTCCCCATAAGGGATATGACCATTACATTAGAGGATGTGTATTGAATCATATGATTTTTGATTACATGAGAGAGGACCTAGGTATTAGGTGACCCTAGTGTGGGTTATATTCAGAGATCCCATGTATGTTTCATAGGATAGAGATGAGTTGAGGCAAAGCCATCTAAGATATTTCACCTAGAAGATATATTTAGATCTAATGTTCCATAATTTAAAAAAAATTATTTTTTGTTTATAGGCATCATTCATTACATTAGATGGTGGTGGGGCTATGATATAATATTTCATGTATCACATTATTTGGAGTATTAATGATAGGGGTGTGTACCATTCATAGAGGTTCACCATGGTGGCCCACTTATACATGTATTTTTACATGTTTTATTTTGAGACTCATGGCAGAGGCTTGGGAGTAGCCACACTTCTACATTTTTGGGCCTATGAGCACATTTCAATTATATGACCAGTTGGTAGACCAATTTTTCGGTGGTTCCATCCATAGATGTTCAGATAGTGTAGCATTTGTATAAGACATTTGATGCTTACATTGAGGATGGTCAAGACTTATGGTGAGTGCGAGTTAGCATATGGCTAGTGTATTGGTTTGCTATAGTTTATGAGTGATTTCATTTTGACCATGTGTTTCATTAGTTTAAGATTGAATGGGGAGTTCCTTTGAATCCACATTCATGGCAATGTATAGTGCAAGTTAACTATGGGTTGAATGATAGGGTTTCCCTAGTACTACGAACATAACACCATTCCAAGTTGACCTAGTATTATGGACATAACACTAATCCCAGTTGGGGAGACAAACCCTATAGTTGGAAAATTGGTGTTGATGTAGGGTGTAAAATTGTATACATGTAGTGGTGGATTAGTACTTGATGATAATTTTTGTTTCATGTTGTTGTTTCCCCTCTTATTGTATTACCTACAACATAGGTTAATAGTGGAGGAATTAGAGGTATGAATGATCCTATAATCCCACAACCTCTAACTGAGGTATCTATTTATGACACATGCAAGTATATTATTTTTAAATTATTTTATTATACATATTTTTAGTTTTTGTATTGTATATATATATATATATATGTGTGTGTGTGTGTGTGTGTGTATGTATGTATGTATAACTTGTACCATCATTTCTTTTTGTGATTGTAGGTAATCAAGAGTGATCAATTATGGTTGACCTAGACATATGTAATTTGATACATAATGTGCCTAAGTAAATTAATAGTGACAATTTTGTAGAGTGAGTCACTGACATTATTTGGTGCACATTCACCCCTTTTTGATTTTGCGGCCATGGCTATGGTAGCCTACCATATGATGACAACTAAGCAAGATGAGATGTGTACATAATTGGATAGGTGAACCATTATTGAGAGGCATGCCATAGATATTATTTAGTCATTGATTGATAGATATGATGACTTACATCATGCACATGAGTAGACATTGCATCAACTAGGAGCCCTAGAGGAGATATTGCAAGAGCATTATCATTATCGTGGTCCTAGATGATATGGTGTAGCCTCTACATCAAGATATGTGGGGCCCATAGTTTTGGATAGTGATCAATCATAATCTTAGGGATATTCCCCTAATATATGATTGACATACTAGAAAATTATTGTACTATTTTTATATACATATGATGGAAATATTTTTAGATTTTTTTATCTTATCTATATAATTACATGCTTTCAAATGTTTTGAGTTTATTTATGTGACACGCTTTGAATTGGTTTTTGTCATTTAGTGTTTTTAATTATTGTTATGATGTAATTTGATTTATATTTACTAAGGTACTCACTGAATAACATAAAATCCATTTGAGAATGAGATTGCTTTACTATAATGATTATGTAGCAATTATGACCCTACTTTATGTTCTATCATAATACTTTGTGCATTTCCTAAAATTTCTATTGTGTTTTCATTACTTGTATATGTCTAACTTATTTTAATAACCCATTCTTTCCTTGTAGATAATGCTTTTATATGTTTGATTATATTATGAAAAATGCGATTGTGTGCTTCCCCTAATTTCACCTCTAATGAGAGTTTGATAAGATAATGGTTCCTTGGTAGGATTAGTGTAGTAGAGATTGGTTTTTGTATAATTTTCACTTCAATAAGGATTTATTCTAGTAGGTTTCTTCTAAAAATGCCAATAGACCTTTCATTCCTTGGTAGGAATGTCACGGGATGTTTTGGTCCTAAGATAATATCCTTTTGATAGGGTGGGATAAGGAGGCCTTTTTGCCCCACTATTAAATTCAGTAACTCCTTTATCATCAATATGTGTACACTTTTATTGTATAACATAACATAATAATTAATGTTACAATGTCTATTAATACCATTAAAAGTGTAAAATGGATTTCCCTTAATCATTTTAAATTTGTGTGGTGGATGATAGTAATTTATAGGAAGAGTAATCAAATTATTATCCAATAATACATTTAGTAACTAATGTGGTCAATCTCTAGTGTGATTAAATTGAAGTAGTTATCTCTTAGTAGAATCATATGCTCTAACTGTAAGAGGTACTATATATGTTGGTTCCTTTCCTTTTTGGAGTAATTTTACTATTTTTCCTTATTATGAACTGTTGGTTGAGGAGAAGTTATTGGATATGAATTATGGATCTCTTGAGTTGGTGCTTTCACTTTATAATAATATTTTAAAAAACAAAATCCTTGTAATGAATCTGTAATTAATTCCATGTTGTTGTTCACTAGCTCACATGCATATTTGTGTACATCTATATATAACCTATCAAAAGAAGTATAAGACTTATGGAAGTCTCTTTTCTTAAGTTGAGAAAGGATACCCCTATTGAATATGGATTTTAATTCTAAATATTAGGGTTTATATGTCAAATAATATAGTGCATCCTTGAATTTTTTAACATAATCTCAAATAGACATATCATTGT
Organism: Torreya grandis; assembly: GCA_037957365.1. Lineage (NCBI taxonomy): Eukaryota > Viridiplantae > Streptophyta > Pinopsida > Cupressales > Taxaceae > Torreya > Torreya grandis. Next base: position 1,028,890 of record JARHVA010003149.1, on the reverse strand, counting down.
GTTGTTTTAATCCTTGTAAATTTTCCACTAGTAACTTATGAATTTTATGCTTATGAAAATAAGATAAAAATCTCCTATATATTATTTAAATTTATTAATGAACCATTTCTAATACTATAGAACCAAACCCAAGCTTCTCTTGTTAAGCTTCTAGGAAATGATTTTATCAATATGTGCCCATCTTTAGCCAAAATGACCAAAAGAATAGACATATTGGGTAAAATGGTTGGAAGGGTCTCCTTTACCATATAATAAAGGTAACATAGGCATTAAAAACTTGGTTGGATAAGGATACTCAAATACATTCTATATAATAGGTTTGTTATCATTAATACTATCATTACATGAGAATACTTATAATTTGAGAATTGAAACTTATTTTTTATTGTTCCATATAAAATTCATTATGGATAGATTGTGACTAATAGGAATGGTTGAATTTTGAGAATATGAATTTATGGGTTGTAAGTCTATATGTATTTTAAATGTAGGGATAATGCACTCATTACAAATATCATTGCATTGTAAGTTTGCCTCATTATATGATTTAGAAACATTTTGTAAAGGAATATTCATATCACATGATGTACTTAAATAAGCAATTATATAATTGTGAATGTCATGAAAATTTGTATGATTATTATGTATAGAATAATTTCATATGAGGTCAATTGAAATAATTCATACTATTATGGGAAATAGTTTGACTACTTGAATCTTCACTATATGAAAGAAATGAGAAATCACTTGTTTGTTTGTTATTCATCATTGCACGAAGGTATTCCTCTTCATCAATATGGATATCATAATCATTTTCACTCGAATAAAATATATCATAATCATTTGATTCATTTGCACATACATCATGTATATTACTTTGAATATTGCTATGAGTCTCATGTTTCCATTGTAGAAGGAGAGGGAAAGAAATATTACATGTATTTGTATTTAATTGTATTTTTGGAGAAAAGAGGGAGTTTGACTCATTTTTTTGATGGTCGAGAGAGAGAGAGAGAGAGAGAGAGAGAGAGAGAGAGAGAGAGAGAGAGAGAGAGAGAGAGAGAGAGAGAGAGAGAGAGAGAGAGAGAGAGAGTCACTTTCACTAGTTTCATTTTCTAAAAAAAGGAAAAGATATTCATTTTTCATACCATTTTCATCATTTTGTAAAGAAGAAAGAATCAATTTTTGTAACATTCTCTTCATTTAGTAAAAGAGATAGGGATTTTTTTGTACATATGAACTAGGAAACAATAAATAAAAACTAGCTATTTTCTCAAGCAAGGCATCATTACATTTTAAATCAACCAAAATGGGAGGAATAGGAGAAATAGGCTTCTCACACTAAATTTATAAATATGTCGAATAACTATCATAATAATAATCATAAGTGGTGTTAATATTATCTAGATAATCATCAATATCTACATTTTCACGAACTAGATCATTGGTCTGTTCATTAACATAATTTCAAGGTGTAGCTATAAAAGAAGTATTTTTATCGCATTTATTATTATCCATTATATCCTCATAAGTAATGTATTGATCATCAAGAATATTGAATATAAAATCCAAAGGATGAGAATATTTATGGTTTTCAATATGGGTATTAATTTTAAGGTTTATAAACCTACACACATCCAAATGAAAGAGCACAAAGGATATGAAAACAAGGAGAAAAACATCACCTATACCATGCCCATGCAAAACTCAGATCTAGAAAATACATGTAATAATCTAAAGATTGAGAAGCTTTAAAAACCTAGGGCAAATTAGGTTTTTTCAATTAGACTTATAGGTTGGATTCAATAGAATGTTTCGTTCAAAAATGGGTCTTATAAAAACACCCTATAGAAATAAAACTTTTAGTTCTATAATGTAAAAAATTCAAATCTAAGCAATACAATACAATTTTGACAATAAACACATTCAATCATGTGCACTAAATATGATAATAACTATGTGACTAAGGGTTAGAATAGAGAATATCTAATTCAATGTCTTATTCTATACTATCATTATCATCCAGATCTATTTATCCTACATATCAGCTTTGTATTTCACTCTTTTTTTATTTAACTTATTTTCATGAACCAGACACTAACATCAGATTTGGGACAATAGCATCGACACTAGTGTCCTGATTTTTACTATTATATCCTTTGAATGTAGTGCACTCAATTTATTTTTGAATTTATGTGTGTATCTATATTTACTATTCCTATCTCAATATACAACTAATTCACTCTTAATACATATACAATAACCAAACCCTAACTCTTTATCTTTTACACACTTATGGCTCCACAAAAAGTGGTTAGCATGTGATTGGAGCTAACCCTAACAACCTTATTTTTGCAAAGTGTTTCATCCATAGCCATATAATCTAAAGAGGGCCTTAGAATCATGTGTAGTTCTTCCTAGGTGTATGTTTGTGATGGTGATTGTGCAACTATATTCTCTTTCTCCCATTTCAACCCTTGGTAGAAACAATGTAAGTGCAAATTGACCTTTTGTAATACTTCAGACTTCATCTCTAATGACTCAATATAAGGTATGATTCAATATATTTGAAATAAAATAATGTATATTCTAATTAAAAATCTTTCTTGTTCCCAAATACTATGCCCTAGCTTTGTATATATAGGGATCCTTTCATATTTCAATTAAGACCTAGTGGCATATGAAATCCAACTATAAAACAAATATACAACCCATTTACAATCATCAAAAAATAAAAAATTATAAATAATGAAGAGAATTAGGTGGGACATTACTGTCATATTTAGGACACTAGAGTAGATGGTAGTGTTTTGATCTAAACGGTAGCATACAAGAACTCATAAGACATAAAATACCATAAGAACCTAGGGATACTTATAACACATTAGATGGAACATATGGGAGTGAATAGACATAGCCAAAAGATAAACAAAACTAATGGAAAAGACACAAAGCCTAATAATCCCATGCATAAACGTGCCACTAAGTACTCAACTCTCTATCAAAAGTTATATACATCCAAATATATGCATAAAAATGACATGAAAATAAGTTTCTACCAAATATATATATATATATATATATATATATATATATATATATATATATATATATATATGTTTTCACTATATTTAAATACTATAAGCCATGTAAAAACCCTAAAAATACTATACAACATCACATAATCTAATACTATGATGTTGAAGAGGAATGTGAGATATAATATACATACAATATGAAAAGATTTCTCAAATTACATCCCAAACATAGGGGCAAGGACCCTATATTTAACTATCACATCATGATGGAACCCTATGTGGAATATTCTATATACACATAATGTTTGTAAATTTTATCAAATACTGATGCTTTATATCTTGTAAGAACCCATTGAGACTCAATATCTCTGAGTGCACACCCTAAGGGAGGCATTAGGAAAGGGGTGAGTAGACCTTTGGTGCTTCATAGAATTATTGTCCCTTTTTATGACATTATTACCAATTTAACTAGTTCTTAAAACCTTTCCCTAAGCTGTTTCTCCTCCCTTGCACAGTCTTATAGTCTTTTTCTTTTTTTCATCCTTTATTTCCTTGCTTGGCAACCTTTCAACTTGTTCAACATACTAGGTCAACTTGGTCAACCTAGTATAGTTTAGGGACCCTTTGATCTCTTTTAGTTTGTTGGCCTTTTGACCAACCTAGCACAAACCTAGTGAGTTAACCCAAAAAATATGCTAGGTCTATCAGGTCGACTTAGCATAGCCAACATATCTGAATGATTTTAAGGTAAGTTTTACCTATAATTACAATGTCATTTTGGTCATTATTCATATGTGCAATCAAGATTTATTATTCACTCGTGCTTCTTCACAATCTATTCTTCTACCATTCTACTTGAAGAGACTTAGCTTAGGTTTATTATTTTGGAGAATCTAGTCTTGTGGATAGGTCTTGGATGCTTTGACCTAAAAAAGTGATCCTTATGAGCCACAAAAATCTCTTGTGAATCCCCATTGACCAAGGGAGAGATTGAGTCTCGATGGGTTCACATTCAGGTAAGTATATTCTAACTTTGTTCTTCTCTTTTTTAGTAGATAAAAGTAGCATAAGTGTTAGCTCAAATAATATTACTCTTCATATTCCATGTATTGAGGTGTTATTCATACTTATTTTATTTAAAGTTCTCTATACATGTTTTGGTTGTTTTGCTTTGCTAACTCTTCACTTTGTGCCACAAGCTTTGGTGTGCACTAGATTAGATTTACTTTTTTTGTTATTAGATTAGTGAAATATTAAATCAAAAGACTCTTTTAGGGTTGTTATGTGATTGTGTTAGATTGTAGGCTTTGGAACCCTACCTCAAATAGTGTGTTATGATAAGTGATCCCTTAATCGGGTCTAGTGGATCCTCATATTAGTCATGCTCCCTCTTAACAATTATATGCCCTCAATCAGAAGTGTAGGTGTGATCTATCCCATCCAATCCAGTATTGATTTATGGACATGATGCATTTTTGATTGCATACATTCTAGTGAACCCAATGTGAATCAAACCCTTGTTAGATTTTTTTCACTTATTTTATTTCTATTCATCGTTATTTTTATCATATCTTTATTGTGTTGGATCAACCTTGTCAACCTAGTTTATTCATCTCTATGCACAGGTTTGTAGGAACATGTAAATGGATCAACTAGCTGAACTCAACATAGGTTTTTCATATTTTAGACTTACAATTAAGCTACTAGGTTGACCAAGTTGACCTAGTGCATTTTCAATACTTTTTCAACAAGTTTCTACACAACTTGTTCAACCAGCTTGACCCATTTTGTAGGTTACTACCAGTTTTCTCTAAGGTCTCAGATCAACAATCTTCTCCTTTTCATCTATAAACCATTTAGGTCAGTTTATGTTTCCTCTATATCTTTTGTTTTCTATACTTTCTTTTTAAGTTTGCAGTTTTTAAAACTACCTCTGCATAGTTAATTAGATTGATCACGTGGACCTATTTCTATATTTTCTACAATAACTAGGTTGACCTGACTGACCTAGTTCACTTTTAGACTTTGATTTCAAAGTACAAGTTTGACCCTATCAACCTTGTTGACCCTATTCTATATGATTTTCCATATAATTTCTCATTTATACCTTGTTTCAAAGTTGGAATTAACCGTATATGTTAATCACATCTTTCTTTTAAAGTTGTTTACATGCTTAGAATAGTTCACATAGTATAATTAGGGGATTTTTAATCAATCGCTTAGTTATACTATTTTTATTGTTTTGCACACATGGTCAAACCACATAAACATCAATAAGCATTTAAATATTTGACTACCCAAATCTACCTGCTTAGATTTCATCATCAAGGGGGAAGCCAACTTGATGCACTAGTCAAGTATAAGGCATGGTTAATGGTATATTTTGGCTAAGCACCTGTTACCTTTATTTCTGTAGCGTGTGAAGTGAGAGGGTAGGCCCCAATACCAAGATTGTATCATTTCCACTATAGTACCTTTCATCCTAAATTTACTTAAAACTATTTATAGATTTCTATCTAATACCTTGCTTATAACTAATCTCCTCTTTATATTTAAAATCATTCTTAATAATCTAATCAACATTCAAGGTTGACCAAGTAGCTAGATTTATTTTCAAGTTGTTTTCATGCTCTTTGATCAATTGTGTGTGTAAAAGCTTGCATTAGCCAACATTAGTGCAAGATTTTCTTTGTGTGCATCAATTGGATTGACCAACATCAATTTAGTTGATTATGTGTTTCTTTTTTGTACTTACTTTCCTAGATTAGCTATAAATTATCTTTTTTTTTTTAAATTTCAAGATTGTTATAAATATTTTTGTTTTCTTTGTTCACTGTACTAGGTCAAATTAGTCGACTCTATACTTTTTTTGGATTTTATGCATTGTACTGGATCGACCTAATTGACCCTATATAGTTTATAAGCCCTATTTCTTGCACTAGGTTGATTTGGTTGACCTAGTACTATTTATTGCTTTTCCCATTTTTAATCTAATTTCCCATTTCTCTAATTTTGCATCTTTTTCATCTCTCTTTAGTTAGAATAAGATCTCCTATCAAAATCTTTTTGGACAACCTAAATCCATTTAGATACTATATGAGATATTCATTCCTTCCTCTCTTTTCCTCCCAAAAGAACCATCACTCTTGGGGAACCTCTTTTCCTCCATTTATGAACTGTAACATGGTGCAAATAACACCTCAAGATGAAGTTGATGGATCCAGTCCTTTCCATACTTATCAATACACTTCTCAAAATCTCTAAAACAATGTGGGTGTGATTGATACAATCTATTTAATAATCCCATTAATAATCCTCCTTCTAATAATCCTCCCCCTAACACTAATTTAAGGAGTGCTACAACCAACACTAACTCACCTCTTGATACAACCCAACTCTTGATACAACCCAACTCTTAGATCAATTTATTCAAAAAATGAACGTCATTCAAAACTCTAATACCAACCAAATGATGCAACTTCAATAACATTTAATCAATGTGACTAATCAACCTCCAACTATTCATCCTCAAGCTAATCTTAATTATATTCCTCCACCTCTTAAGGATGCATCAGGTAATGGTATTCCTCAACCCATAATAAATAAAAAGATGCTTCAAATTATTCAAAATGAGCCTTTACCTTCTTTCATTATATCCATTTATATTGGTAACAGAACTCTAACTATAAAAAATGATGGGACTAAAGACCCTGCTTCATTCCTCAAAGCTTTTGGTAACCTTTACAAAGAGTGGATCCAAACTAATACATTTTACACAACTAAACTATTAGTCAAAAATTTCATTGGTGATGTATTATAATGGTATAGTCAACTTCCTTAACATTCTATTTGACAACTTGAAGATTTGGTTAATCCTTTGGTTAAAGAGTTTCAACACAATGATCTTCCTAAAAATTGTCTTAGTCATTTCATAAATACTAAGAAATCTCTGAATGAATTTGCTTATGACTTTATTAAAAGATGAAAATATTTAGCTCATAAAACTGATCATAATATGACTGATGATAATTTATTCAAACTTTTTATTACCACTTTGACTCCCACTCTTCAATACAAGGTTTGAACCTTTGCTCCTCAAACTCTTAATGAAAATTTTGATGAAGTTAAGCGTCAAGACTTTATTATGAAGTAATTCAAACCCAATCATAAAATTCTTAAAGGATCTTTTCAAACATCACATGCTATCACTAGTAATACTCCCCAAAGCAAACCTGGATTTGCCAAATTTGATGTTCCTTTACCATCTCACACACCTCTTTCAGTTTAACAAATGAAATAATTTTTACCATCCTTGAAACCTTTCATTAATCCCAATGCTCCTCCTAAGTGGGATTATCCCAATCTATTATGTTGGTTTCATGCTGACATTAGGCATTCTCATGAATCTTGTAGAGGGATCACTAAGTGTGTCATTTCTTATATTCTTGGTGACTCATTCAACCATGAGGCTATGATCAAACTTCATCATCAAGAGTATGCTACTACATCTCAAAAATGACAAACCTTTAAAGCTTTCACTTCTAGTAATCAAGAATCTTCTTTAAATAATAATCAATCAAGTGTCAATTATATTTGTGCCATTAATCTTGATTATGATCTATATTATAACAAATCTCAATATGTCAACACTGATAAGTTTAATTATCATCATAAACTAGCTCACAAAGATCCTGTTACCAAGCCTAAGAAACCATATTTAGAAGAACAATTGCTAAAAGATACTAGTACCACTCATGATGATTTAGAAGTACCTAAGGAACAACTTCCCCCTTCTGATACTCCCACCACATCTATACCTCCTAAATCTAATTTACCTTCTAAACCTCATGCTGGTTCTTCTAAATCCCATTGGAATTTCTTGAAAAACTCAACTCTATGCCTTGTAATATTCCTCTTATGAAGTTGGTTCACACTTCACCCTATCATCATAAATTTCTTATGGAACAACTTCAAAAAATTGAAGATCCATCTTCCATAGATGAAGAACCACCTTCTATCTATTCTCAACCAACTAATGTCAATACCATTTAGACTATATCCTTTTTCCAAACCTTCGATTGAATTTATTGAACAAAACATGATAAATGATTAAATTCTTTTTCTCATTGATGATCTTCCTCTCTTTATCAAAGTAGCCATTAATAAATCCTTATACAAAAAGTTCTAGATGATAAAGGTTTTGGTATTAATGTCACATCTTTGTGGCTTATTCAAACACTTGTTTATAACTAAGATCATCTTAAACAAACCCATCTTCCTTGTCATGGTTTTGACAAGACTAATTAAAATCCACTTGGCTACATTTGGATTCTATTGAACATTAGACCTAAGACTGTTAGAACCAAGCTTATGGTCCTTGATCTTATTTTATCCTATAACATTCTTCTTGGTCATCCATGGACTCATTAGATGAGGGCCATAACCTAATTTGGTAGTCAGTGTATTAAATTTTTACATAATGGAAAATATTACAAACATGACGCTGATCCCAACCCATGGAGCATTCAGCTTCCCAATCCTAAGCCTCAAAATCAAATTCTTATAATTCTTAAAATTAATAGCAATCCTTTACCTGAGTTCATCAACATGAATCCTAATCTTCAAGTTACTCTTGTATATTTTGATGATGATGAGCCCAATGAGTTTCAACACACTTGCAATACCAAGAAACTACCTCCATATATTTTAGGTTAGCTTCCTCCTCTCTTACCTAGAGATCATACTATTCCTATCATGGATGAGATTACTGATTTTCTCCATCCATGTAATGCTCAAGAACCATATTTATCTTAAGCTACCTTCACTTGCAATGATATTGGATTGGCTAAATTATTCCAAGATACTCTCACCATGTCCCCTTGTACATTTAACAACACATAAATTTTAACTTCTAAAACTCCCCCTAATTCTTAAGCATGTACAATTTCTCTAACATATTATGATAACTATATCATGGCCCAAGCTCACTCACGAGACTTGGATGTCCAACACTATCAAAATATTTTAGCCCAAATTCATGCCTTCAATTGGGATGTACATACCTTATCTACACCTCATGACTTAGATATTGAGGGTCATGTACCTGTTGCCAATTCTCCACTTATCGATACTCAATAAGTGGTAGAACAAATTACACCTTCCAAACCTATAGATGCTCCTACATCTTCTCTACCTCTTATAGATCCTATCATTTCTTTAGATTATTCTCCCATCATTGAATCTATCAACACTCCCATCTCTTCAAATCCATCCTCTTCATCTACTTCTAAAATTACACTAGATGCCAAGGCAACCAATGTCCATCAGATTCATTATGAATATGATAGCCATGGCAATCAAATTCTATACCTTGAAGTACATGTTAAAAATTATGGTCCTCTTTCTACCTTGCCTAGTGATGAAGCTATTTTTAAGTTACTTCATGCTTGGGAACCTCAACTTCCTCGACAACATTAGAAACTTGGAAATTTTAAAAATAAAACTCCTTACTTTAACAACTTTGTTGCTAGCATTGATCCTAAAACAAATCCAATTTCAGCCTTGCCTAATGTACCTTACCACTTTTAGGATGACAATGCCATGCTTATCAAAGAAAAAACTCGTATCACATATGGTACCCCATCTTCTCCTTGACCAATCACAGTTTCTCAAGAACTCTCACCATCTGAGCATGACAAATTTAGCTTATTCTTTGATAAATATCAAGAGGCATTTACTTGGTCCTACCAAGACATGCCTGACATTGACCTTAGTATTGTGGTTCATAACATCATCACTTATCCTGACACTAATCCAGTACATCAAAATCATGAAAATTCCCACCTAAAGTCATTAATCTTTCTCATAAATTTTTTATTAAACTACTTGATGTTGAATTCATTAAACTAATGGATTATTTTGAACCAGTCTTTGACATTATTCCTATTTGAAAGAAGGTCACTATGGTTATTCACATTTGTTTTGATTTTTAGAACTTTAATCTTGCTCGTCCTAAGGATAAATTCCCCTTACCTTCAATATATGCCATCGCCGATTCCATGACTGGTTATGAAATGTTGTCTCTTATAGATGGCTTCTCATGATATGATCAAATTCACATCACTCCTAAGGACCAACATAAAACTACTTTCACCATAGAATGGGGCACCTATTATTACATCAAAATGCCCTTCAGACTTAAAAATGCTAGAGCTACTTATCAACATGCTATCACTCACATCTTTCACAATCTCATCCACAAAATTATTGAAACTTATGTGGATGATCTTATTACTAAATCCAAACATCATAAGAACCATATATCTAATATTTATATCATCTTTGACCATCTTCTTAAACACAAAGTTAGAATTAATCCTTTAAAATGTGTTTTTGGAGTCACATCTAGAAAATTGTTAGGATTTTTAATCTCTTTCCATGACATCAATGTTGACAAAGCCAAAATTAGTGCTATTATTAACATGCCCATTCCTTGATTTATTCCTTATATTTGAACTTATTTAAGCAAAGTTAGGGTAATTAGATGATTTATCCTCGAAATGGCCTATTACATTCACTCCATTGATTCCCTTCTCAAGAAAGGTACAACTTTAGAATGGATGGATCCATGACAAAAAGCCTTCGATAATATGAAAGAGTCATTACTTCATCCACCTATAGTTCATCCACCTTCTAATGATAAACCTTTAATTCTCTATACTTCTTCCATACCTATTTTATTTGGGGCAATGCTTTCCCAATAAGATGATATAGGAAGAGAGTATGTTATTTATTACATTAGTCGAGGCCTCATTGATGATGAGACATGTTATACCAAAGTTGAGCGTGATTGCCTCGCTATCTATTTTTCAGTTGAAAAGCTTCATCATTATATGCTATACCAAACTAATTATGTTATAATTCATTTTGACACCCTTCATTTTTTCTTCTCCAAAGCCTTTTTTCCTAGAAATATACTTAGAAAATGGGTGGTCCTACTTTAAAATTTGATCTTCGCATCATCACACAAAAATATGTTAAATGGCAAGTCATAGCTGATCAGCTTGACATAGCTCCCACTCCAACCACTTCTTCACTTCAAGATGATCTTCTCGATGACAATATCCTTTATATTGAAGGTTTTAATCAAGATATATCTCTTAAATACTATTTTAATAGCTTTATTATTGATCTTGAATCCAATAATCTTGAAGAATCTTCCCCTCCCTTTGGTACTACTAAATCAAAGGTAGTTATCAAGGAGTTCCTTGAAATTAATGTTGACTTTCATGAGGATACTTGGACCCTACACTTTGGTGGTGCTAAATGCCTTCAAAGAGCTAGGACAGGTTACATTCTCACTAGTCTTATTGGTAAAATAATTCCTTTAGCTTTTTGCTTTACCTGTAATGTCACCAATAATATGGTTGAATACAAAGCTCTTATCTTAGACATAAGAGCTGATCTTATTTTATATATCCAATATCTTCATGCTTTAGGTGATTCTCAACTTATTTACCATCAAGTTAATGGTAATTATCAATGTAAAAGTGAGAACCTTATCACATATCATCAAATTACAACCACTCTTACTAAGGACTTTATTTTTTTCACTATTGAGCCTATTCCTTGAGACCAAAATTTAATTTTTGATTCTCTTGCCTCTTTAACTTCTCTCTTTCATCTTCATCAAGTTCTCTCTAATCTTTCCTTTATTATATAAATCATAAAATCTCCATCATCTACCCAACCACCTGATTCACTTATCTATCATTTTGAGGTTATGACCATTGGACAAAACCCATGGTATAAAGATATTATTAAATATTTAGAACATCAAACTTATCCTTATGATCTAGATTCTTATGAAAAAACATGAATTTGTAAATAAGCTTTCAAATATGTATTTTTACATAACATCCTTTACTATGACAATGCCAAAGGTACCTTGTTCTGTTGTATTATACAAGATGAAGTTCCTCCTCGACTCGAGCAAGCACATGAGGGAATTTGTGGTGGTCATTATAGTGGACATGCTACAACATGTAAATACCTACATATGGGTTACTTTTGGGCTACTTTTGAAAAGGATACACTTGAATATACTAAAAAATGCACTCTTTGTCAACTTCATAATGATTTTATCTATTCACCTCCTATTGAGATTCTAACTATTGAATCTCCTTAAACATTTTCTACATAGGTATTTGATCTCATTGGTAAACTTCCTCACTACCAAGATGGGCACATATTTATCATCAATACTACCAAGTACTTTACTAAATGGGTAGAAGCCATTCCCTTGTTAATGTTACTGGTCCTACCATATCTAAGTTCATTATTAGCCAAATTATTTTTTGCTTTGATGTTATCCATACCATCATTTCAGACAATGGTGGTAATTTCAAAAATAAACATGTTAAACAACTTTAAACCAAAGTCAAGATCAATCACAAGTTTTTTATGCCTTATCATCTACAATGTAATGGTCAAGCTAAGGCCACCAATAAAATTCTTAACAAAATTATTCAAAAGACATTTCATGAAACCCATATGGATTAGCATATTCATTTTTACCCTGTATTTTGGGCTTATCAAACTAGAATACGTATTGCCACTAGGGCAACTCCATTTTCATTAGTTTATGGTTCTGAGTCAGTCCTTCCATTAGAAGTTGAGCTTATCTAGATTCATATATCTCTTCATGGTAGTATTTCTAATGAATAATTTCATGATGTTCACCTTCATGCCCTTGATATTCTCAATAGACATCATCTTTTTGCATTACAATATAACCACCAATATAAGGCTCACAGCACTAGATAACATAACAAATGTGTTAAAATCTACACATTTAATGTTGGTGATCTTTTCCTTAAAGTAGACTACACCCATGATAAATATGCTCATAAATGGTGGGACCCATTTTTGGTTAAAGACATCCTTGGTCCAAGCATTTAATATCTTCAAACTAATGAAGTCCATGTTTTCAAAGAGCCCACTAATGTCAATTCCTTAAAAATTACTTTGCCTAAACATTTCCTTCTTTTCATGTTTTCTATCTATATCTTTTTAACATATTTTTGTGGGTAAATCAAGCAAGGGTCTCTCTCTTAGCAGTAGTGCCCTCTTTTCACAAACCTTTAGTCCTCCCTTTTGGTCTTTTGGTTTCTTAAAGTACCATAGTCTTTCTTATTTTCTTGTATTTTCTCTTATTTTTCACACCCCTTAGATTATTTTTGTGAATTTTTTAATAAGACCACGGATAGGACCTGACATCCCTCATAAAATCACTATCTTTTTATCTATTTATCTTTCATTTTTGCTACTTGCTAATGCTACTTTGGCATCCTTTAGGTTACTTTTTATCTTTCACTTGCTTATCGACACCCTCATAGGTTTTTCTTTTATGAGTTGCTTTTTCAGGACCATAGATAAAACCTGGCCCTCATAAAATTACCATTCTTTTCATGTTCTTTATCCTTGTTCTCCACTTTTGCTTTTGATTTTTTTGTTAAATAGAATTTTTAAATAATTTATGTTAACATGTTTTCCTCCATTTCCCTCTTTCTTATGATAAGGAATAACACTTTACTGTCATTATATCCCTTATTTTCCTTTTGTCATATATAGTTTTAATTTGGAACAATTCAAATTATTCCATGTGTCATTCCTCTTGATTTTCTTTTTCTTTCATCTCCACATTGGATAAACCAAAGTCGAAGTCAAGATAGCACTTTTATTTCAACTAGATTTATGAGACTCGTAGACGTTATGCTCTTTGAAGTTTCTCTCTCTTAGCAACCTTATCCCAAATATTCAAATGAAAGTCATCTTTAGCACCCATGTTTGGTTTTTCAAATCCATATGGAGGAAGAATAGAAAAAACCATCAAAAAAGTTAAAATCTAAATCATTTGAAAATAATAGGTAACGATATATAAAAGGCAACATACAAATATAAAAATTTAAATTCACATCAAAATATGTGATTACAAGCACATCTCCTATCTCTAATCAAATTTAAAACTTCGCAATTGGCTTCACATAGAGTCGAAGTCCTTTGAGGTGTGGTAGGCTAGTAGATTAGAATAGGGGATTTCAAAAAACTCTACGGTGCTACCTACTTTCTCATGTAAGTACCCAATTTTTGTAGTAGATCGATGACTCTATAAGGGGTCTAGAAGAATGGAAAACACATCATGGGGAGGTAGGTCGATTTTACTTTTCATGCGTATAACCTTCATGGGATGATATATATACTCCATTTGTTTACCCAAAACTTATGTGGCTAAGAGAAGTTCTTCATAGTTCTTAGGGTCGAAAGTCCTCTTATTTTGACAAACCTAATTTGAGTGTTTTGACTTTGATAAAGAGTTATTTATACCTTGATTTTTCCTTCATTCTCCCTTCCATCCATTTCATTTTCCCCCTTTGATAGACAAATTGTGATTCCAAATTTATTTTCCCTCTTCTTTACTTCTTTTTTCTTCACATCTTAAAAACATGCTAGTACTACTTTGTTTTAGTTTTATCTATCCTTAGAGTGAAACAACATGCTTGAGTAACTTTGGATCATTTTAATTACACCATGATTTACATTTACTAGACTTTACTTTTTTTACCATTTATCATGATTTTTATGTTTTACTATTACAGACACCTAAGTTTGTACCCTTTTTTCATTGTTGAGTGAGATGTGGATTGTTACTACTCACTCATTAATATTTTTTTCCCTTTTTATGCATGCACATTTTTTTTTATTATTGATTGAGATGTGGATTATTACTGCTCACTCATCAATGTTGTTTTACTATTTTATCTTTGTAGTTAGTCTTTTTACCATTTTTTTGTTTTATTACAATCCTGTTTAACATGTATCCTTGGTTTGACTTGGTGAGTTTGCCTTTCTTAATTTACTATAGCTTGTTTGGGTTTTTTGATCTTTACTAGCTTAAAATTTTCAGTTACCTGATTTACTCTTATTATTTGACTTGGTCATTTGTTCTAACATAGCACCTATCACTCCAGCTTATCAAATTTCCTAAGTACATCCCATTTTCATAGCACCAACTATCTTGGATTTTTTTGCATTTTTTTGTTTTTGTTCTTTAGTTTTGCATTCTTGATTTTGTCAAAATTAGTTTCTGTGCCCTACACAATCAAAACCAACAACATAACAAGCAACCTTCCTACCATAAAAGGTAAGTCAAGGTATGCACTGCATTTACTTTTTAGTTATTTACTTTTTAGATTAGTTTCCCTTTTAGTCATTTACTTTTAGTTATTTTATGCTTTTAAAAACATATAATTTTTTTTAGTATTAGCATTGTGTGTCTTTATGTTCTTTCTCAAATCACTATCTCCTATTACTTCTTAATGACACATGATGAGCTTTGAGTGGGGCATATGTATACACAATATTTTTAACTTTTATCAAATAATGATGCTTTATATATTTCAAGAACATGTCAAGACTAATCTATCTAAATTCATGCCCTAATGGGTGGATAGACTTTTGGTGCTTTACAAGATTATTGTCCCTTTTTGTCATATTAATACCAATCCAACTAGTTCCTAAAACCTTTCCCTAACCTATTTATCCTTATTTGCATAATCTTCTAGTATTTTTCCTCTTATTTCCTTTATTTTGTTGATTGGAACCCTTTTGCCTTGTTCAACATGCTAGGTTGACCTGGTTGACCTAGTACAATTTAGGGACCCTTTTCTCTCTTTTGGTTTGTTAGCCTTCTGACTGACCTAACACAAACCTAGTGAGTTAGCCAAAAAATGTGCTAGGTTGACCGGGTTGACCTAGCACAGATAACATATCTGAATGATTTTAAGGTAATTTATGTCTATAAATACAAGGTCATTTTGGTCATTATTCATACGTGCAATCAATAGTTATTATTCACTTGTGCTTATTCATAATATGCTCTTCCACTATTCTACTTGAGAAGACTTAACTTAAGTTTTTTATTTTTGAGAATCTAGTATTGTGGATAGGTCTTGGATGTTTTGGCTTAACAAAGTGACCCTTATGAACTATAATAACCTCTTGCGAAGCCCCATTGGGCAATGAAGATATTGAGTCTTGATGGATTCACATTCAGGTAAGTATCTTCTAACTTTGTTCTCCTCTTTTTTAGTAGATAAAAGTAGCATAAGTGTTGGCTTGAATAATATTACTATTCATATTCCATGTATTAGGGTGTTACTCATACTTACTTTATTTGAAATTCTTTATACATGTTTTGATTATTTTGCTTTGCTAACTCCTCACTTCATGCCGCAAGATTTGGTACACACTAGCTTATATTTACTTTTCTTGGTATTAGATTAGTGAAATATTAAATCATATGAATTTTTTAGGATTGTTGTACAACTGTGTTAGACTGTAAGCTTTGGAACCCTACTTCACACAGTGTGCTGTGACAAGTGATCCCCTAATCAGGTTTAATGGATCCTCACATTGGTCATACTTCCACTTAACAATTATATGCTCCCAATCAGAAGTGTAAGTGTGCTCTATCCCATTCAATCTATGATTTATTTATGGACATGATGCATTTATGATTGCATACATATTCTCCTTCCCTTAGAATTTTTTTACATGACTTGAAAAATTCAATTTATGACTTTCCTCTTTAATTCCTCATCCACCCTACATAGTATAGCTACTAACATGGTGGGTATTTATTTTTGTGTGACTATCTAAAGTGATCATCTTAAAAATAATGTTAATTTCACATATAGTGAATCCCAATAGGCCAGTCAAGCATCTAATTCCTGCCAAAATACTCCTGATCCTAACTAAGTCATTTTACAATTAATGACCCAAATGGATAACATACATGCTACAAATAACACTCAAATTATGCAAATGAAAAATAAACATATGAAAATTCAAGCTATATATCAACATGTTTAATGGGGAGTGTAAAATCAAGATGTACCCCCACCCCTATTATATATGATCTTATAAACCTAATTCTATAACACCCATTTTATAATAAATTTATCAAAAACCTTTCATATTGTATACATTGATAAAGGTGGTATCATTATTACAATATCCTATAATGGGTCCATCAATCTTGCTTTGCATTTAAAGTCCTTTGGTAATCTCTATAAAGATTGGATTAAACTTAACACCTTTACATCTACCAAACTACTACTCAAAACCTATTTTGGTTATGTTAAAGAATGGTAAAAACAACTATGATCTAACTATATTTATAGCTTGTAAGAATTTGTTAATGCATTAGTCTAAGAGTTTCAATTCAAAAATTTACTTGAAAATAACTTATCTCACTTTATTAATTATAAAAAATTAGAAAATGAGATTGCCCAAATCTTTACTAAATGTTGTAAATCCTAAGTAACAAATATGAGCACAATATGACATAATACAACCTATTCCACATTCTTAATAATGAATTAAATGCTAAATTACAATACATTATTAGGCTAATTTCTCTAATATCATTGGAGGAAACCTTAGACCAATCTGAATGACAAGACTACCTCATAAGACAATTCAAGCCTTCCCAACCTAATCTTGGAATTTAAATGGTTATGTAACCTAAAAATAAGCACACTATTAAAAATGGTATCTCCTAAAAATATATATTTTATGTGTTGAAACACAACTATATACTAAAAGGGTAGGGTGTGGACCTGTATTTTGATTAACTTAATCCTTTTAAATTTTTTTAATATAGATTAAAACTATATGTATAGATCACAATCACACAAATAGACACAACACTATATTTACCATGGAAAACCCAATATGGAAAAAAACCACCATGAGAATAGCTGTTAGAATCTACCATTCTAATCCAACCTCATAATAAAGAACCTCACTAGTTACAATGTTTTTAGGTACCAACTCTAAGGAGACACCGATCCCCTTGATTTAAGAATGCTTACTGTAAGGAAGCACCCATTCCCTAATTTGAGCACTAACTGAGCTTGTCTGATGGCACAAACCATCAGATCTATAAAGCTACAACTCCAAATTATAATATATATTCATAAATGAATTCAATACTCTATTCTCTATTACAAGTCTTATCTATAACTACTCATACTTTGCACATTATTCTCTTCTTTTCTCTCTGCTCTTCTAGTTATATGTCTCTAATATTTATCTATTTGACACACTTCATCAATCTCTAGCTCTCTGCCTCTCTCTCTCAATCTGACTCTGCTCAATCGGTAATATAAATAGCTTCAATAACTTTTTCCTATATCCTAGATGTCATATATATAAAAGCATTTGATTTAGCATTCTGTATCTTCTCTGTGTTTACACTAGTTTGCTAATACATCACACTCTATTCTAGACTTAGTTTATTATCTCTTGAACTATAATTTTCTTTTGCCTTGAACTCATGCACCACCATCGTGATTCCTAGTTTTATTACTATTTATATCATTTGTTGGACTCTAGTTTTGATGCACATGAATTATTACATATATTTGATTAATTACAACAATAAATCTTATTGTTTATATCATAATATATTGCTTACTTTCTTATTCCTATGCTTGACCATTAGACTAATCATATCTTTAAATATCGATCATTGATATTAAGTTTGGACCATGATGTAATGGTCTTCATTCAATCTACTCAAATTTAAAATGCTTCTATTTGATCAATCTCTAATAGGCTCACACTCTCCATTATATTCATGTATGCTTTTGGACTTTAACTATTTAATTTAAAAATGTGTCCATTGATCTTCTTGATTTGAGCTCTTACGTGCCATTAGATCTTAAAACTAACACAATCTTTACTTCTATCTTGACATTAAATGTCAACATCTTTATCCCATCTTGATAATTCATGAGTATTTGGAATGATTATGCTTCATCAATCTTCTCAAACTTACTTAGTAACTTGTCACTATGTTAATAAACCTTGATCACTTAATCTCACTAAGTCCACTCATTTTGTTGGATCTCCTTTACATGATCATCTGCTCACCATTATATCTTTTGACAAGCTCGATCATTATCTTTAACAAGATTATGCTCATTGGGTCTCTATCTGAAAATCTCTATGAATGTGACACTTGTCACTAACATGTGCCTTCTATAAATTACTATCAATTATTACTATTGAGACACTTAGAGATCCTTGCATTGATCATTGACTAATTGACTATAAATTACTCCATAAATTTACTATGTAAGCTCCATGATTGTGACACTTATCACTAACACATTTACTCAGAGGTCCCTTTGACTAATTGACTTGGTTATGCTTCATTGGATCTTCAACTTATAATTAAACACTAATCATTGACTAAGTATGAGGACCATCTTAATTATGCCTGGAAGACTAACTTTTGATGTTCATATCTTTTACTTCGTTCATTTATTCTAAAATTTAGGCCATATAAACTAGGTATGATAATGAACAAACCCATTTGCTCATTTCTTCTTTAAGATTTTGCACATGTGAGATATAATGCTATTAATCTATTCACTTAGATTACTCTACCATAGAGCTAGCTATGCCTAGAACTTGCCTGGAAGGCTAACTTTGTTCTTGTGTAACTCTTGTCGTACTTAGTTACATGACCTAAAATTTAGCACATATGTTCCTCTTACATAGAGGATTCCATCCATATATCCATGCTATCCTAAATCCTTCGTACGTGTAAGATATGACATCATAAAAATGACTTCTCAACTATTACTTATAATCTATAAAATTGACTATAGGAAAACACTGTCAAAATGCCTGGGATCCCAACTCTACTCATGCATATATTTTGTCATGTTACATCATGTGACTTGAGATTCAATGCATAAAAACTAGGTACAAAAATGAATAAACCCATTTGATAATTTTGTCCTACCATCTCCATGTGTGAAAATGCTGACCTCATCAACATAATTACTTAGCTCTGCTTGAACCTTATTATAAATTTGGCTAAGTATGGAAAATTAGTTAATTCTATCTGAGTAGCCAACTTTGCATCCCCATATATTCTATCACACTTAAATGCATGACTTTAAATATGGCACATAACAACTAGAGACTAATGTGATCAAGACTATGACTTAACTCCCCTAGACTCATTCACACATAGAAATGATGACATCAACAAACTGCCTTCCCAAATTTTCCTATCATAGACCCAAAATATCTAGATGATCAATATAAAGAACTAGATTAATTTCAATCATACACAAAAGTATTTCAATCATCCTAGACCTTTGATATGATCCCTTTCACATCTTCAAATCATAATACTTAGTCCTAAACATCAATGACATGCTCGTAATGTCCCTTTTGACATTAATAACAACCATATTTCTCATAATCTTCCCCTTTGTCATTCATGGCAAATTAAATGATCCAATCTTCTAATATTCTACTCCTATAACATTACTTACATTGGATTTTGATGAGTATGAACTAAAGCTATTCATACCAAACTTGCCCCCCCTTAGGCAATGGGACATTTGCCTAATACACAAGTTGGACACTTGATCTCCTTCTTTAACATTTTCACTTTTTCTACAAACTTTTACAAAGAGCATTTTCTCTTCTTCTCCCCCTTTGACATCAATGCCAAAGGGACTCTTTCTGACTATTTATCTAAATGTTTCTCCTCCTTTATTAGATAAAGGAGTTTGTCCAAGAATCTGTAACCATCAAATCACTAAAAATATACAAAAGTATGCATACTTGAGTTGCCTTTTCTCTCATTCTCCAGGGATTAATAAGGCTTTCTATGATTATCCCCCTAGACTCATGCCCTATCACTAAGATCTAGTGATGTGGTGTTGGAGCCTTTACTCCCAACTTCTATCTCAAATATTCAAATTATTTCTTGGAAAGAGGTTTGGTGAATATGTCTGTAATATGATCCTTAGTTGAAAAATATTCCATTGTGACCTCTTGATCTGCAATCTTCTTTCTTAAAAAGTGATACTTGATTGATATGTGTTTGGTTCTAGAATGCATCACTAGATTATTTGATATGTTAATAGCAATAGAATTGCCATAAAGAATAGATATAGGTAATTTATACTTTACCTTGATCTCTTTGAGCTTTGAGTCATCCAAAAGACTTGAGTGTAATATGTCACTACTACAACATACTTTGATTCTACTGTAGAAAGAGTATTTGACTCTTGCATTTTGTTTAGCCATGAAACACATCTATTTATAAGAAGAATTCACCGCTATTAGTACTTCTTTTATCATCCAGACTTCCTATCCAATCAACATTTGTATATGCTATCAAAGTGAAATCTTCACCTTTGGCATACCACAATCCATAATCAATTGTGTTCTTGATATATCTAAAGATTCTTTTCACTATATTGACATTTTAATTTTTAAGAGTAGATTGAAATCTTCTAATCATGCATAGTATTTACATGATATCAGGTCTTAATGTAGCTAGGTATAATAAGTTACCTATCATTGATCTATACATAGTCTAATTTTCATCAAGGGACTCATCCCCTTTGCTTAGCTTACATCAAGCTATCATGAGAGTACCAACTAGCTTACTATCTTCCATTCCAAGCTTCTTGAACATTTTATTCACATACTTGGTTTGGGATATGAATATAAATTCATCAGATTGTGCTATTTATAGACCAAGGAAGAAAGAAAGTTTTCCTAGCATAGGCATCTCACATTCACTTTGCATTTGTGTATCAAATTATTTTCACATTTTATTATTAATACCACCAAATATGATGTCATCTACATAGATAACAAAAGTCAACATATGCTCACCTTTTGATTTGATGTATAGATTGTTATCTGCACATCCTTTGTTGAAACCTTGTTATTATAGGTACATGGTCCAATATTGAATACCATATTTTAGGTGCTTGTTTTAGACCATACAGAGCTTTCTTAAGTCTGCACACATAATCTTCTTCCTCTGATAATTGAAAACCTTTAGGGTTTTCTATGTAAACTTCCTCTTCTAGGTTCCCATTTAAGAAAATAGACTTAACATCCATTTGATAAACTTTAAATTTCTTATGAATAGAGAATGCTAGAAACATTCTTATAGGTTACATTCTATCAATTGGAGAAAATGTTTCCTCAAAATCTATGTCCTCAACTTGTGCATAACCTTTACACACCAATCTTGCCTTATTTCTTATGACAACTTCATCCTCATTGAGATTGTTTATAAAGACTCACTTTGTACCTATCACATTTTTGTTTGAGGGTCTTGGGACTAATTGCCAAGTTTTGTTCTTTTTAATTTTTAATATTTCTTATTCCATGACTTTTAGCCAATTCTCATCTTTGTTGGCTTCAACATAATTTTTAGATTCAATTTCAAACATTAGAGCAAAATTTACTTGCTCCTTGTTCATTGTTGCTCTTCTCCTTATCTAAAATCATTCATTCTTATTGCTAATGATATTCTCTATAAGATGACCCTTTTGAAAAAATCATGGAGGTGCATTTTCATTTATTTCCTCATGCTCTTCATTAACTGCTTCATATTTAGAATCTAATTCCTCATTATAGATTTTTTTGTCAAGTTCAACATGTTTCATGCCTTCTTCAACCTTGACATTAATGCTCTCTACAATCTTGTGTAGATTTTTATTGTAACATATGTAAGCTTTGCTTTGAGTGGAATGACCAAGAAATATTACTTCATCATATCTTGACTCAAAGCTTCCCAATTTATTCTCCTTTTTCTTGATGTAACATTTGCTTTCAAACACTCTGAAATACTTAATAGAAGCATGATTTCCATACCATAGATCATAGGGCATTTTTTCATTGTTTACCATTAGTTTAACTCTATCAAAGATGTATACTACTATTTGGACTCTTTTTCTCTAGTATCTATCAGGTAACTTGTTCTTTTTAGCATTATTTTGGCTATCTCCTTGACTATCACGTTTTTTCTCTCAATAACTCCATTCTGTTGTGGAGTCCTTGCTATAGAGTAATGTCTTTTGATTCCATGCTTCTCATAATAATATATGAACTCATTTAAGGTGAATTATCTATCTTTATTAGATTTTAAGCATTTGATTTTTTATCTGATCTCATTCTCCACTATGTCCCTAAAAATCTTGAATCTCTCAAATGCCTATGACCTATCCTTCAAAAAGGTTACCCATGTCATTCCTGATAATCATCTACAAATAACATGAAGTATCTCTCTTTTAGATCATCTTGTTTTATTAAGAATACAAAGATCATTATGAATTAATTCTAAAAGTTTTGTAGTTACGTACTCCTTTGTTTAAAATCTGACCCTTGTCTGCTTGCCTAGTTGACATTCCTTACAAGTAGTGTCTGTTGGTTTGGTTATCTTAAGCATGTGTCTAACACACTTATTTTTGCTTACTTTGACTAGGTTATCAAATTTAACATGATCCATTATTATATACCATAGCCAACTCTCATCAATCTTTTCTACTAAGCAGCTATTACCGTTCAATTCAACAAGATTATAGATATTGATTTCAATTTTTTTCCTTTTGAAACTATTCTTCTAGATCTATTTAACTTACAACCTTATATATTAAATGTGGTCTTATATCTATTGTCACACATTTGGCTAACACTCAACAGATCATGCTTTAATATTTCAACATAAAGAATATCATATGTAGGTAGTTTTCTATCTATGTTCAAGGTTCCTTTAACTCTGATCTTTCCTATAGTTTTGTCTCCTAAGCTGACAGATCCTTATATTTGCACAATTTGATGAACTTGTTTTTGTCACTAGTCATATGCTTTGAGCAATCACTGTCTATCACCCACAAATTCTGCTCCTTAATATAGAGAGCAGTTTGAGTAATCATATAGTGATTTTTCACTCTCCACACATCCTTGGGTTTCTTATTTGGCTTATTTGATTTTATTATAACTTTGTGATTTTGGTCTTAAAAATTTTGTTCTACATTGTTTAAATATATGACCAAAATAATTACAATTATAACATATTACATTTGTATTTAACAAGGGAATAAACAATTTTTTTCTTACATAATTTATTGTCCTTTTAGGTAAAACTCTAAAATTAATATCCCTATGACCAAAATGATTACATGTATAATACTAACCATAAATAGATAAGAAATACGTGATCATATCATTTCTTAGTGAAGTATGAGGAGCTTTTCTAAAATATGGATTCTTCAAGTCTCTCACTTGTGTGTATCCATTTGCATCAGCTACCTTTATTTTTTATTTTCTTCAAGATTATTTTCTCTTTTATCTTTCTTCACATTAACTATGTTTGAGTCTATCTTTATATCCTTGTTATCTTTCTCTTTTTTTGCTCCTGATTCCCTTTCTGCTTTGAAGTTGTCATAAAGGTTAGTAGACTTATTAGTTATGAAACATTTTCATTTTTCATAACCAAGACCTAATCTATCTTTTGAAGGATTTTGAGAGTTGATCAATTCATAAATAATATATGATCCTCCTATCAAATTTAGACTTTGATCTATTTGTCATTTAGATTTCTCAAGCTCTTTTCTCAAATCCATTATCTCTACTTCTTACTCCATGCACTCATTAGATTTAGATTGTAGTTCAAATTTGACTACATTTATTCTTTTAGCCTCTTCAACTTGTGTTTTTAGGCTAGCCAACATTTGATTATATTTTCAAGACTTTTAGACATTTCTAAAATTTTATTTTGTCTAAGATTCTTCTATTTTGAGCACTCTTTTGTTAGCTTATCAATTTATTTTAAAGCATAGATGAGTTCACACTTTAGATCCACTTCTCTTTCTTCATCTGAGTCTTCATCTTCTTCTTGATTCACAAAAGCTAATATTATTATCATGAATATGACCTCCTTTTTCTCAGTCATAAAGGCATAGTCATGTTCATCATCTAAACTATCACTACCATCAAATGAATCACTATTTTCTTTTATGTATAGGTCTTTCTTATTTTTGAAGAATTTTTTCTTCTTGAAATAGTGAGGTTTCACCTTTTTACTATTCTCTTCTTGCTCAGTATTATCCTTTTTGTTATAAGGTCATTTTGCATCAAAATATGCTACTTTACCATAGTTAAAGCATCTCAATAGTAACTTACATTTGTACTTTCTAGACCCTCTTCTCAATCTTCTAACAAAGTTGGCTTCTTCTTCAATAGTGTCCTAAGATCTAGATGTGGGTGCTTCTACCTTCACTGGTTTGAATTCTTTGAATCCAACTTCTCTCTTAAAAATATTTGTCTTTCTCATTCTCATCTCATAGGCTATGAAGGTTCCATGTAATTCATTAACTTTGAGTTTATCCAGATCTCTTACTTCCTCTATTATAGATATTTTTGAGTCATACCTTGATGGTAGAGATCTTAGGACATTTTTGACAATGACTTAATATTTCATTTATTCTTCAAGGCCTCTTATTGAATTTACTATTTCATCTACTTTGAAAAGGTAGTCTGTAATTTTCTCTTCTTCATTCATATTAAGGCTCTCAAACTTGCCTTTAAATATTTGTAGCTTGGTTTGATTTACCTTGTCATCACCTTCATATATTATTTTCAATTTGTTCTAGATATCTTATGCATAACTTCTAAAAACTCTAAATTGAAAAATCCATATAAAATAACATTCTTTGCCTTAGCATTGTGATCAAATGTTTTCTTGGTAGCCTAATTAGTAGGGGTTGTAGCAAAGATTGTATATTTATTTATCACATACATCCATACATCAAATCTTAATGAATATAATTATGCTTCCATTCTTATGCTCTAAAATACATAATTTGATCCATCAAATAGAGGTACATTGTTTAATGAAAATCTTTCTTGATTAGTCATTTGTGTTCACCATTCCAAGATCTACCTGAGCTAATTAAGCTTCTTCTAACGAACCAAAGATCTGATACTAATTATTAGAATACAAATATATACTGAGAGAGGGTGGTGAATTAGTATATTGATTAGCTTAGTCCTTTTCAAAACCTTTTAAATCAGATTAAAACTATATGTAAAGATCACAATCACATAAATAGACATAACACTATATATACCATAGAAAACCCAATATAGAAAAAACCACCATGAGAATAGTTTCTAGAATATACCATTCTAATCTAGCCTCATAGTAAAGAACCTCACTTGTTACAATATTTAATGGCACCAACCTGAAAGAGACATCAATCCCCTTGATTTAAGAACACCTACTCTAAGGAAACACACACTCTCTAATCTAAGCACCAACTCAGCTTATATGATGACACTAATCATCAAAAACTACAACTCCAAATTATAATATAGATTCATAAAATAATATAATATTTTATTCTTTATTATAGATTTGGTTTGTAACTACTCATACTCTACACATTCTCTTCTCTTCTCTTCTCTTCTCTATGCTCTTCTAGTTTTGTGTCTCTAATATTT
Source organism: Torreya grandis (assembly GCA_037957365.1). NCBI lineage: Eukaryota > Viridiplantae > Streptophyta > Pinopsida > Cupressales > Taxaceae > Torreya > Torreya grandis. The sequence goes on along the minus strand of JARHVA010003149.1, from coordinate 1,002,449 downwards.
ATTTATTTAACACACTTTATCAATCTCTTGCTCTCCACCTCTCTCTTTCAACCTGACTCTGCTCAATCGATAATAATAATAGTTCCAAAAACTTTTTCTTGTATCCTAGATGTCATATATATAAGCATTTGATCTAGATTTTTATATATTCTCTATGTTCACACTAGTTTGCTAACACATCATGCTTTATTCTAGACTGAATTCATTATCTTTTGAACTATAAGATTTCCACATCTTGAACTCATGTACCACCACCATGATTCTTAGTTTCATTACTATTTATAACATTTATTGGACTCTAATTTTGATGCACATGCATTATTACATAGATTTGATCGATTATAACAATCAATCTCATTATCTATATCATAATATATGGCTTACCAATATGTTCTTGCATGTTCCTATGCTTGACCATTAGACTGATCATATATTTAAATATCGATCATTGATCTTAAGTTTGGTGCCATGATTTGATGGTCTTCATTCAATTTGCTCAGCTTTAAAATGCATTTGTTCGATTGATCTCTGATAGGCTCACACTTTTTGTTGGATCTATGTACACTTCTAGACTTTAATTATTCAATTTTAAAATGTATCCATTGATTTTACTGATCTAAGATCTTGTATGCCATTAGATCTTAAAACTAGCATGATCATTAATTTTATCTTGATTTTAAATGTTGAGCTCTTTATCCCATCTCATTTGTTCTTGAGTCTTTAGAATGCTTATGCTTCCTTGATATTTTTGAACTTGCTCAATATTTAACTCACCATTTTATCGATAAACTTTGAACACTTAATCCCATTGAGTCTAGTCACTCCATTGGATCTCCTTTGCATGATCATCTACTCACCATCAGATCTTCTAACAAGCTTGATCATTCTCTTTGATAAGCTTATGCTCATTGAGTCTCTGTCTGATAAGCTCTATGAATATGAAACTTGTCACTAGCATGTGTCTTCCACACATTGCTATTAATTACCACTATTGAGACACTTGGCATCCTCACATTGATCATTGAATAATTAACTTAAAACCACTTTATAGATTTACTATGCAAGCTTCGTGATTAAGACACTTGTCACTAGCTTGTTTACTCGAAGGTCCCTTTGAGAAATTAAAATTTTTATGCTTTGTTGGATCTTTAATGTATGATTAAGTGCTAACCTTTGATATTATAAATATATTAAACTTTACCTTGTACAAAGTTGACTATGGGGATTATCTCAATTATGCCTAGAAGTCTAACTTTACACCTTCATATCTTTTACTTCCCTCATTTGCTTATTCTAAAATTTGGACTATATAAATTAGGTGATGAGGCCACCGAGTGTTTATTTTTATAGCCTCATTTATGCTTAGTATATATATTATTCTATGTAAATCTCATAACTATCCATCACTAATGCAAATTAATAAATGAATGAAGTTATGATTTTGTATGTATGTATGTATGTATATATATATATATATATATATATATGTTATAAATTATTGATATATTTTTTGATTGTATTATATTGATGTGACTTTATCTAACAAGCATTTGAAGGGTCATGAAAAGTTGTAGAATTTTGATAAGCCATAGCTACTACAAACTGTTTGTAGCAACTGTAGGCTTCACTTACAGGTTACCAATAGCCACTACAGAGTACCCAATGTAACTGTAGGCTTCACCTATAGGTTTTATACAATCACTATCAAATACTCACAAAAACTTTATAATTCACCTACAAGTTGTCTATAGCCACTATAGAATACTCATAGCAACTAAATATTTCACCTACAAGTTTCTTATAGCTACTGTAGAGTGCTTGTAACCACTATGCAAAATAGTCATTATTGAGGAGATCTCTTAGACACATCTAACTATCTTGAAAAATCAAATGAATGATTAAAAAAATAATAGTTGTTGTATAAATTCCCTACATGCAAGGAGACATTGGAAGTGCTACCAAAAATGAAAAAGACAAGTAAAATAAGAAAAGACAAAATAAAACAACAAAATAATATGCCTTGTCTCTAACCCAATCAAACCTAAAACAAGTAAATTTGGTTACTAATCACTTGAAGGTTGACTGAGGTAGTTTCTAAATATTTATATATTTTTTTAGTTTGATATTTTTGGTTATGAGTCAATAAACTACCTTTTGTATTTAAAGGTAGAATCTAGATTAGACTAGGAGTTAGATAATTTTGAGAACGTAATAGCAAAATTTTTTGAACCTTAGCATTTGTATTTATAATTGAGTAATGAAAAAGTTGAGTTTGTAAGAAGTTTATGAATTCTCTTAGAGAAGGATTAGAGCTCAGTTTTGAATGAGGAAGGGCCCCCTCAAAATGAGCTGTTATGAAGATCCTAACCCTCTTTAATTATTAGTGTGTTATGTAAGTTGAATTTACTATTAATTTTGATTATATAAGTGTGATGCATGTATGATACATAAGTATGAAATACTTTTGTAATTCTATCACAATAGTTTCATAATATACCTATTTGGTAAATTTAACATAAATTCATTATAATACAACTAGAAAAGCAAGCTGATTTCTAAATTAGTAATACATATATAGTGCTGACACTCTTGAAAAGCTTACACACTCTAGGTTGAAAATTAATATTTAATCAGACTAGAGAATCTGGTAATCATTAAATAATTAGTTTTCAAAACATTTTGGTATTGTTATCAAGGAGGGTGTCAATTATTATTTTTGAAATCAATCATTAAATTTTTTTGGTTAATGCACTATTTTACTCAATCGGTTAAGTTGAGTGAGGGCATTACAATGTTTTATACCAGATGTCTAAGTTTCTAGATGTAAATAGTTCATAAGTTACAAAATTCATGTTTCTAAAATTTATTTCTTGTAAAAGTGATTTATTCTCAGCAAAGTGTGCTTTTAAATTTTCCTACTTTCATTTCTTTTTTTCTAGAATAAATTTTCTTTCTTTCATTTCTTGTTTTCTAGAATAAATTTTCCTACTTTTAGTAGATAATTTTTACTGCTTTCTAGAAGTAGAATTTTAATTCCAATTATTTTGATTTCAACATTCCTTTTTTTAAAAAAAAGAAAAAATTAGTCTGAAATAATCCCCATTGAAACACATGAAAATGAAAAAAACTAACTCTGTGTAGGAAGGGATAGGATAGCTAAAGGAGTGACATAACATTTATGCAGAGAGAAAGAGATTCTCAAGGGAGATTCCTACCAAACAAGCCATAAGTTGCTAGAAAATAACCATAAATACGTGAAACAACTAAGAATCCTATTGAAGAATATACTATAAGCCAGAAGGCTCTTGAAGAAAAGAATACTATAAAATGAAAGAGGCAGCTTGTAGAAGAAGCATTATTGGCTCTGAGAAAAGAAACAAAAGTAAAATAAAAATTAGCTGAGATGGTAAGAAAAAATGAAGGAGAGGAACTATACGAACTAGACACTCTGGATAGTAACATATTTATAATATTTTAGCAAGGCTTTCTTGATCAAATCAAAGAAAGCTCAGGAAAAATTTTAGACCCTTCATCTAGTAAAAAGATTAAAAATCAGTAGATAAATATTTATTATTGTGCTGACCATGGGATTGACATAGAATTTGAAGATGAGATCCTGAGTAACTTTGGTATCCATATCACAAGAAGAGTCATCATGAGCAGAGGAGACTTTGTGGAGGATAATGAGACTCTAGACACAGTTACTTTTAAATTTTTTTATTCCAAATGTAACAAGAAAACACAAATGAAAAACATCTCACCATTAGCCTTGCCCAATTTTGGAGGTACATTATTAGAAGACTTGGACACATTCTTGTTCAAATTTGATATCCTTTGTAGAAGTTATGACTACAGGTAGGATACATAAAAATTAAAACTTTTTCTAGCTACTCTCAAAGACTCAACACTTTTCTAATTTATGAGACTGGATAGTGATTTGATCTACACTTGGGAGGACATGAAAAAGAAATTTTTGGCCAAGTATCAAGAATATGGAAGATGAATAAGTTATATAAGAAATTACATTTTGAGGATGACTCAAGAGGGGGATGAATCCTTGGAGGACTATGTTGAACAATTCATGTTTAGTGTACAAAAATTCAAGCAATGTACACTTGAAGAACTTTTGAAACTCATCTTCCTAAAGAGAGTCAGAGAAGATTATCTAGAAGCCTTAGACTTAATAAATGGAGGAGATATTTATCACTTACCATTATCAAATATCAAAGAGCTGAGTAAGAATTATTCTAGATCTGCCATAAACAAAGTCAAGAGCAACAAGCTTCCATTGGCAACTGCAAATGGTCTATCAAAAATTGAGGTTAGTAAACTATTATAGGACATGAAACAAGATATCATTAGCCATTTGACGACCCAAATGGATAGCTTACACTTGATACAAAAGCAAGTAGCATTGGATCAAGCCTTGACCATTTACTATCTAGACTATAAGTTGAAAAAAACTGATTGTAGATGTCATGAAGTTTGGATTAAAGTAGCTCACATCATAGTTGAAGAGCCATAAATAGTAGAGTTACACATTATAGGAGGAGATAATGACCAAGTTTTCTATATTGCACAAAGAAAACCATGGGTTCAATAACCACCTTATCAAGGTATGGGACAAAATCCACCTTTTACAAATTTTACCTTCTTTAATTCACAATTTACAAATACTACTCTAAATTGGACTAGTCCTTAGATGAACATTCCACTTCCTAATTCTAGCTGGCAACCACCTCAAGCAAGCTACCCCACCACCTCTTAGTCACATCTAAAAAATATATCCCTATCTTGGATGCAAGCTTGGAAACCACCCCAAGGTCCACCCTTCACAAGCCAATGGAAATAGCCCTGGAGACCTAACCAACCATGGGGAATATTTATGGGAGGATGTCCTCTATAACAATAACCACTTCTTACTCTTATGTCTAATACACAAGCTACAGCCAATCCTAACCAGCTACCTACCCAACCCATACAAAATCCTACAAATAAGTTGGTGTAATTCACATTGAGTACTAAATTTGTTCAGTACCCAACATACACGGTGAACATCAATGAAGTTCACCTTTATTTAAGAAAAGTTATACCATCCCTGACACCACCCAAAATAAGGGAGTCAGATGATGAAACCCTAGAAGAACATGCTAACCCATCTCAATCACCTCAAGAACTATCTAAACTAGCAAATAAAGATGTTGATAAAATATCCCCCCCATTTTCAAAATTTCTTAGCCTTTAATGCCAAACAATTAAACCTGAGTTTGATTTCATGGGATAGATTTAGTACCTTTGTGTCAAAATCTCTCTATTTCAGGCCATCAAAGATGTACCCATATATTCTAAATCTATTAGAGACCTCTGTCTACAAAAATCAAGAAGGAAAAAAAATCTCAATACTATGCATGTGATTGGCCAGCTAGCATACATCATGTTGGGGAACACCCTACCAAGGAAATATTTAGATCCTGGATGCCTGGTAGTAATAGTCCATATCTATGACCAACATCTATCCAACATATTGATCAACCTAGGGGATGCAATAAATGTAATGATAACCAAAACTATACATAAACTATAGTTGAGTAATATTCATCTCACATCTACACTACTATAAATGGCTGACAAGTCAATAGTTAGACCAGAGGGAATCATTGAAGATCTTGTCATCATTATAGATTCTTGAGAGTATCTTTTAGATTTCATTATGCTACAACCTAAGTCTAATTTGGGTGGATACCCTCTTATGTTAGGATGACATTGGCTTACCACAGTTGATGCCTTCATCAACCGTAAAACAAGTAATATGATGATATCCAATGAATACCACACTAAGAAACTGGTTCTTTATCCCCTAGCACAACCAATTTTTACACTAGAGACTACATTATGGATTGAAAAAGATGAGGTAGATCGGCCTTCCTTGATTCTTGTATTTACCATAGACCATGCATGCACATTTACTAATCAAGAACACGATATCATTCTCTCTAATGTTCTTTAGTATAATTACCAAACTCTTTTTACAGATCTCAACCACTTATAATGTGTTGAGTGCCCATTTGTTAGCTTCTAAGAATTAGATAATTCTGATGCATTTGTAGAAAAAATATTCTACTAGTTGTTGCCTCACAGCTATAGTTAAATTAGATCTATTAATAATATAAAAATAATGAAAGGACTCTCAAAACAAATTGAAATCTCTTCAGAGAAAACATTGCTTATTAATAACAAGTTGGAGTTAAATGAGGAAAAGTGCCTAGTCAGTATGTTGCATGTCAACCAATCTACTTTTGCATGAGATTATGAGGATATGTAAGGAATCAACCCAAAAAAAAGTACATATCATATTTACATCAAAGAATAGTGCCAACCAATCAAACATCCACAACATGGGATGAATCAAACTCTTTGAGAAATAGATAAAAGAGAATTATAAAAAATGTTTGACTGCTAGATTTATATATCCTATCTTTGATAGTGAATGGGTGTCACCATTGGTAATTATACCAAAGAAAAATGGAGAATGACATGTATGCATTGATTATAGGGAACTCAACATAGTAACCAGAAAGGATCACTTTCCTCTACCTTTTATTGATCAAGTGTTGGACACACTAGTAGGGAAGAAATATTTTGCCTTTATGGATGGCTTAAGTGGTTACAACTAAAATAAAATTGCTCATGAGGATCAAGAAAAGGATACCTTTACTTATTGATAGGGTAATTATGTTTATTTTATATTACTCTTTGGGCTATGTAACACTCTAGTCACATTTTAGAGGACTGTTCTAAGTATCTTTGCAGATATGGTCAATGAATTTGTAAAAGTCTATATGGATGAATTCACTATCTATGGAGAGACATTTGATAAATGCCTCAAAAAATCTAAAAAAAGTGTTGCAATGTTATTAGGAGCACCATCTGTCTCTCACCCATAAGAAATGATACTTGCTTATGATAGAAGGTATTGTCTTAGGCCACCATGTATCTATTGCATGAATTAATGTTGACTCTGCAAAAATTAGCATATAAAAAACCTATATGTTCCTCAAAAATAGAAAGATATCAGGAGTTTTTAGCATATGTTGGTTACTATAGGAGATTCATCAATAATTTTAGTAAAGTAGTAGCACCATTATTCAACTTTCTGGTTAAAGATGCCTAATTTCTTTAGAATCCTACTTGTGATACAACCTTCAAATAATTGAAAGAATTATTGACCACCACCCTTGTTCTGTGTCATCTTGATTAGAAGCCTCCCTTCCACATTCACACATATGCTTTAGATACTACCCTCAGAGTTGTGCTTGGCCAAAAATAGGAAACACTCAATTATGCCATCTATTTTATAAGCAAAAACATTCATACAGTAGAATTAAATTACATAATTACTAAACAAGAGTTCTTAATGGTAGTCTATGCTATCAACAATTTCTGTCACTACATCATAAGGTATCAGGTCTTTGTTTATACAGACCATGTAGCCATTTAGTATCTTATAAACAAACCAATTGTTTTAGTTAGAGTGATAAGATGGTTTCTCTTATTACAATAATTTGATATCACTATTGTAGATAAGCTTAGTAAGGATAATGTAGTAGATGACTTTTTATCATGCTTGCAAACACCTGAAGAGGATATCATAGTGGATGACTCATTTATAGATGAGTACCTATTCTCTCTCACCCTTACTATACCCTGGTATGCTGATATTGCTAACTATCTTGTAATAGGGTTACTTCCACAACACTTCCTACCCAAACAAAAGAGAGCATTGATTCACCAAAGTGCCAGATATTCATGGTTTTCTGGATTCCTTTTCTATACTAGGCCTGACTCTATCATCAAAAGATGTCTCAGAGAAGATTAAATTCCAGATATCCTTAAAGCCTACCATTGCCAACCCTGTGGAGGACACTTTATAGTCAAATGTACACTAGTTAAAATTTTAAATACAGGATACTATTGGCCCTCACTCCATAAATATGTAATAAGATATACTACTCATTGTTACAAATGCCAATGTATGGAGAGACCCACATATTTAGATGAAATGCCTTTGCAGCATCAGATTGTGTTTGAACCATTTAAAAAGCAGGGCCTAGGCTATGTAGGACCTTTTAATCCAAAATCCAACAATAAAGAGTATATCCTTGTCTGTACTAACTATGTCACTAAATGGATGGAAGTAAAGGATTTTACACATGTCAGGGATGAGAAGGTGGCAACTTTCCTCTATGAAGAAATATTTATTATATATGGTGTGCCACTTGAAATATTCACTGATCAAGGACCCTAATTCATTGCTAATTTAATTACTGCCTTAGTCTAACAATATGAGATTAGGTATAAGAAATCAACTTCATATCATCCATAGTCCAATGGACAGGTAGAAGTCACCAATAGAGAATTAAAAAATATTTTGACAAAGACTGTTAATCTGTCTCATAAGCATTAGAAAGATAGGCCTTTTGAAGTTGTGTGGGCTTATCGAATCACATGAAAGACCACTATATGCTTCAATTCATATGAGTTGGTCTATGGAAAGAAACCTATCTTGCCAATTGAATTTGAGCACAAGACCTTATGGATAACACTATAACTTGGGATGGATATATCTAAAGCTCAGAAAGAAAGGATTCTATAGTTGAATGCCTTAGATGAATATATAAAATAGACATTAAAAAACATAGAGCTTGTAAAATAATAATAAATTGGATGGCATAATAGGTACATTAAGACCATACAATTTCATATAGGAGATTGGGCCCTTCTTTTTGAATCCAAATACAAGGACCACAAGGGTAAACCATAGATCAGATGGTTTGTTCCTTTTAATATTGAGCATGTTTTTGACAATGGAACAATCCAAATCTAACCGATTGATCTAGTAAGATTTCATCTATTGGTCAATGACCAGAGACTCAAGTTGTACAAAAAGCCACTTATTTAGAAAAAAATTACTAGTTACATATGCCAGTAGTTAAAAAATGGATACAAAGATGTTCTGGATAGACATGTTACATCACCAGATAATGAGAACACTAGTACACACTCAAATGAAGAAAGATAGGAAGACATCCTCGCCCTACTCTGGTATGATGAATGAGACCTTCACTTGGTCCTTGACAAGTCATATTTCTAGGTGACTTGACCAGTACCCTAAATTAATATTCTACTGCATATAAAAATTAGAGTAAAAACAATTTAACAATGAAAACCCATTTTTTTAGATGTTGTTGGTATCTTCTAGGTAGAAAACTAGCCTACTGGCTACCCAAATCTGTAAAAAAGGCCCAAGTAGAAAACTAGCTTGCTAGCTATTTAGGGGTAAAAAAATCAATAAATAAGGGAATGTGAAAAAATAATCAAAGAGAGGACAATCCCTCAAATCCCAACTATTTACACAGGTTTTCTCCAGTTGCTATGGGCATTTTTATAACTATTATGGGCACCTTTTACATAATTGGCCATCACTTTGTAGCTTGCTACGAGCACTTATATAACTACTACATGTAATAATCTCATGCCTATTCTCACCTTTGTACAGAGCATACAAGATATATCCTCCTACAACTCTCATCGATGGCTTGGCTATCAGCTTTTGGGCATTACATGAAAGTCATCAGGCAACTTTATGGAAGAATGAAGGAAGATTAGGGTAACAAATGTCATATATATTTCCTAAATTACCCCTAAATACCAAGCTACAGAGCTACAACAAAGCATACAACTTCTCTTTCCATGTATAAATGTTGTAGACCAAAAGTTTTGCCTATAGGGACACTCATGATTCATTTTCAGTTTTAGTCATTGTATGAAGATGATTTCATTGTGTTGACTAGTGAGATCTCAAATTTCTTTAACACATAGGTTCCATGTTGAAGACCCTACTGATTACTATAGTCAAGATACCAGGCATAAAACCTCCAGGGCATAAGCACTATCCAAACTCTTATCAACCTATTCATGTAGATGAAGGTCACTAGGAAATAATGCCCTTAGCTACCTACTTTAGATCTTCTAGCCCATCACTTGGATCACTCAGATTTTAAATTACCACCTTATGGTATGACATCAATCATTTATCCTCCAAGTTTTAGACCTTTCTTCCATACAGACTATCCTACATCACATGCACATGAGCTATAGGCATCATCAATGCCTAACCACTAGTGATCTCCCAATCACTTTACAAAGGGTCCACTTCACTTTAGTTCCAACTTTTAGCCTAATCATTGTACCCATTAATCATTCACATGTAAATTCTCAGGTGTTACATCTAGAATATTATAATTGAAAGGTATGTTGTATCTTTCATCATTGAAATTATCTTTCATTATTCTAATCTAACATATATGGTATTAATAAAACATATTTAATTATGACTTAAGTCTTTCATTCAAAAAGTCTATCACATCATCTCTAAAATGTGCACTTGTATTCCTTATGATGACCCATCTTATTACGTACTTCCTACTTAATCCACGTCACCTGAGGACACATGAAAATTCAAGTTGGGGCAGAATAATATGGGTTAAACCTCATGTGCCATCGAAACCTTTGAGATACCATAATTTGTAACCTACAACCTCACATCCATTATTGTTGAGCCAAACCTTATGCAAACCCTATATTTGCCAATTTAGAACAAACCTATTGCAGATAGATTTTTATAGGTCCAAAGAGTGTGTGATTGAATATTAGTTGAAGATATTGATAGAGAAGTTAAAATAGGAGGGTCAGTCATGTGGAGAGAGCCCTCAGACCACAAGCTCTTACATGGAGACCAAGCTAGTTGGAATGTCTTTCATAGCACTAGTTGGACTACCTATTTTGAATGGTTGCAACATTTTTTAGAGCCTCTTGCCAAGGCATTTGTAGGTTATTTTGATGGAAACCAAGACACTATATGTGGCATCATATTTATAATTATTTATATCTTGGTGAGCCAAACAACTAGGCTACCAAGCATGGGGGAAAATTGGTAGGATAGACCCAATGGCTAAGAAACTAGGCAATAGTTTTGCTAAGAAAATAAAAAAATGGTATTAAAGAAAGAAGGTGTGAAAAGACTTAGTCTACCTATAGAATTGAGAGAGATAACATCATATATTATTAGGTACATGACCTATGAGGGAAGGTATTAACTCATTTACACTCTCCAATTTAAAATTTTAAATCATTTAACACACAATAGAGTTATTAATGTTCCCAATTTGATATGGAATATATTGAAAAGAATGTCCAAAGAATAATAGAAGGGCACTTAAACAATCCTATCTCACCACTACCTAATATAGCTCATAATTAAACAAGGAATAGTTTTTTTCAGACCTAACCTCACTTGGGAGCAATTTTTGGCCCTATAAAATATTTCATCCTAGTAAGAAAAAGGCACTAATGAGAGGAAATCCCCTAAAGAGCATCCCCAACAAACTATTCAGGAAAATGTTAAGGGAATTAGTGCTGTTAGTTAGCCCATAGCCATCAAAGGTCCATTTGAGACTGTTGTGGGAAAGAAAAAGAGAAGACTGGTCTTATCCCCTTCTAATATAGAGGAGGAGATCCCATAACAACATGTCCCTTCTCCCATTATGTCCTCACCTCAGATTGATTCCTCCACACTATCTCCTACTAGACAAGAAGAATTTCCCTTGTCAACTGATGTATAAGAATTATGAACTCCATCAATCACCCCTCCTGCAAGGAAAATGAAAACCAAAGGGAAGAAACCCATGGTGTCAAAAATAAGGAGACATTCTCTTAGGAGATCTCAAAGGATGAAGAAACAATAGATCACTATAGCCTCTTTAAACATAGCCATCAATGATGATGAAGAACCAAGGAAAGAGCCTAAGCTTAAGAAAAGTCTTGATGGATTTGAAATAGAAGAATGGTCTACTGATGAAGGATCTACTAAGGTAAAAGAAGAATAATGATCACTTCTCCCATATAGATTCACTAAGGAGGACATTGATCTCCTCAAAAACATTGGATACATAGAGGAAGAATTGAGAGAGGCAGAGTAGCATGTAGGATAAGAATAATTGGTTGAAGAAGAGGTTATAGAAAAAGGAAGAGAACAAGAATTTTTTTCTCATGATCAAGAGTTTCAAATATTGGAACAAGCTATGGAGGAAATATACAAAATCATAAATGAGATAATAGAACTAAAAGGACAATGAGGAATCAAAACGCTTCTGGGAGCAATGGAATTTGTAGAACCCTCTAAGAACAAAGAGAAGATAGTGGAGGAACCTATATCATCCTCATCCACCTTGGCCATAGAAGTCCCTGCAATAGAGTATGCTCTAGCTTTGGTACCCTTTTGTCAAGGATTTACTCCTCCATTTCCCACTAAACCAACACGTACTACAGAAGAAGTCATTGATATGGATTTCTCAGCCAACACTCTAGTAGAGATTGATGATATTTTGATTTTTTTGAAGGAAAAATTCAATAATAATGAAGCCTACCATAAAAAATTGGTGCAAAGATTCAAGGGATATGTTGAATCAAAAGAACAACATGACAAATTAAAAGAAAAATTAGAATTTATTGAAATTAGGATAAGATATCTAAAATAAAAGATTAGCAAATTGTATGAAACCACTAAGCTATTGATGGATTATAGACCCCCTTCTAGAGTGTATGTTGTATACTTGGAAGAAAAATGGTTGAAATTTAGGTATGATAAGATTTATAATGATCAATATTATATGGTTTGTAACCCAATATCTTTATTTAATGAGTATCGACATGCTTATCCTAATCTCCAAGCTCAACTAAGTGAATTCTACATTCACCAATATGTTGTTTTCAGTGATAGAATGGAATCCCAACATTTATTCAGAGGATGTCCTATTAAATGCATTTTCTTCATATGTTTTGAATGAAATTGAAGGAAAAAAACAAATGGAAGAATATCAAGGAAAGGAGAAAGTAGCTACCCTGATGACTAGGAGTGAATCCATAGATTCAGATGCTATAGTGAAATAATGGATCTCATTTATAAACACAAATGCTCCACAAGAATGGGTTGTCAAAAATTAGGTGGAAGTTCAGATTCACTATTTGATTCTCATGGAAGGAGATAGAAGACAAATTTTTGTTGCCTACTCTCACAGATGGACAGAACTCTTAGATGTGTTGAAAAGGAAGGAACCATACTCCCCTTAAAACCTTAGGGAGGCCATCCATAGAGTATACTTGTATATTAAACTTGTTAGGAAGTAAAGAATACAATGGTTGGGATTGATGTTTCAACCCCCTATATTTTGGTTCCCAATCCCTGATTGAGAAGGAAATGTTTTAGATGATAGAGAGGTAGAGATGAAAAGATGGGAACACATTGAGAATGCTAAAGGTTTTTATATCTTGGAAGGGTTAGGCTATCTTAAACCCCTAGACTTTATAAAATTTTATGGTTTTAGAATGCAACCAAGGCTTGCTTGAGGTCAAGCAAGAGACTAATTAGGGGGAGTGATGAGGCCACCAATTGCTTAATTTTATAGCCTCTTCTATGCTTAGTCTATGTATTTTTCTATGTAAATCCCATAACTATCTATCACTAATGAAAATGAATGAATGAAGTTATGATTTTGTATGTACATTTATATATATGTGTTATGTTATGAATTATTGATGCTTTTTTTTGATTAAATTATATTGGTGTGACTTTATCTAACAAGCATTTGAAAGATCATGAAAAGCTGTAAAATCTTTCTAAGCCATAACTACTATAGGCTACTCATAACAACTATAGACTTCACCTACAAGTTACCCATAGCCACTACAAAGTGCTCACATCAATTGTAGGCTTCAACTATAGATTGCCTACAGCCATTGCAGAATACCCACAACAAATGTAGGCTTCACTTACAGGTTTTTTGTAGTCACTATTGAATACTCAAAACAAATGTAAGCTTCACCTATAGGTTACCTGTAGCCACTATAGAATGCTCACAGTAACTGAAAGTTTTACCTACATGTTGCCTATAGCTATTGTAGAGTGCCTGCAGTCACTATGCAAAACAGAGTCATTAAGAAGATCTTGTAGACACATCCAACTATTTTGGAAAACCAAATGAAAGATTGGGAAGAATCATAGCTATTTTATGGATTCCTTACATGCAAGAATACATTAGATGTACTACCAAAGATGGGAAAGACAAGGATAATGAGAAAATACAAAATAAAATAAAACAATAAAATAATATGCCTTGTCTCTAACTTAATCAAACCTAAAATAAGTAACTTCAGTTATTAACCACTTAAAAGTTGACTGGGGTAGTTTCTAAGTATTTATATTTTTTCTTAGTTTGGTGTTTTTGGTTATGAGTCAATAAATTGCCTTTTGTATTTAAAATCAAAACCTAGATTAGACTAGGAGTTAGATAATTTTGAGAAGGTAATAGTATAAGTTTTTAAACTATAGCATTTATATTCAGAATTGAGTAATAATAAAGTTAAATTTTTCAGAAATTTGTGAATTCTCTCAAAGAGGGATTGGAGCTTAGTTTTGAATGAGGAAGGCCCCCCTCAGAATGAGATACTATGAAGATCTTGATCCTCTTTAATTATTAGTGTGGTGTGTAAGTTGAATTTACTATTAAGTTTGATTATATAAGTGTGATGCATGTATGATACATAAGTGTGAAATAATTCTGTCATAACAATTTCATAATATATCTATATGGTAAATTCAGCATGAATTCATTGTACTAAAACTAAAAAATCAAGTTTATTTTTGAATCATTAATGCATATATAGTGATGACACTCTTAAAAAGCTTACACAACTTGGATTGACAATTAATTTTTAATTAGACTGATGAATCTAATAATCACTAGGTAATTAGTCTTCACAACACTAGGCATGATAATGAACAAACCCATATGCTTATTTCTTCTTAAAGTTTTTGTATGTGTGATATGTAACACCATTAATATACTCACTCATATTATTTTGTCACAGAGCTAGCTATGCCTAGAACTTGTATGGAAGGCCAACTTTGTTCTTATATAACTCTTGTCATAAACCCAAAATATCTAGATGGTCAATATGAAGAACTAGATGAATTTCACTCATGTACAAAAGAATTCTAATCATCCTTGACCTTTGATAAGATTCCTTGCACATCCTCAAATCATAATACTCAATCATAAAAATCAATGACATATTCATAATGTCTCTTTTGACATCATTGACAATTATATTTCCAACAATCTCCCCTTTGTCATTGATGACAAACTAAATGCTATGATATTTTAATATTCTACTCCTTTGACATTGCTTTCATTGACTTTTGATGAGTATGAACTAAAGCTCTTCATACCAAACTTGCTTCCCCTTAGGTAATGGCACATTTGCCTAATACTCAACTTGGACACTTGCTTTGCTTCTTCTTTGATATTTTCACTTTTTCTCCAAACTTTTACAGAGAGCATTTACTCTTCTTCTCCCCCTTTGACATCAATTGTGAAGGGACTCTTTCTGACTATTTATACAAATGTTTCTCCCCCTTTATCAGATAAAGGAGTTTATCCATGAATATGTAACCATCAAATCATTAAAAATTTATAAAATTATGCATACTTAAGTTGCCTTTTCTCTCTTCTTCTAGGGATTGATAAGGCTTTTATGATTCTCTTCTTAAACTCATGCCCTATCACTAAGATCTAGTGATGTGGTATATGAGCCATCTATCCTAACTTCTATCTCAGATATTCAAATTATTCCTTGGGAAGAGGTTTGGTGAATATGTCTATAATTTGATATTTAGTTGGAACATAGTCCATTGTGACCTTTTGATTTTCAACCTTCTCTCTTAAAAAATGATACTTGATTGATATGTGCTTGGTTATAGAATGCATCACTGGATTCTTGTATATGTTAATAGGACTTGAATTGTCACAAAGAATAGAAATAGGTGATTTATACTCTACCTTGATGTCTTTGAGTATTTTCTTCATCCAAAAGACTTGAGTGTAACATGTCACTACTATAACATACTCTATTTTTGCTATAGAAAGAGTAACTAACTGTTACTTTTTTCTCAACAATGAAACAACTCTATTTCCAATAAAAAATGCACCACCACTAGTGTTTCTTATATCATCCACACTTCCTATCCCATCAACATCTGCATATGCTATCAAAGTTAAATATTTACCATTGGGATACAACCATCTATAGTCAATTATTTTCTTAATATATCTAAAGATTCTTCTCATTGTATTGACATGTGACTCTTTAGGAGCAACTTGAAATCTTATAACTATGCATACTACTTCCATGATATTAGGTCTTAATGCAGTTAGGTATAACAAGCTATCTATCATTGATCTATACATAGTCTAATTTGCATCAAGGGACTCATCTTCTTTGCTTAACTTTAATCTAGTTATCATAGGAGTACCAACTAGCTTGCTATCTTCCATTCCAAAATTTTTGAGCATTTCTTTTTCATACTTGGTTTGGGATATGAATATACATTCATCAGATTGTGCTATTTATAGATCACGGAAGAGATAAATTTCTCCTAGCATAGACATCTCAAACTCACTCTGAATTTGTGTAGAAAATTCTTTTCACATTTTGTTATTACTACCACCAAAGATGATGTCATCTACATAGACAACAACAATCAACATATGTTCACCTTTTGATTTGAAGTACAAATTACAATTTACCCATCTTTTATTGAAACCTTGTTGTTGTAGGTACTGGTTTAATATTGAATACCATACTATAGGTGCCTAATTTGCTTCCAAACACTTTTAAATACTCAATAGAGGCATGCATTTTATACCATAGCTAATAAGGAGTTTTTTCACTATTTACCCTCAGTTAAACTCTATCTAAGATGTATACTATTGTTTGGACTACTTTTCTCTAGTATCCTTTAAGTAACATGGCCTCTTTTAACATTTTTTTGGCCATCTCCTTGACTGTCCTTTTATTTTTCTCAACAACTCCATTATATTATGGAGTCCTTGCTGTAGAGTAATGCCTTTTGATCCCATGCTTCTCAAAATACTTTATGAACTCATTTGAGGTGAATTATCCACCTATATCAGATCTTAAGAATTTGATTTTTCATCTAATCTCATTCTCTACCATGGCCCTAAAGATCTTGAATATCTCAAATGCCTATGAATTTTCCTTTAAAAATGTTACCCATTTCATTTTGAGTAATCATCTACAAATAACATGAAATATCTCTCTCCTGTAGATCCTCTTGTCTTAGTAGGACCATAAAGATTAGTATGAACTAATTATAAAACTTTTGTAGTTATATACTCCTTTGTTTGAAATATGACCCTTGTCTGCTTTTCTAGTTGACATTCCTTTCAAGTAGTGTTTGTTGGTTTGGTTATCTTAGGCATGTGTCTGACACACTTATTTATACTTACTTTGACTAGGTTATCAAAGTTAACATGACCCATTATTCTATGCCATAACCAACTCTCATCAATATTTCTTATTAGGTAGATATTACCATTCACTTCAACAAGATTATAGATATTACTTTCAGTTCTTTTTCCTTCTTCAAATATTCTTTTAGATCTCTTTAACTTGTATCCTTCTACATTAAATTTGACCTTATATCCATTGTCACACATTTGGCTGACTCTCAGTAGATTAATCTTTAATATTTTAACATAAAAGACATCATGTGTAGGTAGTTTTATATCTAATTTCAAGGTTCCTTTACCTTTGATCTTTATTACAGTATTGCCTCCCAAACTAAGAGATCTTTATATTTTTTTAATTTGATGAACTTACTCCTTGTCACCAGTCATATGTGATGAGAAATCACTATCTATCACCCACATATTCTACTCCTTCGCATGAAGTGTAGTTTGAGTAATCATAGATTGATTTTTCACTTTTCACACATCCTTGGGTTTCTTATTTGACTTCTTTTTCTCTTTTTTAAATATTTGTGAAATTTTATTCACATTGGAAGGCATTTCTTTCTTCTTACTTTATGTTCCTGGTCTTACAAAGTTTGTTCTACATTGTTTAACTATATGACTAAAATAATTGCAATTATAACATATTACATTTATATCTAACAAGGAAACAAATGAATTTATGCTTACCAAATTTGTTCTCTTTTTAGGTACAACTCTCCAATCAATAGCCCTATGACCAAATTGATTACAGGTATAAAAATAACCATAAAAAGATGAAAAACACTTGGTCATATCATTTCTTGGTGAAATATGAGGATCTCTTCTAAACTCTAGCTTCTTCAAGTCTCTCTCTCTTGTGTGTATCTATCTACATTAGCTACCTTTGTCTTCTTTTTTCAAGGATTATTTTCTCCTTCAACTTTCTTTACATTAGTTGTGTTTGAGTCTATATTTATATCCTTGTAAGATTTCTCTTTCTTTACTCCTAATTCTCCTTCTGATTTGAAGTTGTTATATAGACTAATAGATGTACTAGTTATGAAACTTTTTCTTTTTTCATAACCAAGTCCTGATATTTCTTTTGAAGGATTTTGAGAGTTGATCAATTCATCAAGAATGTCTAATCCTCCTATCAAATTTAGACTTTTATCTAGTTACCCTTTAGCTTTCTCAAGCTCTATTTTCAAAGCCATTATCTCTACTTCTAACTTTATGCACTCAACAAATTTATATTGTAATTCAAGTTTGACTACATCTTCTATCCTTTTAGCCTCTTAAACTTGTGTCTTTAGGCTAACCACCATTTGATTAGATTTTTTAATTTTTTTTTTGACATTTTCTCAATTTCCTTTTGTCTAAGATTTTTTTTTTTGATCTCTCTTTTCTTAGCTTATCAATTTATTCTAAAGCATATATGAGTTCACACTCTAGATCCACTTCTCCTTCTCCTTCTTCATTTGAGTTTACTCAGAGGTCCCTTTGACAAATTGACTTTGTTATGCATCATTATATCTTCAATGTATGATTAAGCACTAATCGTTGATATTCCAACTAAATCAAACTTTACGTTGTACAAACTTGATTATGGGGACCATCTCAATTATGCCTAGGAGGCTAACTTTGCACCTTCATATTTTTTGCTTCACTCATTTGCCTCTTTTAAAATTTGGATTATATAAAATAGGCATGATAATAAAATAATCCATATGCTAATTTATTATTGAATATTTCACGTGTGTGAGATATAATGCCATTAATATACTTAGATTATTCTACCATAGAGCTAGCTATGCCTAGAACTTGCCTAGAAGGCTAAATTTGTTCTTGTATAACTCTTGTCGCACTTAGTCATATGACCTAAAATTTAACACATAATATCCTATTACATAGGGGATTACATCCATATATCCATTTGATTTTTAAACCTTTATACATTCAAGATATGACATAATAAAAATGCCTACTTAGTTATTTCTTGTAATATGTAAATTTGACTATGGAAAAATATTGTCAAAATGCTTGGAAGCCCAAATTTGCTTATGTATATCTTTTTTCACGCTATATCACATGAACTAAGGTTCATCACATAGAAAATAATCACAAAAATGAAAAAACCCATTTGATAATTTTGTCATACCATATCTATGTGTGTAAATATTGACCTCATCAACATGCTTACTTGGCTCTGCTTCAACCTTTATACAAATTTGGCTAAGTATTAGTCAATTCTATCTGAGTAGCCAACTTTGCATCCCCATATCTTCTACTTCAATTCAACATATAACTTGAAATACAACACATAATAAATAGGGACTAATGTGATCACAATCATATGACCAAATCCTCTAGAATCATCCACACATGGCAATGGTGATGTCAGCAAATTATCTTCTCAAATTTTATTGTCATAGATCTACAATGTCTAGATGATCAATATGAAGAATAGATGAATTAAACTCATGCACACAAGCATTGAAATCATCTTTGACCTTTGATAGGATCCCTTACACATATTCAAATCACAATACTCAGTCTTGAACATCAATGACATGCTCATAATGTCCCTTTTGACATCAATGACAATCATATCTCCAACAATCTCTCCTTTTGTTATTGATGACAAACTAAATTCTCTAATCTTCTTATATTTTTATCCTTATTTATAATTTCTTGTATTGGCTTCTGATGAGTATGAACTGAAGCTATTCATGCCAAAATTGGTCCCCCTTAAGCAATGGCACATTTGGTTAATATTCAACTTGGATACTTTCTCTGTTTCTTTTTCAACATTTGTAATTTTTCTCTAAACTTTTACAGAGAGCATTTACTCTTCTTCTCCCCCTTTGACACCAATGACAAATGGACTCTTTCTAACTATTATTGTAATTGTTTATACCCTTTTATCAAATAAAGAAGTTTTTCTAAGAATATGCAACCATAAAATCATTAAAAATTTGTAAAAGTATGCATACTTGAGTTCCCTTTTTTTATTTTCTTCTAAGGATTAATAAGGCTTCTATGATTCTCCTCTTGGATTCATGCCTTATCACTAAGATCTAGTGATGTGGTATAGGATCCAACACTCCTAACTTCTATCTTAGATATTAAAATTATTATTTGAAAAGAGGTTTGGTAAATATGTCTATAATTTGATACTTAGTTGGCACATATTCCATTGTGACCTCTTGATCTGCAACCTTCTTTTTTTAAAATTGATACTTAATTGATATGTGTTTGATTTTGGAATGCATCACTAGATTCTCTGATATGTTAATATCACTTGAATTGTCACAAAGAATAGAGATAGGTGATTTATACTCTACCTTGATATCTTTGAGTGTTTTCTTCATACACAAGACTTTAGTGTAACATGCCAATGCTGTAACATACTATGCTTCTACTATAGAAAGAGTAACCGACTCTTACATTTTGCTTAGCCATGAAGCAGCTTTATTTTCAAGAAAGAATGTACCATCACTAGTGCTTCTTTTATCATCCACACTTCCTCCCAAATCAACATCTGTCTATGTTATCAAAGTGAAATCTTCACCTTTGGGATAACACAGTCCATATTCAATTGTGCTCTTGATATATCTAAAGATTCTTTTCACTACATTAACATGTGACTCTTTAGGATTAGCTTGAAATCTTGTAAACATTCATAATACTTGCATGATATTAGGTTTTGATGTATTTAGGTATAGCAATCTACCTATCATTGATCTGTATATAGTCTAATTTACATCAAGGGACTCATCCCCTTTGCTCAACTTATATATAGTTATCATGGGAGTACCAACTAGCTTGTTGTTTTCCATTCCAAAATTTTTGAGTATTTTCTTTGCATACTTGGTTTGGGATATGACTATCCCTTCATCAAATTTTTCTATTTATAGACCAAGAAAGAAAGAAAGTTCTCTTAGCATAGACATCTAAAACTCACTTTACATTTGTATAGTAAATTCTTTGCACATTTTGTTATTGCTACCACCAAAGATAATGCCATATACATAGACAACAATAATCAACATATAATCACCATCTAATTTGAAATACATATTGATGTCTACACATCCTTTAATGAAACCTTATTATTGTAAGTAATGGTATAATCTTGAATACCATGCTCTAGGTGCCTATTTTAGACCATACAAAGCTTTCTTTAGTCTACACATATAATCTTTTTCCTTTAACAATTGAAGACCTTTAGGTTGTTCTATTTAAACTTTTTCTTCTAAGTTACCATTCAAGAAAGAAAACTTAACATCCATTTGATAGACTTTGAATGCTTTATAAACAAATAATTCTAGAAACATTCTTATAGCTTCCAATATAGCAAGTGGAATAAATATTTTCTCAAAATCTATGCCCTCAACTTATGCATATCCTTTGCACACCAATCTTGTCTTATTTATTATGACAACTCGACCCTCATTGAGATTATTTCTAAAGACCCACTTTATACCTATCACATTCTTATTTGAGGTTCTTTGGACTAATTGCCAAGTTTTTTTTTTTTTTTTTCAATTTAACTTAGTTCTTATTTTATGTGTTTTAGCCAATTTTCATCCTTGTTGGCTTCAACATAGCTATTAGGCTCAATTTCAAACATTAGAGCAAAACTTACTCTTTGTTCATTGTAGCTCTTCTCCTTATTTAAACTCCTTCATTCTTATTGCCAATAGTTTACTCTATAGAATGATCCTTTTAACATATCTTGGAGGTAACTTTTCATTTAATTCCTCATGATCTTCATTAGCTACTTCATCTTTAGAATATAATTCCTCATTATAGATTTGTTTGTCAGGTTAAACATGTTTCATGCCTTCTTCAACCTTGACATTGATGCTCTTTACAATATTGTGTATATTTTTATTATTAACATATGTGATTTTTTCTTTGAGTGGAATAACCAAAAAATATTCTTTCATCACATCTTGACTCAAAGCTTCCCAATTTTATCTCCTTTCTCCTGATGTAGCATTTGATTCCAAACACTTTGAAGTACTTAACACATGTAAGCTTTTCCATACCATAGCTCATAGGGAGTTTTGTCACTATTTACCCTTAGTTGAACTCAATTCAAGATGTATATTGCTCTTTGAACTACTTCTCTCCAGTAGCTATCAAGTAACTTGGCCTCTTTTAGCATTATTCTAGACATCTCCTTGACTATCATGTTTTCGCTCTCAACAACTCCATTTTACTATGAAGTCCTTACTGTAGAGTAATGCCTTTTTATCCCTTGCTTCTAAAAATACTCTATAAACTCATTTGAAGTGAATTATCCACCTTTATCAGATCTTAAGCATTTGATTTTTTTCTTCAATCTCATTCTCCACTATGGCCCTAAAGATCTTGAAAATCTAAAATAAATGTGACTTGTCCTTCAAAAAGGTTACCCATGTCATTCTTTCTTATCAGGTAGCTATAACCAACTCTCATCAATCTTTCTTATCAGGCAACTATTACCATTTGCTTGAATATGTATATATATATATATATAATATATATATATATATAATATATATATATATATATATAATATATATATATATATATATATATATATATATATATATATATATATATATATATATTGATTTTAGTTCTTTTCCCTTCTGCAACTATTCTTCCAGATCTTTTTAGCTTGTAGCCTTATGCATTAAATATGACCTTATATCCATTGTCACATATTTGGCTAACACTCAACATATTATTCTTTAATCCTTCAACATAAAGGACATCATGTGTAGGCAATTTTATATCTATATTCAAGGTTCCTTTACCTTTGATCTCTACTACAATGTTGTCTCCTAAGATGATAGATCCTTCCTTATATTTGATCAATTTGATGAACTTGCTATTATCACCTATCATATGCTTTGAGCAACCACTATCTATCACCCACAAATTCTGCTCCTTGGCATGGAGAGCATTTTGAGCAATCATAGATTGATTTTTCACTCTCCACACATCTTTGGGTTTCTTATTTGGCTTCTTTTTCTCCCTTTTTAAATATTTGTGAACCTTTATTCACATTGGGAGGTATGACTTTCTTCTTACTTTGTGTTTTTGGTCTTACAAATTTTGTTCTATATTATTTAGCTATGTGACACAAATAATTGTAATTATAGCATATTACATTTGTATCTAACAAGGGAGAAAATGATTTTTTTCTTACAATTTTTTTTCTTCTTTTATGTATAACTCTACAATAAATAGTCCTTTAACCAAATTGATTATAGGTATAATAATAACCATAAAAATATGAGAAATACCTAGTCATAGCATTTCTTAGAGTAGTATGAAGAGCTCTTCTAAACTCCATCTTCTTCAAGTCTCTCACTTATGTGTAGCCATCTGCATCAACTACCTTTGTTTTCTTATTTTTTTTAGGATTCTTTTCTCCTTCAACTTTCTTCACATCAACTATGTTTGAGTATATCTTTCTATCCTTAAAAGATTTTTCTTTCTTTGCTGCTGATTCTCCTACTTTGAATTTGTCATATAGGCTAGCAGTTGTACTAGTTATGAAACATTTTACTTTTTCATAACCTAGATCTGATCTCATTTTTGAAGGTTTTTGAGAGTTAATCAATTTATCAAGAATGTCTGATCCTCCTATCAACTCTAGACTTTTATCTAGTTGTCCTTTAGCTTTCTCAAACTCTTTTTTCAAAGCCACTATCTCTATTTCTAACTTCATACACTCATTAGAATTAGATTATAGTTCAATTTTGACTACATCTTCTATTATTTTAGCTTGTTCAACTTGTGTCTTTAGGATAACCACCATCTAATCATATTTTTAAAGATTTTTGGATATTTTTTCAATTTTCTTTTATTTAAGTTTTTTTTTAAATTTTGAGCTCTCTTTTCTCATTATGTCAATTTCTTCTAAAACATAGATAAGTTCACACTCTAGATCCAATTCTCTTTCTTCTTCATCTGAGTCTTCAAATTATTTTTGATCCACATAAGCTGATCCTATTGTCATAAATAGGACCTCCTTTTCTTTAGCCATAAAGGCATAGTCATGTTCATCATCTGAACTATCACTATCATCCAATGAATCATTGTCTTTTTTTATGTATAGGCTTTTCTTATTTTTAAAGAATTTTTTCTTCTTGGAATAGTGAGGTTTCACTTTTTTATTATTCTCTTCTTAGTCAGTGTTATCCTTTTTATAAGGGCATTTAATAAGAAAATGTCTTAATTTACCAAAGTTAACGTATTTGAAGGGTAACTTACCTTTATACTTTCCAAACTCTCTTCTCAATCTTTTGAAAAAGATGGCTTATTATTCATTAGTCTTCTTAGATCCAAGTGTAGGTGCTTCTACCTTCACTGGTTTAGATGCTTAGAATATAGCTTCTATCTTGAAAGTATCTATCTCTCCTATTCGCATCTCATAGGCTATGAGGGTTTCATATAACTCATCAATTATGAGTTTATCCAGATCTCTTGCTTCCTCTATTGCAAAGATTTTTGAGTCACACCTTGATGGTAAAGATCTTAGGACCTTTTTGAAAATGACTGGATCTTTCATTTCTCCTCTAAGGCCTCTTATTTTATTGATTATTTCATCTACTCTAATAAGGTACTCTATAATTTTTTTTCTTCATTCATCTTAAGGATCTCAAACTTGCCTTTAAATGTTTGTAGCTTGCCCCGCTTTACCTTGTCATTAGCTTCATGGGTGATTTTTAATTTTTTCTAGATATCTTGTGTATTTTAACAATACATCACTTTAAAAAACTTTGAATTGAAAAATCCATAAAGAATAGCATTTTTTGCCTTGGCATTGCTCTCATATGCTTTCTTGGAAGCCTAATCAATAAGGGTTGTAGCATGGAATATATATCCATTTACCATAGACATCCATACATTAAACCCTAATAAAGATAAATATACTTCCATTATTATGCTCCAAAATGTATAGTTTTATCCATCAAAGAGAGATGCTTTGTTTAATGAAGATCCTTCTTGACTAGCCATTTGTGTTCATTATTCTAATATCTAATTGAGCTGATTAAGCTTCATCTAAGGAATTAAGGCTCTGAAACTAATTATTGGAACACAACTATATAATGAAAGAGAGGGTGAATTAGTATATTGATCAACTTGGTCTCCTTTAAAACCTTTTAATGCAGATTAAAACTATATGTAGAGATTACAATCACATACATATACACAACACTATATATACAATGGAAAACTTAATATGGGAAAAACCACCATGAGAATAACTATTAAAATATACCATTCTAATCTAGCCTCACAATAATAAATATGACTATTTAAAATGTTTAAGAGAACCAACCTTACGGAGACACCGATCCCCTTAATGTAAGAGCGCCTACTCTAAGGAAGTAGCCACTCCCTGTTTTGAGCAGCGCCTACTCTAAGGAAGTAGCCACTCCCTATTCTGAGCACCAACTTAGGTTATCTGATGGCACTAAACATCAGATCTATAATAGAGATACAACTCTAAATTATAATATAGATTCATAAATAAATGCAATCCTCTATTCTCTATTATAGGTTTGATCTATATCTTCTCATACTTTGCACATTCTCTTCTCTTTTCTTCTCTCTACTCC
This sequence comes from Torreya grandis, assembly GCA_037957365.1. Lineage (NCBI taxonomy): Eukaryota > Viridiplantae > Streptophyta > Pinopsida > Cupressales > Taxaceae > Torreya > Torreya grandis. The sequence goes on along the minus strand of JARHVA010003149.1, from coordinate 976,411 downwards.
TCTGGTTCTATGTCTCTAATATTTATCTATTTGACACACTTCATCAATATCTTGCTCTCTTTCTCTCTCTCAACCTAACTCTACTCAATCAAAAATAACAATATCTCCAACAACTTTTTTGTGTATCATAAGCATTTGATATAGGGTTTTATATCTTCTCTATGTTCACACTAGCTTGCTAACACATCACGCTCTATTCTAGACTTAATTAATTATCTCTTGAACTCAAGCAACACTACCATGACTCCTATTTTCATTACTATTTATAGTATTTTTTGGACTTTAGTTTTGATGCACATGTATTATTACATAGATTTGATTAATTATAATAATCAATCTCATTATTTGTATCGTAATAAATGGCTTACCTACATGTTTTTAGATATTCTTGTGTTTGACCATTAGACTAATCATATATTTAAATATAAATCATTGATATTAAGTTTGGTGCCATGATCTGATGGTTCATTCATTTTTCTCAACTTTAAAATGCATCTATTTGATCAATCTCTAACAGGCCCACACTCTCTATTGGATCCATGTACACTTCTAAACTTTAAATGTTCAATTTTAAAATGCATTAATTGATATCCCTAATCTAAGCTCCTACATGTCATTAGATCTTAAAACTATCATGATTTTTGCTTTTGTCTTGATGTTAAATGTTGAGTTCTTTATCCCATCTCATTGCTTCTTGAGTCTTTAAAATGCTTATGTGTCATCAATCTTCTCAAACTTGCTCAGTCTTTAACTCACCATTATGTCAATAAATCTCAAGAACTTAATCTCATTGAGTCCACTCACTCCATTAGATATCCTTTACGTGATCACCTACTCACCATCAAATTTTTTGATAAGCTCAATCGTTATCTCTGATAAGCTTATTCTCATTAGATCTCTATTTGACAAGCTCTATGAATGTGACACTTGTCACTAATACATGCCTTTTACATTACTATCAATTCCCAATATTGAGACACTTGTCATCCTCACATTGATCATTGACTAATATACTATAAACTACTCTATAGATTTACTATACAAGTTCTATGATTGTGACACTTTTTACTAGCACGTTTACTTAGAGGTCCATTTGAAAAATTGAGTTTGATACACTTTGTTGGATCTTCATTGTACGATTAAGTGCTAACCATTTATCTTCAAACTAGCTCAAACTTTACCTTATGTATATTCTACTAAGTATGGGGATCATCTCAATTATGCCTAGAAATCTAACTTTAAACTTTCATATATTTTACTTCACTCATCTGCCTATTCTAAAATTTGGACTATATAAACTAGGCATGATAATGAATAAACCCATGATATCATTTCTTCCTAAAGATTTCACATATGTGATATATAAGACCATTAATCTACTCACACAAATTATTTTTCCATAGAGATAGCTATGCCTATAACTTGCTTGGAAAGCCAACTTTATTCTTACATAACTCTTGTCACACTTAGTCACATGACCTGCAATTTAGCGCATAATATCCTCTTACATAGGATATTTCATCTATGTATCCTTTTTATCTTAAATCCTTCATACTTTTAAGATATGACATCATAAAAATGCCTACTCAGTTATTTATTACAATCTACAAATTTGACTGTGAGAAAACAAAGTCAAAATGCCAAGGAGTGCAAATTTGATCACGCATATCTTTTATTGTGCTACATTACAAGATCTAAGATTTAGTCCATATAAACTAGGTACAAAAATGAATAAACCCATTTTATCATTTTCTCCTACCACCTCCATGTATGAAAATGTTGATATAATCAACATGATTACTTGGCTCTACTTGAACCCTTTTGTAAATTTGGCTATGTATGGAAAATGAGTGAATCATGTCTGAGTATCCAAATTTGCATCCACATATCTTATACTATGCTTTAACACATGACTTCAAATCTTATGCATAATAAGTATGGACTAATTTGATTGCAGCCATATAACCAACTCCCCCAGACTTGTCTACATATGGCAATGGTGATATCAGAAAACTACCTTATTAGATTTTCCTATTATCTAGATGAATTCCACTCATGCACACAAGCATTACAATCATACTTGAACTTTGATAATATCCATTGCACATCCTCAAATCATAATACTTAGTCTTGAACATCAATGACATGCGCATAATGTCTCTTTTGACATTAATGACAATCATATTTCCAACATTATGCACAAGCTAAGATGACCTATAATTATCCTCTCTCTCAATAGATTAGGATTAGAATAAGGTCATAATAATATATCCTACATATGATTGAAATGTGGGTAGGGATATAGAATAAATACATACCTATCATAGAGTAACCTACACTCAAATGTCAAGAGGAAATGATTCCAAAACCTAAGCCTATGACATGGGGTATATCCCTCATTAGGGCTCAATGTAGATAAGTGGTTGTAAAAAATATAATAAAATAATGTATCAGAGATATAATGAGCATATCGCATGCAAGTAACTAATGAACATGGGTAATCTAATCCAATATCATTATAAATACTAAGCTAATAATAAAGTGAGTGGTGAAATGGTTAACCAATGGGTGGTTGTATGTACCATAAAGTGATAATGGTAATCCTAAGCAACCTTGTATCTATACCAATTTATTTAGTATAATAAAGAGCATAATCAAGGGTAAACACACACATTTGTAATAATAATAATAATAAGAAATCAACATATAATATACCAAGTAAATTAAAGAATGAAAGTAGGGATAAAGATACTTACCTTTAGGTGGAACTATCGATGCATCAAGTTCCCCTTTTGTCTTCAGTAACACTTTACAAGAGATGTTGTATATTAAAGACCTCAAATGCCAAAAAATAAGATCTAGATAACCTTAGTTATGGAATCTAAATACTTGGACACATCTTCTCCTCCTATTGAGTTTTAAATACCATAAGAAAATAATATCCCTATAAGATAAGATTGTATACCTCTAACACCTTTTTTTATAACTTAAAATCATAAATGTGCATGTAAGCAAAGTGTAGGAGTGTGTTATATCATTTCAGAATGAAATATGAACCCCACACACACACAATCACACCAACAAATCATATGAATGTGTTATATCATTTAGGAATGAAATAGATATATATGGATTTAAACCTTAAAAGTCACAAACAAAATTAGGTTGACTAAGATGTAGGAAAGGGTTAAATAAAATTAAAATAATTAGTATATAATATAAGTTATATTTTACGTATATACTGTCATCATGTTTGAGAGTGGTTTTAGACCTATATGAGTTACAATGCATGTTCTAGGTTTTAGAGTTTCTTATCACATTTTAGAATTTACCAGATTTCAAGGTTTATAGGATTTCAAGGAGACATAATAGGAGGTATGAAGGTTGTATGAAGGATTGAATATCTCTTAAATTACAATGAGTCAATCCCATTCCATTCTTAGTTCACCCATTAACGTGCGTACTCATAGAGATTTTTTCACCAATAATCCCCTACAAGAGAAACTATCGATAAATGATAAAGTTGAAAATATTAGGTGTATACGGTTAGCTGTATTCTCTCTTTTTTAATTCATATTTAGCACCCATGGTTGGTTTTATGATTTTATATGGATGAGGAAAATATAAAAATGTAAAAGAGTCAAAATACATAATATCATAAGAAAAATCTATAATATATTTTAAAATTCATATAACACCAAAATATGTGATCTTATTTTTTGCACATGCATATCTTAGTAGAAGCTCAAGCTCCACAATTGGCCTCATGATAGAGCCAAGGTCCATCATAGTGTGGTAAGCTAGTATATTGGGGTATGTGGTCTATTTTATATATCATTAGTGCCACTTAATTTATTGTGCAAGTACCTAATGCTCATAATATACTTATAGTTATATAAGGGGTCCTGATGAATAGGGAACATGTTGTGGGAAGGTATGATCCTTGTTTTTTAATGCATACTATCCTTTATGGGATGATTTTTATACTTCAATAATTATCCTAATATTACTCTTTCTAGGTCATTTTATTTATGGCTATCGATGTTGGAAACTCTTAGTCTTACCAAACTAATAAGAGTTTCTTTTTTTTGATAAATACAATGTTTTTCCTTGATGACACCCTCACCCCCCTATTTATTCCCCCTTCATGGGTATTTTTAAAATCTCTCCCATCTTATTTATTTTATATTATTTAATTATTTTAGACATGTTAGTATGATAATAATAATATAATTTTCTATCTTTTTTTAATAAAATTTTCATCATTGAGTTGTTGCAACATATAAAAATAACAAAAATTTCCATAGCATACACTCTTTCTCTTTTCATATATAATATATCTAAGTTTTTAATTGAAAAATTACTTTGGTTATGGATAATATGCATAAAATACCCTTATAATGCCATCAATAGTAAAATATACATTAAATCCATAAAATATTTAAAAATAAAACTTAGGATTTTTAAAATCAACTTTTCCATTAAAAAAATGAAAAAAAAATTGTAACATACCTAGGTTTTCTCTGCATATCCAATATGGATATATTTTTTAAACGTGAATCTGAATTCACTCTTGTTATTTATTATGTACATGTGTTTTATAAATCTTGTGGTTTATATAATTTTCATATAATAAGACAAATAACCAAGTAAAGTAGATGAACAATCAAATGAGCATTCAAACATGTGCACTTGTAAACTAATGTTATATGATATCATAAATTAGGGTTTTGATTTAAAATCACATGAAGGGATGATAAAATTATCTATTTTTATAAAATACAAACTTTATGTGACTGTGGTTAGCTATAAGGATAATTGGGGTTATTTAATATTTGTTAATGTCATTAATGTGACTACCTGAAACAAGATCAATGGATCTTGACATGGTGATTTGATAATTTTTCCTTATGAATCATTCTTTTCTAAGATACTCTTATAATAAAACTATAAATTGATAATTAATTTGGATCTACTTGTAGATTTGTTTCATCATGTCATATATGTTCGATCATACAATTTAGCCTGTATTTCAAGTCTCTTTTTAAAAAACATTTTTAAAGACCTACACACAAACTAAATAGAGATCAAATGTAAAGTGGGAATGGTCAAGTTGGCTGTAAAACCCCTTGAAATAAGTTCTACTTTTATTTCCAAAAATATGGATCTTGTCTCAATGTAGTTCTCCCTCTATAGTGTGTCTATGATTGAAATCATATACAATTATGAATCTAAAATGATCTTTTGCCTAGGCCATCCTCTTGGTCCAAGAATTTAATATAGATGTGATAGTATGAAATTTAGATAAAATGTAGGTGTTGAGATTTTGTATTATGTTTTTTCTTTATTATGCTAGTGTCAACATAGATAACTTATAGATTTAAAATTCCTTAAGAAACCCTTTAAATAGAATAATCCTAATTTTAAATTTATAAAACCCATTGACATGCCAACAGACTTAAATAAGGGTAAAATGATCATAAAAAGATACCCAAAATAATCATTGTTTGGAAAAAGTTCTGAACTATGTGCTAGATAAGACTGCCCCTTTTGAATAACCTAATAAAGGTGTTAGTCCAAATAGGGCGGTCTTGTCTAGTTAAGAACATACTCCTAGATGAATAAGAAATGGGACTAGGGATCCTTGTGACTCAGATAAATAATGACATATAAAAATATAATGCAACATCATTGTGAAAAAATAATAGAAGATAAATAGAATCGAGACAATACACGTTAATGGGTTTTGGAATCAACACTGAGAGCCTCTAAAAATAAGACATAATACAATTTTTTACATTATAAAATTTATTTGTCTACATTCACCCTATTCTAGTTATGCAATAAAATGAAAGTACTAGAGAAAAATGAAGAAAGTCATGTTTTCACTTGTGTTGCATGTTCTTACTTGTATGTGGATATGCCATAGGTTCAGTGTAATAAACTCATGTAAAAATGATATGGTCTCTAATTTTATTTTATTGTCTAGATAATTGAATAATAATTTGAGTGAGGCCTATGGAAATGAAATCATAATATGGAGTCCATGCACTGAATCTAAGTAAACTACAGTGGTATGAGGAGCCAAACTATGCTCGCACCCAATATTTTATGGGTAGAGATGCACCTATAAGTCAAACTCTATTTAATCATAATCCCACAAAACTCAATACATTTGGTACTAGTTCAATAAAAAAGAATCAACCATTACAAATAACTATGAGCTTCATTCTGGTGAATAAATAGTGTAAAACTAGTGTAAACATAATTATGAACTGAGTCTAGTGTAAATAAAATAAACAATGGCATAAATTTATATTCCTTATGTAGAATATACTATAAAAATTTGGAGATGAGAACATGTGCCATGCAACATGCCCCTAATCTGATAACTGAGCTTATCGAGTCATAAAATCTAAGTGTAGACACATAAATTTCACCATTTATTATTGAAATTCACTTTGATACACTAACTCATCACCATCCCCAATTCAAATTCATATTAACATTACTTTAATCTAAAATTCAAATAATTGATTAATTGTTAATTAATTATTTATAATCATGTACACCTATTTTCTTCCAAAACTAATTAAAAATCCAAAATTTTCACCTCACCTAGACATCCTTCATGTTTTTATCAACTATGTGTTGACTTATCCAATTAACTCCTCAACTTTCTCAAATACCTTATGAGTCATCTTATAACATTTCAATCTCCAAGATGAATCAACCAACTTGACCCACTCTTGTTGACTCACTCAAGTAATTCCCCTTTCTTCTCAACTCATGGAATTGGTCATCATCCTAATGAATGAAGACTTATTTTTCACCATTTATTATTTTAATAATTAAAAAAATTAAAACAATCCTCAACCATCTGATTAACCTCTTGTAAGACCATAAATTGATGTACAATCCATCACTTTCAATCACCCACCTTCAAGGTAAAAATATGTCATCAAATTTCCATTGTGAATCAAAGTGAATCAAATCCATCCAAATCATATTCATCATAAAATGGTGCCAATTCTCTTTGCCTTGGAAAGGATTTGAACATCCACATTTAGCATTCAAGATCAAATCCTTATTTGAACATAATGGATAAGGTGATGAATATTTAATGATTATAAGTATTTTTTTTTATTAGTTTCATTCATTTTCTACTCTATCTTTGAAGTTAAATTTAGTTAAGAATATATTTTATTATTGAATTTCTTAGCTAGCTTGCATTCTAAAATTTTGACTTATACATTCTATCATGCCTAGTGGGACCTTTCCCAAATATTTTTCATCTTATTATTTTATTTTATTTTTTTGAAAGTTTATTTAACTTTCTTTTATTTCTATACAGGTTTTAGGCTAAGTTAGATCTAATTTACTTGATCTTTTTATTTTATTTTTATTTTCCTAAATCTAATTTAATTTTTTTATTAAAAAAAATCATGATTATTAAAATGGAAATAAATTTTTTTCAATCTATTTTTTTATTAGATTTGTTTGAATTTACATTAAAAACATATTGTAATAATTTTGTGATAACCCAAATTATATTTTAGGAGATATAGTCAAAATAGTGGTTAATATTTTTTTTCCTAATTTTTATAACTTTTATGTGTGTGTGTGTGTGTGTGTGTGTGTTTTATATTGAATTAATTTATAGGGTACCTTGAGAATTCAAATTCCAAAAAATTAACTATTTCTTGTAGGATGTTAGTCCAATACAAACTAAATAAGGCTAGCTAAATCAAATTTTATTTTTATTTTTAGTCTTCTTGCTTCATGTTTTATTTTTGAGTTAAGGATTTCATTTTATTTTAAGTTTTATAGTATTTTTCATTTCAACATTCTTATTTTCAATAGTAACTTAGATCATATTGTATTTTTTTTGGATTTAATTAACTTTACTTTCCAATTATTTTTTGTGTGGCACTTGTTGTGTATGCTCTTTTATGTGGCATTACATTGGTTATGATACTCAAAAAATTAGAAATAAAATTTAAAAATATTTATTATCAAAGACACATTTGTGTGTATGCTCTTATATTGGCATCACATTGGTGATGATACATGAGATTTAGAGATAATTATAAGTCTTATTTATTTTTCTTTTAATGGGGGATCTATCAATCGTAGATTTCACCACCATGTGGTAGGCTAACCCAATGTATTAGTGGGGTATATAAATTGAGTTGGTGTTATAATTATTTTCTAAGTGGTATTTTGTTTTATGCACACCATGACGTGAGAAGATTTCATCCTCCAATACTCAATCCTTAGACAACATGCCTTGCAGTTTGATTTTTTTAATATTTACACACTGAAATCTTATGGTTGTGTTGGCCACATTAGAATTAGTCCATTTATGTTTGTCTATTAAATTAGCTTATATTATGTTTCTAAGCCTTAATATATCAAAATTTATATATAAGACTCCCATAAATAATATTATTCAAACCTTAAGCCTATGTAAGTCATTTCTACCCTATAACATGTATTACATCAACTAATGGTTAGCACCAAGAAGCTTCTTTCCATGCACTCTTAGAATTGAGTTTAGTGGGTCATGGAAATGGTAGGAACCTTCATAGTTAGTGCCTTGAAATATTGGATTACGAATAATGTAATGGATAAAAAAGTGACATGGAAATCCTATGATTTATTCAAGTGCCTCAGCCTAGTTTTTATCCCTTTTTATGTAATGCATGTGTGTTTATAGTAGGACTTGTTTGTTTGCTCCATTTTAAAAAACCACATGTTGAAATCCTTTAACTGAAACCAAAAATATCTTAAGAATTGAAACCAATAAATCAATTCATAATCCAAAATATTTAATAATCATAAGTTAAGTCCTAAAATCAAAACTCAAATTATTTTTTATCAATAAAATTTTAGTCATTTTTTCCTTTCACCTTCTTAGAATCAAGTATTTATCTTTTTCATTTTTTGAGTCAAAACCTTTCTCTTAGAAATTTTTCATATCACAAGGCTCATGTATATGTTAAATAATCATAGGTTGAGAGATGAACCTTTTAACAATGACCCCTTTGAATTTGGTAGCTAATAAAACCAATGTCACCATGTTAAAACACATAAAATACATGACAACGAAGAACAGAAATTACCTTATCAATATGAGGGTACTCCTATATAAATATTACCTCCTTACCCATTCAATCAATACATATTGTCCAACAATAATTAAGTTTTACTCCAAGCCTTGAGTATAGGGGCAAACTTCTACTTGATTTTGATGCTCAAAACCTACACCATTTACTTTATAGAAAAGAGTCTTCATCATCCATCCAAGATCAATCTACATCACAAGGATATTTAAATTCTATAAATGTTGTCATCCCATTCCAATCCCCAAGTCTCTCAAGATAAATGAAATCTATCCTTAATGAGGAATCATTCCAAGAAAGTCATGGGTTTTCTATGGAGGCCCCTACCCATCAAATAAACCAAGAGATTGTAAACCTCCAAGATAATAAGATAATAAATCCATTAGTTTACCAAGGTTCCAACCTAAATCTAGGTTTGAGTGTGAATCCAAATTCATCCTCATTTATCAATCCAAATTTGAGCTTGAATGCTCATTCTAACTCACCTATCATCAACCAAACCAATCCAAACTTGAATACTCATTTAATTTTACCAATAATCAACCAAATAAATCCAAATTTTAATACTCATTCTAGTTTACCAAACATCAACCAATCTAATACAAACTTTAATAATCATTTAAGTTTACCTAACATCAATCAATCAAATCCAAACTCGAATGCTCATTTAATTTTACCAACCAAAAATCAATCAAATCTAAATTTGAATACTTATTCAAGTTTTTCAATCAATCAAAATATGAACTTACATAGTTCATAAAAAAATCATAAAAATTTAAATCAAAATATGAACTTGAGTACTCATTCTAGTTCACCTATTAATCAATCAACTTCAAATCTAAACTTGAATGCTTATTCATGTTTACCCATCAACTAACATCAAAATTTTGTTGTAAGAAGTACATCAAATAAATTTTCAAGTTTACCAATCTAAGTTCTTCTATAGATTTAGTCCCATCACATCAAAATAAAATAACCACTAATCCATCCCACTCATCAACATCAATTCAACCCTTAATGAACATCAACCCTTTAAACCCAACACTAATTCAAATCAAATATTTGGTTCACATAATTTTACAATTCCAAACTTGAACCAAAACATATTTATCAATTAATCCCCAAATTAAATTTTCTCAAATATCTTCACAAATCCCAAATTCACCACCAACCCAAATCAAACAATTCCCAACTTCTCCAGTAACCCAAAAAACCCAAACACCTTCACACAATCACATCAAACAAATACCCCTTTCAATACACTTCCCAATCAATTTATCAGTAATCCACACCACAATCAATATTCATTTTCAAAAGTCAACACCAATTTAAACCCATTTATGGGTCAAACATACACATGTTTACCTCTTTAATCCAAAGCAATAAATTATTAGAACACTCCATTCAGGAAGTGAAAAACATGAAGGATAAGATCCAAGTCTTTCAACATGGTACCTTTTCAAGATAAAAACACTACAATTTTAAATAAATGTGTCCCTATCCATACAATAAAAACAATATGACAACACCCTTTCTAAAACATTTTGAACTCCCTAAATTCAATAAGTATAAATATAAGAGAAATCCTAGGGAACACCTTAAGGACTTATATATCATGTGTGTTGATGTTTCATATATTAATGAATACATGTTAAGACTCTTTTAATGTAGTCTAGGAGGTCAAGCCATATAATGGTTCTCAAATTTACCCAAAGGATCAATCTCCACCTTTGAAGACCTATCTAGAAATTTATTTAATCATTTCTCATGTAATGTTAAAAAGTAATTGACCATGCTCGATCTATATAACATAAAACAATGAAATGGTTAAATATTTTCCTCTTTATTACAAATATGGAAGTCATTGGTAGGCCATTTTCCATGGTCTTTTCCTTAAAAATAACTCATTACTATCTTAAAAAATAATCTTAACTTGGATTTGGATCATTACCTGTAACTTCTTTTTCCAAACTCCTTTGATAAAATCATTGCAAAATGAAATTTAATTACTAAGGGTGTTATCAAAAATTTTAAACAAAACAACAATTTTTTAAACTAAATATACACACCCAAGTTATTCACCAAAAATAATACTATTGTAGGTGATGGTGTGACATATATCAAGTGAGTTCAAAATCCACAACTTATCAAACAAAATAATACGTGGTGGTTTACAAAACAATAAAACTACAAGCATAATTTCACTCAATTGGGAGAGTCTTATGAATCATGTTTTTGAAAGTTGCCCAAGAAAACATGATCATATGACCCAACACAAAACCCTTTGAAGAAAATGTTTCTAAACCCAAATATTACTATGATAATGAATATTATGAATGCCATATAATTAAGGGGAATTATGTATACACACAACATTTCAATTACTAACACTTTTTATCTTGTAAGAACATTTCTATTTTTAATCTCTCTAAGTTCCCGCCTTAAAGGACACACTGAAAAAAGAATGGGCAGACCTTTGGTGCTTTACAAAATTATTGGTCTCTATACCATTACCTAAAAACCAATATAAGTTACTTTTATCTAACTCTCTAAACAATGAAAAATCACTTATAAACTCTTATAAGCAATCACCTTCTAAAATATCCTCTAACTAAACATACACCCATTTTTTTATTTTCTTACTATGTCATCCTGATCGATGTTGTTAGGGATTGAACACACATTATAGAAGTCTATCAGCCTAACCAACCTATTTTAAGGCCAAAGAGCTATCTTTCCTAAAAAACAAGATCGACCTATCCAACCTTGTCATATAAATTTCTAGGAGGGTTTAAGGTCAATCCTTGGCTATAAATACTCCCTTTACTTCATTTCTAAAGAGAGGAACATTTATTTTCACATTGCTACAACTTTCAATTCTATTATTTCTACATTTTAGGAGTCGTTACTTAAGGTTTTATCATTGAGAAAAAAAAATCTTGTCTTGTGGGAAAGTCTTGGATGTAAAGTAAGAATATTTTATTCTATAACTATTAAGTAGGATTCTATAGTGTGATCCTTACAAATACACAACAACCTATTGTAAATCACTATTGGCCAAGGAAGAGATTGAGGCACAACAAATTCAATTCAAAGTTAGTATTCTTAACTTTTACTTTTTCATTTAGTAGATTAGATAATTTACAAAGTAATAGGATGAATGTTTTATTCCTTACTTAGTTTACCTCTTATTTGTTATTAACTATCTCCTTTTGTGCCACAAGATTTAGTGATCACTATATTAGATCTCTTTTATTTATTATAGGCCTATATAGAGTTATTTAATAATGTCATTTTCTTAGAGGATTTGAAACCCTCTTATTTGGTATTGTGTGGTAATAAATACCTTAGTTAGGTTTAGCAGATTTGAATTAGTCATGTCCTGATATAAATAATTATGCAATGAATTGTTTTGGTAAAATTATCCTCTCCAAGCTTGAAATAAACTAAGTATGACAAGTTGTATATCCATCCTAATTTTTTGTATACATTATATTGAAATTGACATGAATCTAACCCTTACATTTTTAATTTTTCATTTACAGTCAACTATATCAAGCTAGTCAATCTAGTTTTAACCTATGTTTATATATTTAGGATCTACAGTTAACTAAATCACATTGGTCTATCCTATTTTTTCCTCTATTTGTGGTTTTTCATTTCACCAAACTAGATCAAGCCAGTTAATCTAGTCTTAATTTACTATTTTTAAAATTTTCACTTCTATTTAACTAAATCAACATAGTTGATCTTGTTTAATTTAGCAATTTTTTATTTTTAATTTTTATCTAACAAGAGCAAGTTGGTCAATCTTGTCTTATTTTACTATTTTTAGTTTTTATATTTTTACTAAGTAAATTGACTTGGTCAATTTTATTTAACCGTTATGTTTCAAATATTTTTACCTTTGAAAGATTAAATATTGCCTAGATGACCCAGTTAACGAAACTTTAGCACTCTGAACAATATAACTAAATTAACTTGGTCACTCTTGTTTAATTTTCTAGGTTTACCCTTACCAATTTAGTAATTTAATTTTGTCAATTATCTAAGTTTTTCATTTATGTTTCTTAGTAAAATAAATTAGTACTTTTAATTCCCATTTTAATTTTACTAGTTTTTTAACTCTTTTAAAATTGTATCACACAATCAAGTAGATTGAGTTGGTCAATCTAATTTATTTTGGCCTTTTCTTAATTTTTTTAGAATTAAATTAGATCAATCTAGTCAATATTGTTTGTTCTGGCCTTTTTCAGACTGTTATTTTTCTTCAAAAAATTTAACTAAATTAAGGTGGCCAACTCTATAAAACATGGTCAACCTAGTATATTTCATTTTACTATTTTTCTTCCTAGAGATTAATTAGATCGACCTAGTTGACTCTGTAGGTCCTGATTGACTTAATTTTATAGGTGGCCAACCTAGTTTGTCTTGTCTCTATTTTTAGACACAGGTCCATATGTGGATGATTTAGTTTATTTTACCTCTATTTTTAGACATAGTTAAGTAGGTGTCCAACTTAGTTCAATTGGTGATAAACCTAGTTTATTTCACCTTTATTTTCTAACATAGTCTAGTAGGTAGCTGACCTAGTTAAGTAAAATAATAATTTAATAATTATCTTATTTTTAGATTTTAATTAGTTAATAACACTGCATAATAAAATATTTAACTAATAATCTAACTTATATTATCACTTCAAATTAAACTATTCAATTAATTCCTTCATGTATTTCTAATACCATACTAATAACTACATCATGTAACCTAAATTTTGCATCCTCGAGGAAAATACAATGTAATACAATTGTGGTTACTCACCCTCATCCTCCTTTTACTACCAATGTTGAAATCTGTTAAGGTGTGGAGCCTAAAAGCTTCACTAAAGAGCGTATTACAAAAGTTGCAGGTCTACACAGTCATCAACATTGGTTAGGAGTGATCGATGTCGGTCAGGTGCAGTTCAAGAGACACCGGCATCGGCAGGGGATCGGTCGATGTCAGTCATAGGCAAGCAGGCAGGAACCGGTGTTAGTTACCTATGCATCTAGCAAGCTATTTCTGAGGACAAAACCGAGTGTTTGCATGATAAGTTTAAGTCTTAGTCTTAAGTCCACGTCTCTATTATTAGTAAGACTATTTTTAGAGCCCTTGTTCAAGAGGCTTAACTGTTGGTTGTAAGTGCATGCTCAAGTCTCCTAATTCTATATGTAGAATTAGATCTTCTTAGCTTATTGTAGTTCATTGTATTGAATGTTAAATAACAATACATAAGTGTATAGGTGAATCAATCTAGGTTGCTGGATTTGATTGTACTTGAGAGAGAGAGATCTTGAGAGAAAGAGATCTAGAGAGAGATTTGTACATCTGAGAGAGGTGTGGAAGAAAGAAGTTTCTTCAATTGTATTCTTTCTGTAAAGAGTTTAATACAAGTTTTCAGGGTAGTTTTTTGTATCTCTTGTTTTTTGCTATTATCATTCTAGTTACTTATCTATCTGATTTAATTCCATGATTTATTGCTTTCATAAGTGTAATCATATTGTTGGTTGATCCCCAACAAGTGGTATCAGAGCCTTAGTTGTAGGTTTAGAGCTTGATATCCAAAATTGGTATCAAAGCTCAGGTTCATTAACAAGTGGTTCAGATCTCTGTAGTGTGTATTGATTACAGGTTACTCATAGGAGTTTTTATAGGGATTTCTGTTTGAGTGGGAGAAGCAATGGTAGAAGAAAGTAAACTGAGAATGGAGAAGTTCAATGGCAAAAATGATCAATATTAGAGAATGCAGATAGAGGATTATCTGTATTAGAAAGATCTATACTTACCGTTAGGTGGGATTGCAAAGAAGCCCACAGACATGGATGATGAAGAATGGAAAGTTCTTGATAGAAAGGCTCTAGGGTCTATAAGACTGAGTCTAGCATCTACTGTGATATCTAATTTATCACAGGCAAAAACAATGGTAGAGTTGATGACTACTTTAAAAAATTTGTATGAAAAACCCTCAACTTCTAATAAGGTATATCTTATGAAGCAGTTATTTAATTTGCGTATGCAGGAAGGTGGATCTGTATCTAATCACTTGAATGATTTCCATGGAATCGTAAATCAATTAAGTTCAGTCAAAATAGTGTTTGATGATGAAATTAAAGCTCTTTTAATATTATGTTCTTTGCCTGAAAGCTGGCATAGCTTAGTAATGATAGTTAGTAATACTACATCTGCATCAAATATTTTAAAAGTAGAGGATGTTGTTAGTGTTATCTTAAATGAGGAAATTCACAGGAAAATCATAGAGGAAACATCAGGGAATGCTTTAAGTTTTGAGAGTAGGGGGAGGCAAAAAGAGAAGAGCAAGAAAGGGAGATCAAGATCTAAGTCTAAGGGGAGAGGTAGATCCAAATCCAAAAATGGCAGGAAGCCACAATATTGGAATTGTAGAAAGATGGGGCACATAAGCAGAGATTGCTGGTCAAAGCCTAAGGAGGACAATCAACATGAAGGAAAAGAAGAAGCAAAGGTTGCAGGTATTGCACAAGATGCTTTAATATTCTCTTTGTATAATAATATAGAATCTTGGGTTTTAGATTCTGGTGCATCTTTTCATGCTATCCCTAATAGAGAATATTTTAGTGACTATATCCATGGAGATTTTAGAATAGTGTATCTAGGGGATGATGAGCCTTGTAAAAGTATTGGCAAAGGTAAAGTGCAGTTGGAAATGTAGAGTGGCAACACATGGGTGTTGAGAGATGTTATGCATGTTCTCAGCTTGAAGAGGAAGTTGATTTCTACAGAAAAGTTAGGGGATGAGGGTTGTACAGTAACTCTCACAGCTGAATCTTGGAAGGTGACCAAGGGTGCACTTGTTATGGCCAGAGGTAAGAGAGTGGGTACTCTCTATTTATGTAATTGTGTTACTAACAATTCTCCTTCTCTATTATCTACTTCAGATGTGGATGCAAAATTGTGGCACTCAAGGCTTGGCCACATGAGTGAGAAGGGGATGTCAATTCTTAAGTCTAAAGGTAAGCTTTCAGATTTGAAAAACATAGATTTGGATTTTTATGAGCACTGTGTTTTTGGAAAATAGAAGAGAGTGAGTTTTCTCAAGACTGGGTTAACAAAGAAGAAGCATAAGTTGCAGCTTGTTCACACAGACGTGTGGGGACCGGCTCAGGTAGCTTTTATTGGAGGATCACAAGACTATGTTTCGTTCATAGATGATGCTACAAGAAAGGTATGGATTTATTGTATTAAGAAGAAATCTGATGTATTTGAGACTTTTAAGATTTGGAAAGCTATGGTTGAGAATGAAACAGGCAGAAGATTGAAGTGCCTGAGATCTAACAATGGTGGTGAGTTCTACAATTATAAGTTCAACTAGTACTATTATATGCATGGAATCTGCAGGCAAAAGATGGTTCCAAGGACACCTCAGCATAATGGTATTGCTGAAAGGATGAACACAACAATCATGGAGCATGCAAGGTGTATGAGATTGCATGCTGGTTTGCCCTTAGATTTTTGGGTAGAAGCTATTGACACTATAGTGTACCTGATTAACAGAGGTCCCTCTACAGCTCTGGATGGTGGAATCCTAGAAGAGGCATGGACAGGTAAAAAGGTAGATCTATCATTTCTCAAAGTTTTTGGTTGTGAAGCCTTTGTGCACATTGATAAGGAAAATAGAAAGAAACTGGATGCTAAGTCTATGAGGTGCACATTTATTGGCTATGGCTCAGATGATTTTGGTTTCAAATTTTGGAATCTAGGAACTAATAAGATAATTAGGAGCCGTGATGTTGTTTTCAATGAAAAAGTGATGTATAGTGATTAGCTGAAGAAGCTAAATCAATCTGGATAGAACAATGGTGAATTGGACGAGGTGATGGTCCAATATGATTTTGCGAGAAAAAGAAATAATCACTTGCAGGAAAACACAGAGACCGACGTCGACAGGGTAGGAATCGACGTTGGCAGGATAGAAATTGATGTCAGTCATACAAAGACAAATGTCGGTAGGATAGGCACCAATGTTGGTCAGGCAGAACTAATGTCAGCTAGTAACAGGCCTGAAAGTGACTGAGGTTAGTCACTGTCAGAGAATTTGGGTGGACAGTGTGTTGTGAACGAGTCTCAAACGCCCATCAAGAGGTCAAAAAGGGTAAGTAAGCCTCCAATTCAATATTTCTCTTTATTATTCTATTTATTGATTACTGATGGTGGAGAACCAGAGATTTTTGAAGAAGCATTACAGGTGGAGTCCAAGAGTCAGTGGGAGCATGGCATGGTTGAGGAGATGGAGTCCTTAAGAGATAACCAAACATGAGATTTGGTCGAGTTGCCAGCTAGTAAGAGGACACTAAAGAACAGATGGACCTACAAATTGAAAGAAGGTGAGAATGGATAGATGAGATATAAGGCTAGATTGGTAGTGAAAGGATTTACACAAAAGCTAGGTATTGATTTTGGTGAGATTTTTTCTCCTGTTGTTAAAATGACTTCTATACGGACTGTACTGTCTTTAGTTGCTATTGAGGATTTGCATCTTGAGTAGCTTGATGTTAAGACAATATTTCTTCATGGAGATTTGGATGAGAAAATATATATGGAACAACTGAAAGGATTTGAGGTTAAAGGTAAGGAGAAGTTAGTGTGCAAATTGAAGAAAAGCTTGTATGGTCTCAAGTAAGCTCCTAGACAGTGGTATTTGAAATTTGATAGGTTTATGACTGAGCATGGCTATAATAGGTATCAATCTAACCATTGTGTATATTTTAAGAGATTGGATAATGGTAGATATATTATTCTATTGTTGTATGTAGATGATATGCTGGTTGCAAGATCACACATGCAGGGTATCTCTGAGCTTAAGGTGAAATTAGCTCAAACATTTGTTATGAAGGATTTGGGAGAAGCAAAGAAAATCCTTGGCATGAGCATTAAGAGAGACAGGAAAAATCACAGATTGATTTTGTCTCAAAAGGATTATGTGGACAAGGTGTTGAAATGGTTCAATATGCAGGATGCTAAACCGGTAAGCACACCTTTGGCTGGACATTTTAAGTTGAGTAAAGAACAATGTCCTAATTCACATGATGAGGTAGAGTACATGAGTAAAGTTCCATATTCTTCCGCAGTAGGGAGTTTGATGTATGCAATGGTGTGTACTAGACCGAATATTGCCCAAGTAGTGGGAGTTGTAAGTATATGGCCAATCCAGGAAAGGAACATTGGAAAGCAGTTTAGTGCATCCTTAGATATCTGAAAGGAACTAGAAGTAGACATTTATGTTATGGAGGTTTAGATACTTCTCTACTTGGTTATGTAGATTCAAATATGGCAGGTGATTTGGATGGTAGGAGGAGCACCATAGGATATGTTTTCACTGTTGGTGGAACGTCAGTTAGCTGGATATCAAGTTGTAGAAGGTTGTTGCCTTGTCAACTACAGAAGTAGAGTATATTGCAGTCACAGAGGCTAGCAAAGAGATGATATGGATGACACGGTTCATGAAAGAGCTTGGAAAAGAGCAAGAGAGTTGCAGATTATACAGTGATAGTTAGAGTGCAATTCATTTGGCTAAGAATTCAGCCTTTCATTCAAGAACAAAGCACATACAACTTAGGTACCACTTCATAAGATAGGTATTGGAAGATGGTGAGTTGAAGCTGGAGAAGATCCATACAGATAAGAATCCTATTGATATGTTAACCAAGCCAGTTACAAAAGAGAAGTTGAATCTTCATTCAACTTCTGTTGGTCTTCATGATTGAGTTGAAAATGGAGGAGCTAGAAGATGTTACTGTACAGGTACTGGTGCAGCTATTTATCTCTAAGTGGGAGATTGTTAAGGTGTGGAGCCTAAAAGCTTCACCAAGGAGTGCATTACCAAAGTTGTAGGTCTACACAGTCATCAACGTCGGTCAGGAGCGATCGACGTCAGTCAGGTGCAGTTCAAGAGATGTCGGCGTGGGTAGGGGATCAGTCAACATCAGTCACAGGCAAGCAGGCAGGAATCGGTGTTGGTTACTTGTGTGTTTAGAAAGCTATTTTTGAAGACAGAACTAAGTGTTTGCATGATGAGTTTAAGTCTTAGTCTTAAGTCCGTGTCTCTATTATTAGTAAGACTATTTTTAGAGCCCTTGTTCAAGAGGCTTAACTGTTGGTTGTAAGTGCATGCTCAAGTCTCCTAATTCTATATGTAGAATTAGATCTTCTTAGCTTATTGTAGTTCATTATATTAAATGTTAAAGAATAGTACAGAATTGTATAGGTGAATCAATCCAGATTGTTGGAGTTGATTGTACTTGAGAGAGAGAGCTCTTGAGGGAAAGAGATCTAGAGAGAGATCTGTACATCTGAGAGAGGTGTGGAAGAAAGAAGTTTCTTCAATTGTATTCTTTCTGTAAAGAGTTTAATACAAGTTTTCAGGGTGGTTTCTTGTATCTCTTATTTTTTGCTATTATCATTCTAGTTACTTATCTATCTGATTTAATTCCATGATTTATTGCTTTTATAAGTGTAATCATATTGTTGGTTGATCCCCAACAGAATCCTCCACCTAACAACACCTCCCATACTACCAATATAGGGAATTATCCTTTTACCTATACCAACATTACACCCCTTCCCCCCAACAATCCTCTTCCAGTCAATAATCCTACTCATCCCATTGATAATACTCAAATCCTTGATAAAATAATTTAACAAATGACCAATATAAAAATAACTCATAGTAATAAAATGATGCACATGCAATATAATATATTAAAAATGACTAGTCAACCATCTCAACTCATCATGACTCAACCAAATCATAAATTTGTCCCTCATCCTCTTATATATGCTAGTGAGAATATCATCCCTCAACCTCCTTTGCATATTTTTTTTTCAATATATTTCAAATAACCTTTAGCTTTTTTCATTATGTCCATAGACATTGGAAACATCTCTCTAATTATCACATATGATGGGACTTAGGATCTTGATATCTTTCTCAAAAGGTTTGTCCATATCTATAAATAATGGGTTAAAACTAACACCTTTCATACCACCAAGATCCTAGCCAAAACCTATGTTGCTGATGCCCTTGAATGGTATAATAAAATCCCTCAATAGTCCATCTTACAAATATAGGATATAGTCAATTATCTATTAAATAATTACAATATAATGACCTCCCTTAACATTACCTTAGCCAATTCATCAATGCTAAGAAACTACCTAACAAATCTTCTCGCACTTTCATTAAATGATATAAGTCTCAATCTCACAAATTGGACCATGAAACGAATGATAATACTCTTTTAAAACTATTTATTACCACTCTTAAAGATCCTTTTCAATACAAAGTTTGAATTCTTTCCCTTAAAAATTTAGAAAAAGTGAACCAAACAACAAGGAAATACTTTATTATGACTCATTTTAAATCACTTCAAGAAAATACTAAGGAATATTTCCAATCATTTTATCATAACATTGATTCATATAATCTGCTACAACCTCAAAATGGAGTATTCAATTAAACCAATTGTAACCCTAACCCACCCTTACTTATGTCTAGAATAACTTGAGAAGAAATTACCACCCTTTAAACCCATGAGATTTGATCCTTCCAAACCTCCTCCAAAATGGTACAATCCTGATAAGTTGTTGGTTGCATGCTATGATAGGTAATTATCATGAGATTTTTTTTGATATTCATCAATTTCTTCTTTCTTCTTTTCTTGGTCTACATTTCAATCTTAACACTCTTACATAAAATTTTTCTCAAGACTATCTTCAAGCCTCATAAACCCAATCTAAAGAATCATAATCACATCAACATCACCTACCTAATGATCAACAATAATTACCCCATACTTCTACCTCATCTACTAATATTGTTTAAACCATAGTTGATACATATTACTATACTAATAAGGAAATGATAGATAATGTGAACAACTTAAAATGGGTGGTTTCATCCATAAAGCCTCAACCTCTTAGGTCACATGAACTCAAGGAACATCTAGTCCAAATTCATACTCCAAAGTGAATCATAAATGATCCTATTTTACCTTACATACCTATTTATAACTCTTCTATAGATCTTATATCAATTTCAACATCCTCAAAATCCAACATATCAATACATTTACTTATCTCCAATTGCATTAAAAATCCCAATGTATATCATTCTAATTGTTCATTCACCTCACTCCACATCACATGTTTGATCATCTTGCACTGCCCATCCACATATCACTTTAAACGTTAGGGAATCTTGTGATGCCCATACCTATATAAATTTACCCTTCATGGCATATTATGATTCCCATTCTTCTTTTACATTACAAAATAATAAATCAATCAATATACAAGAAACCTTCTAAGACACATAGGTTTGTATTTCACGTGCTCATCTTTGATATAAAATTTAGCATAGATTTTCTTGTTATATATGTCTCATGCTTATTTATTTTTTGCGTTTTATTTTATTTAGTTTCATTTTAATTAAGACATTTTTTCTTCTGAGTTCTTTGGTTTTATTTCACTTTACTTACACCATTGTTTCCTTTGGGTTCTTTGGTTTTATTTCACATTATCTTCAAACTTTATTTCCTTTATGGTTATTAAGTATCACTTTAATTATTTATGTCATTATTTCCCTTAGTCTCTTTATGATTCTTTGGTCCTTATTTAATTTCCCCCTCTTTTATGATGACAATTTATCTTCCACCTCTTTTGGGATGACTATTTACTTTCTCCCTCTTTTTAGATGGCCATTTACCTTCCCCCTCTTTTGGGATGACCATTTACCTTCCCCTATTATGGGATGACCATTTACCTTCCCCTTTTTTGGGATAACCATTACTTTCATTGGTGCTTATGTTATATCCCTTGTAGGTTAGTATGGCTTCTCTAATGACATGACTATCATAAGCATAGCCCCATATATTTCATAGTGCTATTTTACCTCTTTGTGATCAACTAGAAACATATTTATCATTTTATCACTTATTACATGAATATATCTCTTATGATCCCCATCTTTCCTTTATTTACTTTCATTTAAGACACCCATAGGTCAGTTTTGAGATTACACACTTACTTCTAGGCAAGTCTATGAGTATTTAAACACCATGATATTTATTTCCTCTTCTCTAGTGACCAAGTGCAAGCTCCCTTGTGTTCATCACCTATTTCACTCATGTTTGGTTCTTTGAATATGTATGGAGGAGGAATAGAAAAAATTCAAAATAATTAAAAGCCAAATCATAAAATAAATAAAAGACAATTATTAAAAGGTAAAAATAATATTACAGTTAGATCACACCAAAATATGTGATTTTTGGCACATTTCCTGTCTTAGTCAAAGTTCAAACTTTAAAGATGGCCTCATGATAGATATAAGGTCTATTGGGGTGCAATAGGCTAGTAGACTAGGGTAGGAGGTCTCATTATATCATATATTATCTAGTGCCACTGACTTTCTCATAAAAGTTCCCAATCTTCATAGTAGACCAATGACTTTGTAAGGGGTCCTAAAGATTGAGGAATATATTATGGGAAGGTAGGTCCATTTTAATTTTCATGCATATAACTTTCATGGGATGATCTATGTATTTTACTTGTTATCCAAAACTTTATGTTCATTAGTTAAAGTGTTATTAGTCCTTGATGTCAATAGTTCTTAGTCTTTACCACTTATTTAGTGAGTCTCATTCTTGCTAAGGATGTTCACATCACCCTTGTGGCACCTATCATCCCTTATTTTCATCATATTTTCTTGATACTCCCCTTGTTGGATATTGCTTTTAGTTGATCACATTTACCTTCTTACACCTTTTGGATTATAGTTTGTGAGTTGTATTTTAATACCTCAGATAGGACCAGGTTTTACTCACAAACATCCCTTACACCATTTGCTTAGCACACTATCTTATTATCATATTATTCATGTCACTATGTAGTTGTGCTTTCTTACATTGTATCTTATAATAAGCAATATGTTTGAGTTTACATCTTTTAGAGATTTTGATTTCCATTTATTTATCATGTTCTATTTTGATTTTTGTGGACTTCACATATCATACACAGAACATTTTACATGATTACATGTTTTTATTTATGTATAACTTGACATGCATATATTAAATCCTAATTTACATTCTCATTTTCAATCATTTATGCATTCTTTATGTTTGATTCAACACACTTATATTGCATAGGACATTTTACATGCTTACATATTATTATTTATGTATGACTTGACATGTTTGTCTTACATCTTGATTTACATTCTCATTTTTTAGACATTTATGATTTTTTATGTTTGATTTGACGTGTTTATCTTACATGGGGTTACCTTTTACTTGCTTACATATCTTTGTTAGAGTTTTATTACATTGAGATTTCATTTACTTGCAATGTTTTACAAGATTCCCAATGTGATTTATTATTTTTGACATTCTTTTTTTCCATTTATGTTTTAAATGATTTCAAATGTGATTTAGTGTTTTCTACATTCATTTGTCATCATTTTGATATTTACATGCTATATCTTTTAGTTCTAACCCAACCTTAAAAATCCTAGCCTGCTAATTTTCTAAGTAATTTAATAAATTTTTGAGATTTATTCATTGCTACTTTGACCATACATATGCACACATTACTTCTATTATTAGTCTTTTATCCATAGGTTTGCTCAAATATAGGTATTGTTCCCTCTGTGATCAATACTATGATATTTTCATGAAGACATTCAATGAAAAGGTAATTCAAGGTATGTATATGGTACATTCAGTTACTTTCATTTCATTTTAGCATTAATTTTAGTATTTCATTTTTATTTAACTCAGTTAGTGTGTTGATATGTTATTTATTAAAGCACCATACCATGTTACCCTCACATGACATGTAATGATCTTCGAGTGGGGAATATGTATATACAATATTTTTATAAACTTTATCACTTACTAAAATTTCCTCTCTTATAGGAACCTATAAAGTTTAAATCTATTTGAGTGCAAACCTTAAAGGGAGCACCAATAAATGGGTGGGAAGACTTTGGTTGAATTCAAAGATTGTTGGTACCTATATAATTACCTAAAACCACTACAAGCTATTTTTATCCAACTCCCTAAGCAACTAAAACATGCTTATACAATCTTATAAACATTTCACCTTCCAAAATGGCCTCTAATTAAACATACATCCCTTTTTCTTCATTTACCTACTATGTTGGCCAAGTTGACCTTATTAAGGATTGAGCTAATGTTACAAAACTCCATCAGCCTAACCAACCTAGTTTGAGACCTAATGGCTATCTTCTCTACCAAACAAGACTGACCTGGTCAATATTATTGGTTAATTTCTTGAGAGGGATTATGGTAAATCCTTGGCTATAAATACCCCCTTCACTTCATTTATAAATAGAAGAATAATCATTTTTGCATTTTACATCTTGCAATTTTGATATTTATACATTGGAGGAGTCATTACTTAGGGTTTTACTTTGGAAGGAAATAAAATTGTCTTATGGGAAAGTTATGGATGTAAAGTAGGATTGTTTTAGCCTAGATCTTATTTTTATAACATGATCCTTATAAAGACACAACAACCTCTTTCAAAGAACCATTGGCCAAGGGAGACATTAAGGTATGATAAGTTTAATTCAAGGTAATTATTCCTAAATTTTACTCTTTAATAAAGTAGATTAGATATTACATAAAGTAGTAAAATGAATGTTCTACCCCTTTCTTAGTTTACCTATACATTTACTTGGGTAGAGTTTGCTTTTCATGTTTTATTTGATTTGTTATTAACTATCTCCCTTTTTGCCACAAACTTTAGTGAGAGATAGATTAGATCTATTTTATGTATTGCAAGCTTAGATGGGGTTATTACATAATGTCATTTACCTAGAGGATTTAGAACCCTCTCCTTTGGTATTGTGTGGTAAGATATCCCTTAATTAGGTTTAACATATCTAAATTATTCATGTCACAATATAAATATGTAATGAATTATTTTTGTAATATTACCTTATCTGACCTTAGAATCCACTAAGTAGGATAAGTTGTAGATCCATCCTAATATTGCAAACACATCAAATGAGCATTGTATGAGGCTAAAACATTATGTGCAATATATCATAGATATTAAGGACATATCCATTTAAATTCAACCATACATATCATCCAATATCCAAAAGTTGGGCATATATAAAGATCCATTTTCCAAACATGAAAAAGGACATGGTAAAAAAATTAAGATCAATCTCAAGCTAGTAATGTCAATCAAACTAGTCACCCATTTTGATTCTATAGTCAATTATGTTTATTATACAAACCATCATGTTTCTATAATTACCATAAAATCCAAAGATTGTGTTTTTATAACAAGGCATGCCAAGATTAACATCCCAAGTGATTCCTCACCTACTATTTGAGATTAAGTATAATATCATATATCACCTTGAGAATATTCTAACTCACATATCCATTTTAGAGATAATAAAAACATCCCTTGTATATAAATACATCTTATATAAATTCCTTCAAGAATCAAGAGTCCCTCAAGACATCAATCCATAAAATTTTCAAGTGTTAGTTGGAAACTTATCCACTAAAAATAAAGTTTCATTTGATCATTTCGATGTCTCTCCTATGGGATCTATACATAATTTTAAATTATGTATAAAAGTCATATTCTATAGGAAAGATGTAAAAAAAGGTGTTTATAGATAATGGTTCAGCTTTGAACTTGTGTATATTAAGATTAACAAAACATTTGGTGTATCCTAAAATAGCACTAGAGTCAAATATTTTTACCATTAAGATGTATGACAATAATGAGTGTGAGTCTATGGGTATAAAATATCTTCCTTTGATGGTAGGACATGTCATTTAGGATATATTAGATCATGTTCTTGATTTTGATTTACCATAAAATTTACTCCTTAGAAATCCATGGATCCACTCTATGAACCTTATACCCTCCACCTTACACTAATGTTTGATGTTTTCTCATAATGGGATGGAAGTAACACTTATTGATCCTCAACCCTTTCATTTAATAAAGTTATTATAAGGACATTATAAAAATACAATTGTCTCCTCCTCTACCACCTTATGGTGGAACTACTCTCATAATCCTTGTTTATAGGCCTCTACTCTAGGGATGTGACCTAAATGCAACCTATAACCTTTACCTCCATGTCATAGGGATCTCATATGGATCTATAATCCTCAATGGTATTTATTTATTCCACCATGATATGTAAGCATCTATTGTACCTAAATCCACCACATCCCTCCTAGAATGGAAATTTATTATCTGTACCTTTTCCTAGCTTTGAGCTATAACTCTAGAATCAATGACTACACCCCCTTGTGTTCTCTTATGTATTTACCATGAAAATATGTGAGGACATAATTGTATAACATGTCTACTATCAAAATGTCTCATTACCTTATCAGGTTTGTATCATTCAATAATATACACATGGTACCCAATAATGTTACATTGAGTCATCACATATTCTAAGTGTCTAACATCTTCCCCTCAATGTGGATTGACCTCTTTATCTGATCTCCAAGTCACCTAATTTGATCATAACTCATAAATGGACCTCCTATAATAGTCTGCATCTCCTAAATGTGTCTTATATCTTTTGACATATATATGCCATCTATAAGTAAATGGATCCTTAATTATCCTCCTTTTCATCTGGCCTATAGGGTGCTCAATCACCAAGTACTCCCATGCCCACACCTAAAATAGAATGGAAAAGACTATAGAAACACCACCTATATACACCACATGGTGTAGATCCTTTAATAAATGTGTCAGTACACATGGTCCCCATGTAAATTATGTGACACTCTCTAATATATTGTTAATCATGTCTAACAAGACCACTAGAAATAGAATTCCACTCTTGTCAAGTAGCATAATGCCATTGATAATATCCATAAGTAAAATTATCAATGAATATGTATCTAATCCCATGGAGGTATGAATTTCTATCCCACCCCTCACCATACGAATTAGGTCCTCCCCAAAAAATTGGTATAGAGTCATTGCATATATACCCTTGGTCTAATACACGTGTCCCCTATATAGGAATCCTAAAGATCCTCCATAAATCCTCCAACATCATAGTCATCTCACCTTTTAGTAGGTCGAATGTGTTTGTCTCACTATCCTAGTACTCTTCCAGTGTATTTAGATATGCCCTATCCACTCATATCTCATGCATCTCCATTATATATGCCAAGCTAGTCACCTTCAATACTCTCACCTCATACTTAGTAAACCTCGTCATCATCTCCAATTCTCTTAATCACTTCTCTCATGTACATAAAATTGGAAATATCACTTGCATATTATAATAATAATAATAATAATAATAATAATAATAATAATAATAATAATAATAATAATAATAATAATAATAATAATAATAATCATCATCATCATCATCATCATATTTAGCTACATATCCATAATATAGTTCCACATATATTCATTTCTCATCATCCCTAAACACACCAATTTCTAATTTTTACCCTTATAATAATTGTTCCATCTACCATGATGATTTTTACATACTTTTTGATGATTTCACCACTATGTTAAGTGAATTTTCTAGGGTTTTGATGAATTTGATACATTTCATGATGAATTCATTAAACTTCATGATGAATTCATTTCACTTTTCAATGATTCACTAATTTTTTTGATGAATTCACTATGACATTGTATGAATTCTCCAATCCTAATATTTTACCTAATTTTTAATTATTTCACCATGTACCCTGATGAATTCACCATCATATATTCTAAATTCACCATTTAAAAATAATGAATTCCTTTTCTCCCACTTTACATGGAATTAAATGATAATCAAACCAAAACCAAAAAAATTCAAATTATTACTTACCACATCTTTACTCTCCTCTAGCCTTTGGTGAACTCATACCTTATCATTTTGATGCCTATCAATAAGAATCTAATCCATTATCCTCTCCAACCCTAGAGCAAAATCATCCAAATCTAATCTAGAAATCAACCACAAAGAAATGAATTTGCACAAATTAATTTCAAATAAACCCCTACCCTATATATATTCAAACCCATCATTCAAATATTTCCCTCCCAAATCATTATTTTCACATTTCAAAACCAACTTTATCAAAATTTAATACCAACAATTGATTGAAGTGCTATATATATTTATCACTACTTGTAACTATCAATCTTTTAAAATTTTATCCACATTGAAAAATCTATATTTTTTGTTTTATGACCCAAAACTTACCATCTTAGGGATATGCCATTCTCACATCTATTCGTGTGGCCTCTTAGTCTTGAGCACCATCCAAGAGTGTAGTATATGATGATAAATATTCTTTTTCTGATCTATTCTCTTGTTTTTAATAGTTAGGGGAAAATAATTTGACATGAACTTCCTACACTATTATGAGCAGTTATATTGAAACAAGTACTTAAATTATTAATGGTAATTATTCACTCTGTCCACTTTCCCATAAAAACACTTGATGATGAATCATCACATTCATTTTCAATCACCTAGTACAACTCTCTTCTACATAATCGTTAATGCTCTACTTTGTCTACTATTCTTTGAAACTATATTTCTTTGCAACACCATTTTAAAAAGAGGGGTAAATGTAAAAACCTAAATTTCACCATTTCGTGTCAAATTTCACTTTGACACATTAACCAATCACCATCCCCAATTCAAATTTATATTAATATTACTTCCCTTTAAAATTCAAATAATTAATTAATTATTAATTAATTAATTATAATCATGTACACCTATTTTACTCTAAAACTAATTAAAAATATAAATTTTCTATCTCACCAAACATCCTCTACATTTATCTCAACCATATGTTGACTCATCCAACTAATTACTTGACTTCCTCAGCTACTTTATGAGTCATCTTAGAATATTTCAATCTCTAATATGACTCAACCAACTAACTTGATCCATTCTTGCTAACTCACTCAACTAACTCTCCTTTCTTCTTAACCCATGGAATTAGTCATCATACTCATGAATGAGGACTAATTATTTATCATTAATTATTTCAATAATTTAAAGAATTCAAATAATCCTCAACTGTCTAATTAACCTCTCATAAGCCTATAAATTGATGTGAAATCCATCACTTTCAACCATCCAATTTAAAGCTAACAAAATGCTATCGAATTTTAATTATGAATCAAAGTGAATCAGATCCATCTAAATCATTTTCATCCCAAAACACTACTTAATTCTATTTACCTTAGAAAGGAGTTGAGAATCCACATTTACCATTCAGGAGTGACTACTTATTTTATCACAATGGAGAAGGTGAAAATACCTCATGATTTTAAGTATTTATTTCATTCATTTACTACTCTATCTTTAAAGTTTAGTTTAGTTTAGGTTAGATTTTATTATTTAATTTATTAACTAATTTGTATTTTAAACTTTTCAACTATACATCTTGGGACACCCAGTGGGACCTTTCCCAAATATTTTTCATTTTATCATTTTTATTTATTTATTTTGAAGGTTTATTCAACTTATTTTCTATTTATATGTAGGTTATAGGCTAATTTGAATCTAATTTGTTTTCTCTTTTTATTTTATTTTATTTTTATTTGTTATTTTTAATCTATCAAATCTAATTTATTTATTTTTTCTTTGTCTATGTCTAATATCTCATAGATCATTGCGACATAGCCATTGAAATTCAACCATCCACATTATCCAATAACCAAAATTTAGACATATATAAATATCCATTTCCCAAACATGAGCAAGGACATGGTAAACAAAATTAGGAGCAACCTCAAGATAGTAATCTTAATCAAACTAATCACCCTTTTGATTCTATAATCAATTGTTTTATTATACAAAACATCATGTTTCCTTAATTACCATAAAATCCAAAGATTGTCATTACAATAAGGCACACCAAGATTACCATCCCAAGCGATTCTTCACCCACTATTGAAAGTAAGTACAATATCATATATCACCTTGAGAAGATGAAAAATCACATATCCATTTTAAAACTTATAATAACCTCCTATTTATATAAATAAATATTGTATAAAGTCCTTCAATATTGAAGAGTTCTTTAAGACAATAATCCATCAAATTTTCAAGTTTTAGTTTGAAACTTGTCCACTAAAAATCAAGTTAAATTCATTCATTTTTATGTCTCTCCCATGGGATATGTATATAATTTGACCTTGTATATAGAAATCATAATATCTAGTAAAAAAGTAAAAAAGGTGTTTATAGACAATGGATTAGATTTGAACTTGTGTACATTAATATTTATAAAATATTTGGGGTATCCTAAAACAACATTGGAGTCTAATATTATTACCATTAAGGCAAATGATAATAATGAGCATGAGTCTATGGGTACCATATATCTTCATTTTATGGTGGGGCCTATCATTTAGTAGACATTAGTTCATGTCCTTGACTTGGATTTACCATATAGTTTACTCTTTTGATGTCCATGGATCTACTCTATGAATGATATGCCCTCCACCTTATACCAGTGTTTAAATTATTCTCATGATGGCATGGAAGTAACCATACCTAGTGATCCTTGGCCCTTTAAATACTTTAAATTATTGGAAGGACTTTATCAAAAATATTATTATCTCTCTTTTACTTAAGAAACATTAATTTAAACCCACTTGGTGACTGGTTGAATATGACACCCATGTCCACTTCCATAGATACTATATCTACAATTCAAAAATCCAAACAACTTTCCACTTCAAAAACCACACCATCTCCTCCATACCAATTGAAAATTGTTGACAAAGGCATGGGTGAATATGACATATAAGGTGCACATTACTTAGTAAAATACCATGTCTCCAAACAATCATTGCATACCCCATTATTGAAAGGATACTCAAGTTGTTCATAACTTCACCAAAACATCATTCATAGAAGGTTGTATTATTTTTTATGAATAAATTGTATATTGAAATTCCTCTTGGATTTATTCTAATGAATGAGTTACTTCATTCCTTAAAAAGGAATAATATAACCAATAATACTTAAATCCAATGAATATTTCTATGGCATAGGTTTTAACCCACCTAATGTGAGGACAATACTTTTCCAAAGTGACTCTTTTAGCGAGTATGAGACAAACTCTTATGACACTAAAATATGTTCCATCTATAGCCAATTTGAGTATCTATCCATGCCAAAATTATTCCATGAAACTATTGTCTTAACACTTGACCTAACATATCTAATCCTAATTTAATTGAATAAACAATCAACACATATGCTTGATCACTTTCAAAATGATGTAATATTTAAATTCTTGAATACGAGGGACCATATTTTGAAAAACAATCACAAGAACCATTTTTCCATCTAATTAGATGATTTTAATTATTTTGGGGTAATATTACACTATCATCAATTCAATAAAATAAAAACATCACAATAATAAGACCTTGAGGAGTAACTTAACATTCCTCCACCACCCATAAAATATCAAGATGAATCGACTCTCCTAGTTGAAGACACCATAAAAATTAACATTAGCTAGAGGAAAATACATATATAGTCAAGCTTGATACATCATTAACTCAATAAGAATGGGAAATATTCACCCATATAAATAATTATATGATATGTTTACTTGTCTTATGTATACATTCTAGGGCTTGATCCTTCACTTGTTATGCATCATCTTATGGTTCATCTAGATTCTAAAACAATAAAGTAGAAACTCAAAGAAATACATCCCAAAGTTTAAAAATTAGTGAAGTAAGATCTTAAAAATAAATTAAAGGGTAGATTCATTTTTCCCATATATTACTTGAGTTGGATATCTAATGTTATGCTAATATCAAAGAAACTAGCTAGAATCAGAGTATGTACAAATTTCATGGATATAAATAAGGAATGCCCCAAAAATGAATTTATATTTCCAAACATAGACATTATTATAGACTCCATCAATGGTCATGATATTTATTTAATGTATGGTTTCTCAGATTATAACCAAATCAAGATAGATCCTGAGGACCAACAAAAGACAACATTTATAACACCTTAGGGAACATTTTTCTATCAAGTAATGCCATTTAGTATCAATAATGTTAAAGACACATACTAATGAGTGATAGTTATATTTCATGATATGATTCATGATATCATGCAATAATATGTTGATGACATCCTTTCTAAATCTAAATCTATATTTAAACATCCTGAGATACTTTGCATAATTTTTTTTTAAATGAGAGAGTACAAGCTTCATTTAAATCCAAATAAGTGTGTCTTCAGAGTTACATTAGGAAAGTTATTTGGATTCATATTTTAACACCATAATATATAGGTTGATCCTTATAAATTTTTAATTATCATTAATATGCCTCCATATAAAAATATGAAGTAACTCTGTAGTATATAAGGTAAAATTTATGAAATTTGAAGGTTCATATTGAAGCCTATAAACATTTGTCATCCATTTCCATTTTTATTAAGAAAGACACTTTGTTCAAATGGAATGAAGAATATAATAGGACATTTGAGAATTTAAATAATATCTTTCCAATCTACTAGTCTTGATGTCATCTAATGTAGGAAATTTTTTCCTTTTATGTATATCCACTACATAATATGCATTGGGGGCATTATTGTCACAACATGGTGATAATGAATTAGAATGAGTATTTTATTACCTGAGTATAGATTTTCTATTATATGATCTTAATTATTATCCCATGGAAAAATAATATCTCATAGTTGATTTTACTTCACAAAAACTTCATCACTACATGCTCAACAATCAAACAAAAATCATTACCAAAACTGACTCTCTTAAATATCTCTTATCCAAAATAGTTTTGATAGGCATAATGGTTAATTGGGTCATAATTCTTAATGATTTTTATATTGATTATGTAAATCAAAAATTAATAAAGGGATAGGTACTAGCAGATGCATTACCAGAGGATCCTGTAGAATATCACACACTGCTCATCATAGATTTCCTAGATGAGGCAATTATGTCAATTGATGAATCCCTAGTATAGAAGTTATATTTTTATGGATATTTTAATAATCATGGTTTAGGGGTAGGTTTCTTACTAGTCACTCCTAATGGGGACTTAATTCCAAAAGCATTCTGGATTGAATTTCCTTGTAAAAATTATTGAAAATATTGTCATTGATGTCAAAGGTCTAGCATTATTGGTGATAAAGGCCCCATTGCATTTAATATTGTTTATCTTGGCTAATGTGAGTTAATATTTATTTAATATTAATGAATATATTTTTGGCTGCATTTGAGACAAAATAAGGGCCCATGAAGAAGTTGAAGAGCCACGGGATAAAGACAAAAGAAGGATGGCACGCATTTTCCCATGAAGAGTCATCTTGGGGAATACCAAGAGTCACCAAGTGAAGACAAAAGAGTAAAGGCACAATTTCTCATGAAGGGACACTTTGAGGAATATGAAGAGTCACCAAAGATAAGGACAAAAGTGGGAAGGACATTTTTGGTCATGAAGCGTCACCACATGACTTTTCAAATGCTTGGATATGAAGGGTCATCCAAGATTGGTGCCATTTTCCATGAGGATTGAAGGGTCACAAAGGGGGAAGGCCAAAGGTAATTTGGAAAGCTATAAATAAAGGCTTGAGAAGCCATTTGTAATATGAAAGATAGAGGTTGATTTGATATTGTAATATCTAGCTTAGAAGAGCAATTGTGAGAGATGAATATGATTTGTATTTGTTATATCTAGCTTAGAAGAGCAAAGGTGAGAGAGAGGAAGGAGTTGTTGTATTGATCTATCATTTGTTGAGATAGCAACATTGAGAGATAGCTGTGTGGTATACACAAAGGGGTTGGTGCTGCTATGGGTTGGTGCTCATGAATTGTTGCTGGGTTGGTGCTCGACAAAGGGGTTGGTGCTCGGCAAAGGGGTTGGTGCTCTTGTGGGTTGGTGCTCATAAATAGGTGATGGGTTGGTGCTCGACAAAGGGGTTTGAAGCTCCTATGGGTTGGTGCTCATGAATTTTAGTTGAGATTTGTACTTGGCAAAGGGGTATGGTGCTCCTGTGGGTTTATTCTCATGAATATATTTGAGATTGATTCTCCATGGTTTTTTCCACATTGGGTTTCCACGTTATATCTGGTGTCTCTCTCTCTCTTGTGTGATGTTTATTGTTTGAGTTTTATTGCATATCTTGAATGTTTGATTAAGTGGAATTTGATAAAGGGAAAGTTTTATAAGATATATAATATATTGATTCACCCCTCCTCTTAGTATATTTTGTGATTAATAATTAGTATCAGAGCAGGTTCCTTTAGAAAGAGTTTAACAGCTTGAAGGTAGATAAAAAAAAAGCATAAGATGGCCAAGCAGCTAAAGAAGGAGAATCAAGAGTTAAAATCTATGGTTGAGGCTCTTAAGGAAAAGGTGTGTATCTTGGATTCTGAGTTGGATATAGAAGTAAAAGAAAATAAGATATTTATTCAAGATCGTAAGAATTAGTTAGAGGTTGCAAATTCAATTTTAACATCAAAAGAAGAATAGTGTAATCATTTGAAGGATGAGTTAGGTTATTTAAAGGATAATCATGAGAAGCTTATAATCAAGGTTGAAAAATATAATGAAATATCAATCCAAGGAAAGGATGCAGGTTTTGAAGGCAAATCAAAGATGTCGATCAGGTAGCCCAATGCTTTCAAGTTTTCAAATTCTTTTCATGGCCATTATTTTGTTTGTCATCATGTTGGTCATAGGGCAAGATATTGTATGAGGAGAAGCAATCAGTCAAAGGGAGATCTCAGTCACATTTAAGAAAAAGGTATGAGAAATGTTGTTTGCTTTTGTTGTCATGAGGTTGGACATATTGCTAGATTATGTCAAAATAAAGTAAAGAGATATTCAAGGTATGTCAAAGGATATAAAGACCCTAGAAAATATGAGAAAAGACAAATTCAGGTTTGGAGACCTAAAATAGTAAAGGTTGATTAGGTTGAGTTCAAGAATGAAAATGAATTACTTGTTTTAGTAGATAAAGAATCAGATAAGAAGGATTGTGTAGAATCTCTTACATTTGAGCATGAGTTTTGTCAAGATAAGATAGTTGCAAAAGTTGAGAAAAAGAAAAACATCATAAATGATAAGGTTAGTAAGTCAAAATGGTTAGACATGTTTAAATGGATTCTAAAAGAAAAACACAAGAAGATCAAGGAAGAAATAGAGGAGCTATGGGAATCTCCTAAGATTTATTTCTAGAACACTATTGTGTGGGGGTGTCTCTTCTAGGCTTCAAGGAGACACTTTTAAGAAAATTGAAGCATGGTGGATGCTATTGGGTCTTGGATATTTTGCATGACAAGAAGGTGAGTTGATAGATTAATTTGTATATCTTTTGAGGAAATATATTTTTGAAGAAAATTTTGCATCAATATTATGGTTTGAGGCTATTAGAAAGATTCTTGCATATGCAGTGTTTCAAATGATTATGGTCATAATAAATTAGAATTTTGAAAAAGAGCTAACAATTTTAGAGAGAAAGAAAAGGATACTCATGCAGATTCAATCAAGAAGGATCAAAGTTTCAAAGCTCCATTCATCAAGAAGAAGATTCAGTCGTGTTCATGGCAGAAGAAACAACTTGAAGATTCTATGTTGGTGCAAACAGCTTTGCATGTAAGAGATAAAGATCGACCATGGTTTGTTGATAGTGGATGTTTGAGGCATATGATAGGGGATAAGATTAAATAAGATTAATGGTGGTACAGTGAGATTTAGAGATAGAACCACTACCAAGATAGCCAGAAAAGGTACTTTATTTTTGAATAATGGTAAAACCAAGGCTAAGAATGTTTTATAAGCATAATCTATTGAGTGTAAGGCAAATATGTGATCAAGGATACACCTTAAAGTTTCATACAAAAGGAAATATTCAAATGAGTTGATTGCAGATTCTCAAAGGATAGGTAAAATTAGATATCTTCTCAAAGATCAGCGAGAGGAGTTGGGAGTAATTTCTATTACTTCCTGCCATTGATGTTCAGCATCAAGTGAGGGGGAGATAAGTGTTAGCTCTAGGTAGGCCCTTTGCCATTGATGTCAAAAGGGGAGAATAATAGGTATAGGTATAGGAGCAAAAAATAGGTACAAGGAATAGGTACAGGTTACTATAGTAAGGGGGAGTTACTATATGTTTTCAGATGACGATATGTGCAGGTGATAGGATGTGGCAGTTTCAAGATTGAGGTTGCCATCAATGACAAAGGGGGAGATTGTTGGAAATATTGTCATTGATGTCAAAGGTCTATCATTATTGGTGATAAAGGCCCCATTGCATTTAATATTGTTTATCTTGGCTAATGTGAGCTAATATTTATTTACTATTAACAAATATATTTTTGGTTGCATTTGAGATAAAAGAAGGGCCCATGGAGAAGTTGAAGAGCCACGGGATAAAGGCAAAAGAAGGATGGGATGCATTTTCCCATGAAGAGTCATCTTGGGGAATACCAAGAGTCACCAAGTGAAGACAAAAGAGTAAAGGCACAATTTCTCATGAAGGGACACTTGAGGAATATGAAGAGTCACCAAAGATAAGGACAAAAGTGGGAAGGAAGTTTTTGGTCATGAAGGGTCACCACAGGACTTTTCAAATGCTTGGATATGAAGGGTCATCCAAGATTGGTGCCATTTTCCATTAGGATTGAAGGGTCACAAAGGGGCAAGGCCAAAGGTCATTTGGAAAGCTATAAATAAAGGCTTGAGAAGCCATTTGTAATATGAGAGATAGAGGTTGATTTGATATTGTAATATCTAGCTTAGAAGAGCAATTGTGAGAGATGAATATGATTTGTATTTGTTATATCTAGCTTAGAAGAGCAAAGGTGAAAGAGAAGAAGGAGATGTTGTATTGATCTATCATTTGTTGAGATAGCAACATTAAGAGATAGGTGTGTGGTATACACAAAGGGGTTGGTGCTCCTATGGGTTGGTGCTCATGAATTGTTGTTGGGTTGGTGCTCGGTAAAGGGGTTGGTGCTCCTGTGGGTTGGTGCTCATGAATTGTTGCTGGGTTGGTGCTTGGAAAAGGGGTTGGTGCTCTTGTGGGTTGGTGCTCATGAAAAGGTGTTGGGTTGGTGCTTGACAAAGGGGTTTGAAGCTCCTATGGGTTGGTGCTCATGAATTATAGCTGAGGTTTGTACTTGGCAAAGGGGTATGGTGCTCTTGTGGGTTTATTCTCATGAATATATTTGAGATTGATTCTCTGTGGTTTTTCCCACATTGGGTTTCCACGTTATATCTAGTGTCTCTCTCTCTCTTGTGTGATGTTTATTGTTTGAGTTTTATTACATATCTTGAATGTTTTATTAAGTGGAATTTGATAAAGGAAAAGTTTTATAAGAATACTGATTCACCCCCCCTCTCAATATACTCCATGCTTAACAATCAAAAATAACATATACAAATATCAAACCCTTATATCTAGTCTTAAACTTGTAATTCAATGGGGTATCCAAAATATTTTTGTCTTTGGTGATTAAAAACTCATCATAAATCAAGTCACCAATGAATTCCAATCTCATGATGAAAAAATAATCCCATAAAAAAAGATGGTGGATATCATCAAGTTACATTTTACATCTATATAGTTTGAAAAAATGACAAAGGCTAACAATAGAATAGTTGATGCCATGGAAATAATCAGTTAATTATTTAATAAATAAACTAAGTTTAATTAATTTCTTGTAGAATATTTAATGATGCCATCTTATGATACTTCAAAAACTGATATGGTTTGTGCGGTGGTTGGTCCCACTTATCCCTAATATAATGAAATCTAAAAATACCTCCATAATAACACCATTATATCTAATGTAAATCATAAAAAACATACATCCTTTATCTAATGAATATCATGCTATAATATCCTTGGTTAATACTTATATTGAATAATTTCTGATGTAGCCTTGTTATGTTGATTAAATTCTGAGGAGTCCACCTTATCCATTATACAATTTCATGAAGTAATTTTTGGTGAAAATTATAGGGGAATATTTTATTCAAATAAATTAGAAGTCCTCATATACATCCTTATCTTCTAGCAAACTTAACTGGTCATGTACATTTGATGGATTGGTCTTAATTGTCCTTGTTAAGCTAGTTGCTCTTTCTTTTGGAACACAATGTTTATTACCTTTCTTGAAGGAATCTACCCCTGAGGTGTTTATTTTAATGTTAATATAGCATTCTCTTTACATTCACATTTTATTTTAACCTCACACCATTCATTTATTTCATCTACTAACTCCCAATTTCTTACTAGTAGCTTTCTAGGCACCTTCTTAGGTTCATAAGGCCAAATTTTGTTTGGGGTGTCAATAACTCAATATCATATCAAATATGGCCTTAAATATACTTCTCATATCTGGTTCATCCCCTTTTAACTGCTCAACCAAACTCAAACTGTCCTTCACCACCCAAGACCCACCATACTCACTTAAGGGTTATAGCCTTTTTTTTCTATTTTTTCCTTATTTTACCCAATTAATGGTCTCTCTTACCAAAATTATGTCATATTTAATCATCCTCCATCCTCCTTTGTAAATGTATCAAGTTTCAAGAACTGAGTCCTCTTAAAACTATCTCTTCCTTTGGTAAATAACCTTTTTAAGGCCTAATTAGGCCTATGCCAAGCAACTATGGCCAAAATCCGTACAATACAAACAAAATCAGTACCAAATCTCCATATTATTTCTCTAAATGATATGTCAAGGCAAATAACCAAGTTTTAAGCTTTTTCAATAGTCTAAACACTCTTAAAAGCTAAAGTGTAGAAGAATTCTTGAGCTACCCAAATCTTGAGACAAGTCATCCAAATCATTTTCATTCCAAAATGATACCAAAATATCTTTGCCTTGAAAAGGATTTGAGCATAAAAAAATTACTTAGTTTTGATAGATGATACCATAAATAAGGCATGTGCACAGCATATGTTTGCATTTTGGCATAATTTGGCTCAATTTTCTATAGAAGTTATGATAATGGGGGCATGTACAATGTGCATGTCTACATAAATGCATAATTATTATTTATAATTTAGATTTATTATTATATAAATGAAAAGTTTATAATAAAAGCTAGCTAATAAAATATAATCCAAATTGAAATTAATTTCAAAGATAAAGTATGAAATGAATGAAAGTAATAACAAGAAATAATAACAATCATGAAGTATTCATCACCTTATCCATTATGTCAAATAAGTATTTTCTCTTGAATGATAAATGTGGATGCTCAAATCCTTTTCAAGGAAAATATATTTGGGTATAATTTTGGAGTGAAAATGATTTGGACGGCTTTGATTCACTTTGATTCATAACTTGGGTAGCTCTAATATGAAAATGTAGTTACCTAAACACTCCAAACACACAACATAACCCTCTTAGGCTCTAATACATTATTTGAATTTTCAACTCTTTGCTTTTGGAGGTAAAACTCCTCTTAGCCTTATAACACACTCTATGACTCCAAATGAGTTTCTAAGACCGCACATGGACATAATAAGGTCTCACAGATCTACTCACATCAAACTTTGACTAGATATGACCCTCTATTGACCAAAACACAAAAATGTCAACTTTAATTAGATGCTCCTACATCAATAGTCCTTGATAAGAAACTTTTGTGTGTAGGTTACTATTGGACTACAATGGAATCTGATTCTAGTGCTTATGTTAAGAATTATGTGACTTATCAAAATCATGGTGATATTATACATAGTCTTTCATAATATTTACAACCCATCACTACACCTTGGCCATTTTACACATGGGGGTTAGACCTCATTGGTAAAATAAATCATAATTCATTAGATGGCCATAAACATATTACTACATCCAACAAATACTTTACCAAATAGTTTGAATCCATACCCCTAAATTATGTCACCGACAAACATATTTCCAAGTTTATCTTAAACCATATTATTTACCATTTTAGAATCCCATCCGATATCATCTTTAATAATGTAAAATCATTCAAAAAAAGGATGTCAAGGCCCTTTTTAATAATTACCATATTAAAAAAAAAATGGTACACTCCTTATTACCTACAAGGTAATGGCCAAGTTGAGGCAATAAACTAAATTAGATTCAGGAAAACAAAAATAACAAATAAAAATAAAATGAAAGCCATCCAAATCATTTACATCCCAAAACGTTGCCCAATTATCTTTGCCTTGGAAAGGAGTTAAGCATCTACATTTAGCATTTAGGATAAAATCCTTATTTGATCACAGTGGAGAAGGTGATGATTATTTCATGATTGTAAGTATTTCTTGTTATTTTTTTCATTCATTTTTTTCTCTATCTTTGAATTTGAGTTTGGTTTAGATTAAATTTCATTATTGAATTTCTTAGCTAGCTTGCATTCTAAACTTTTCACTTATACATTCTGGCATGCCTAGTTATACCTTTCCAAAATATTTTTCATCTTATCATTTTTTATTTATTTTGAACATTTATTTAACTTATTTTTTGTTTCTATGAAAGTTTTAAGCTAATTTAGATCTAATCTACTTGTTTTTTATTTTTTATTTTTATTTTCACAAATCTAATTTAGTTTTTTATCATCACGTTTATTTGCAATCACCTAGGGAAAATTTATTCTCCACAATCATCAAATCTCTACTTTGTCTAGTATTATTTTAAATGGTATTGCTTTACAACACCATTTCAAAGAGGAATAAATCTAGACATCTAAATTTCACCATTTAGTGTCAAAATTAACTTTGATACACTAACCCATCACAATCCCCAATTTGAATTCATATTAACATCATTTCCCTCCAAAATTTAAATAATTGATTAATTTTTAATTAATTAACTATAATCATGCCACCTATTTTCCTCCAAAACTAATTAAAATTTTGAATTTTTCACCTCACCCAGACATCCTCCACATTTGTCTCAACTATGTGTTGATTCATCCAGCTAATTCTTCAACTTCATCAACTACCTTATGAGTCATATAATAACATTTCAACCTTCAAGATGACTCAACCAAATAACTTGTCTTATTATTATTAACTCTCTCAACCAATACCACTTTCTTTCCAACCCATGAAACTAGTCATAATCTTCATAAATAAGGACAAATTTCTTACCATTGATTATTTCAATAAGTTAAAAAATTCAAATAATCCTCAACCATCCAATTAACCTCTTGTAAGCCTATAAATTGACATGCAATCCATCACTTTCAATCATCCACCTTCAAGCTAATGAAGTGATATCAAATTTCCATTATGAATCAAAGTGAATCAAAGCCATCCAAATCATTTTCATTCCAAAATGCTACCCAAATCTTTTTTCCTTGAAAAGGATTTGAGCATCCACATTTATCAATCAAGAGAAACTACTTATTTGACATAATGGATAAGGTGATGAATACTTCATGATTGTAATTATTTCTTGTTATTACTTTCATTCATTTTATACTCTATCTTTGAAATTAATTTCAATTTGGATTAGATTTTATTATCTAGCTTGTATTATAAACTTTTCATTTATATAATAATAAATCTAAATTATAAATAATAATTATGCATTTATGTAGACATGCACAGTGTACATGCCCCCATTATCATAACTTCGATAGAAAATTGAGTCAAATTATGACAAAATGCAAACATATGTTGTGCACATGCCTTATTTATGGTGTCATCTATCAAACCTAAGTAATTTTTTTTGTGATTTTATAATAAAAGTATTTTGTAAAACTATGATTAATTATAGCAACCTAAAAAAACTAATGTGTTAATTTGGATAACAACACCCTATTTAGACAATAGCTTCCTACACTATAATCCAAATGGAGTGGACTTGGATGAGTATAAAACCCTATGTAGAAATCTAAAATCAACTAAGCATATTTTGAGTAACTATGTTAATATATAAAAAACCTGTCATACTATTAAAAAATCATGTATAACCTGTGTATATCCTATGTATAAATGCAATGTATTGAGAAAAAATATGTATACTGAATCATTGTGAGCCACAATTGAAGATGTAACGAATGATTTGAAGTATAGTCTAAGTTAAGAACTAACATGTAAGGAGTATAATCTAAGACATTTCCCCTTACTAATCTGAGTTTATATAAATAATATTGATGTATGCCTTCATTTTGGTGAGAGGGATGAAATTGGTGTAAGGAGTTCAAACCAGAAGTAGTGATAATTATTAATTTAGTTTTTAATTTGATAATATTTATGATCAATTATTAGCATTAGTAGTGTATTTAACTTTGATTAATAGTTGTATGGTCTCCCATATAAATAGAGAAATTACTATGTAAAAATGAATTACGTATTATCAAGATAACAAAAAGGTGGTTACAAAATTGAAACTTGTGTAAAAAGGAGGGTGTCTTGACCATCTTGACCATCTTTTTCATGGAAGAAATGGTTTTTGAAATGAATTTATAGTTTTAATTATATCAACTATTTAGTTTGAGTAATCATGGATTTGATAAGGCTAGCCCATACTTTAGGAGTATGGCATAGGTAGTGATATATAATATTTTGAAAACTTAAAATTCCAATTCATTCCAAATTTGAAAAACTAGAATTTTGATCTCTGAGGTGTGAAAATTCATTTTAAAAGAGCCTATTCTTGCATCTAATTCGAGGAGGTAGAGACACTCATTTAGGCCAAGGAAGATGTTGGATTGGTAAATACCAAAACCCAATATTTGAGTTTTTTTAAAATTTTATTTGGGCCAACTTCACTCTATTTTATTTTCATTTGTTTTATCCTCATTATTTTTGTACTAGTTGTGTATGAATATAATGCAAGCTTGTCCAAATTTTAGCAGTCTTGTCTCAAGTTGATGCTTGTTAGTGTGTGATTGTGCCTAATTTTTTTATGATTTAAAAATAAATGTCTTTATATTGAATGTATTTGATTTATGGATGAGAAATGATTATTTATAATATAAAACTTTGTGTTATATTTGTTTTTATAGGAGGGTATTCATTGTATGGAGTTCTAATGGGGTTGGATGATGCATACTATATTCTATTTACCCCTATTTGATGATGAGATGTTTATCATTCATAGGGTAGGCATGAGTTATGTTAATTGGTTGAGTTTGATGCTGTATGATGTTCATATTTTGACCACATTGGCTAAGTGGTAGGATGTTGATACATGTACTTTCTAATTAACTACTAGAGAGATGATGGTCACTCTAGAGGATGTATGGTAGATATTGATACTATTGATGATTGGAATGAGGGTAGTGATATAGGTGGGGTTGGTATCCAAGGATATTGCATATATATACTTGATAGGTAGACCTCATGGGAATCATCAATGATTTAGTGATTCTAATGTGGTATTGTCTATGATTGTGTTATTTCATGTTCTTTATGTGTGAAAGTTCCTTGTTATATTCACTTTGTTCATAATAGGGAATGTTGGTGTTGTATCCATCTCATATAGGATGAAAGATATCATACATGGCATATAAAAGTATGGAACCACATATTCTTGGGTTCAAATCATGTTGGTAGACTTGTATCAAAATATTTATAGATTTACATATGAGGACTTCAATGGTGGCATTCGCTTAGCCACTTTATTACATTTTTCACACTATAAACACATAGAAGTAATTTGACTAATGGGGATGCCATATGTTGATTAGGCACATCCATAGGTATTTTAATTGAGATGGGATGGTAATAACTAGATCCAATCTATGAGTACCATTGGGTGTCTAAGGATATTAGATTATTTTATTGTTGAAGCCATTTTTTAGACTCTATAAATAGGGTTTGTTGGTTAGGAAAAATATGGTACATAATTATACCATATTTACATTAGTTTCTAGTATAATGATATATGGCTAAATTTTTATGAGTGTTTTTAGTATGAGAGAGTTATGTGGTATTTTGGGATGTATCAAGATGTGCCACCACCCTCATGGGTATGGGCACGGAATGTTCAATCTCTAGTGAAACTATGTGATAGGGGTAGGTTATTTTCAAATTATCTTTCCCCCATTCCTATAGATGAGAGGGATATTGTTATAGATATATTTTTGGTAGATGATGTTGGGTGTACATATGCTTACACCACATGGTGGATAAGGTACATGTGGGATAGAATATTCCCAACTAAAAGAGAAGATGATATAGATGCAGTCGTAGATGATGTGATAGATGATCCACGTGTGCAAGTTGTTGAGGTATAATATTCTTGAGATAATCTATTATTTTATTTTGGTTATTATTAAATGGAATCAATAGCTAATGTGTTTCATTTTTATGTATAAGCAAGTGATGAGGATTATCAGGTGATGATGATTAAGTCTACATTATAAAAGATGACATGACATGTTCTTAATGATGTCAAAGATGGTGGTCTTATTGAGTAGGCTATGGTAGTTTCTAGTGTTCAAATACTTCTATTTAATTAAGTTATGATCATTATTATTGCACACATTCTAGATAATATATAAAGAGAGATAAATTAAGAGTAGAGGTAAAAAAAATTTAGACATCCCAACTTGATTAGGTTGTTACTCTAGGTCCAAGACTATTGGATGTGTATGACAATTATAGAGATAATGTTGAT
Source organism: Torreya grandis (assembly GCA_037957365.1). Classification (NCBI taxonomy): domain Eukaryota; kingdom Viridiplantae; phylum Streptophyta; class Pinopsida; order Cupressales; family Taxaceae; genus Torreya; species Torreya grandis. The sequence goes on along the minus strand of JARHVA010003149.1, from coordinate 931,578 downwards.
CTTCATACATGATTGGTTGTGTATGAGGATCATGAGTAGAGAGAGGTCTAGATTCAAGACATGTGGTGATCTTGAGGCTTCTACCTCTAGGTCTATAGTATTATTATATGTAGAGGATGTTGATATAGATAAGGGGTGATGTGGACTGAGGTCCCATTGTTTAGTGATCATTTGTATAAACTTTATTAGATATTATGTTGTTGGATAACTTCTTATACATATATTAACTACTTTATGATGTTTATTTCTTATTATCTTATGGATTGGTGTATTTTTTAAGATAATATTTTTAATCTAATTACATGTGTAAAATGTTTTTAACATTTTCACAATATAGTTATGATGTATATCTTAGAATCATGTAGAAATTATACATACCCTACATGATCATATTACCAACTTGAAGGGAATTAGAGATGTGAACCAAACTAATCATTTGGTATAATTGAATCATTATACTCTGATTATGGCATTGCCCTACACATATCTGTAGTAGGAATATCTATATTATTTATTTTAAAAAATTATCGGTTGTCACAATATGACTATTGATTTATTCTTATTTCCTTGCATTATAACACTATTATAAGTTTTTTGATATTTTTGTATTGGCTTCCATTTTTTTGAATTGGTGATAACAATGATCTCTCAAAAATGTGTTTTTTAGATGCATTTATAGCCACATGATGAGTAACCATTGGTTATTAAAATAGAACATCATGGGATACCCTACTCATGGTATAATTTTATCAAGTAGAATGAGGATAAGGAGAATTGAATGTCTCCTTTAAAAAAATAACATTACTTATATCAACATATTACTCAATCATGTCTTTGAATTCACAATAATCATTATCCTAATTGTCATTAATGACATGAAATTTACAATAAGTCTAGTTTTGATTATATCCAATCAATGAGGTGGATGATAATGATTGAGAGGAAGTTTAATCATCCTTGTATACAATAATTTATGAAGAAAGTCATGATTATTATCTCTAAATGAAAAAAATTATTTGGGTTACTTTTTTACCATAATATAACCTATTTACTCTAGGAGTTGTTTTAACATTGATTATTTTCCTTTATTTAGTACTTAACTTGTATAATTTATTGAAATATTACTTTTGTAAGAGGTGGATCGAGTTCATGAACAAGATTAAATGAATATGGTGGTAACAACTCAATATAAAAATATACCTTTGAATTCATTTACACAAGTCCCAATTTCTTATCTAATTCAATTGTCTCATAACAAAGTATAGACACTATTTTTGAATTATATAATACCTCAATCTTGTATACTTGGAAAATACATATCATGGATGTACCTTTAGCTTATAGACCTTTCCCACTACTAGAATACTTGCATACACTCTCTTTATGCCCAATTTCTTATCTCTTTGTCTGACCAATGTCATTATGATGAACTAGACCTTCTAGCTTGCCAAAAATATTGTAAACCTACTTATCTTCCATATTTGTAAGTTTTAGACTTAAACTTGTTTCCTAACTAATCAGACACTTATGTCCCATTTAGATGCCTATGTTGATTAAGATGTCCTATTCTAATGTAAGTGTCCAGTACCCTAAATTCATCCAATTTTTAAATAAAATGTGTTCTTATGGTTGGAACAAGTGTTTTAATATGATATATTATCCAAAGGGATTAATATAAATACTAGATCAACCCTAATTTATTCCTCACTTGGCATAAACCTGTAAACTCACAAGGCTACTTACCAAAATTCATTATATCAAGCACTTAAGTGAGAAAAGATTCCATATTTTATATTATTTCCATATCAGTCATAGGGATAACACATCTATAGGTATGAAGTACTTAAGGAGCATTCCATGAGTCACATTTACAATTTACAAGATAGGTCACTATTGTCCTTTCTTATCACACATTATAGATTCATACATAAGCTAACACATAGGGTATAACTACATAAATATGAGGTCCTTTTCAAAGTGTTAGATATGTAATTAGCATTTATTAACATAGGGTTATTTGGGATAACTTGACATTATGTGCCCACTAACACATTTTTCCCACAACCACTATAAATATGAAGAATTAGGGTTTTTATGTTTGACAAGTAGTGATAATCCATGACCTAGATCTATTTGCACTAAAGTGAAGGTGATATAAAACCCATAAGAATATATGTGGTAACATTTAGTTTCATTAGGTAGTATGTATTAGACACCTGTGTTTGAGTTATATAGTATCATTGATGCAACTATCCCATGTCGATGCAAGTATCCATGACTATAGAGGTCAAATTTATAGAATCAAAGGATTGTTCTAGAATCCAAATCCAATCCAATTTCTACGTATTCTATATCTAGATATGTATTAACATTAAAATCAACTATCTTATTGTCCTTATCATTGAAATATCTAGCATAGTTATACTTTCTATCTTTAACATCTCATCATAATAAATTCAATATATGTTTTATTTGAGGTTCAAAAATAATTGGCATACTTTAAAGATAGTCTACCATCTTTGTGCCTTAGGATATCTCTTCCACTTTAACCCTATATTACCCATATTTTTATTTTAGGGTTGAAAATTTGGTGAACCCAGTTTGTATAAATGAATAAAAAAATTTATTTCTAGAGATTTCAATCAGATGGAGTTTTAGACTACATAATTTTTCATTTCCTGCTTATATTATTTTACATGCAAAATAAACATATCCCTAGATTGGTAGGTGTTCCTATTGAACACATTAAGCTTCCCTTCCTACCACCTAAGATTTCTAAAACCAATGATGAAACTAATCATATGGATCATGATGATAGCAATGCTGAGAATGAAAAACATACTTATAAGGTTATCATAGAACATTATGATAATGAAAACCATGATTCAAATGAAATCGATGAACATGAGTAAATTGATAATGAGAAAGTGAAATAAATTGCATTTCTTCATGAGTTTATTCATCAAAAACCTAAACATCTTGATGAAATCCTAAGAACCATATTAAAAACTAATAAATAAATAAAATGTAGATGAATAAATAGGTCCATATATTAATCATGTTATTAGAGTTATGGGTCATCCCCATATACCAAAAAAATTCCCCTTGAACACATTACCACTTCATACTTACAATGTGGGCACAGGATATGTATTTCAACCTTCATTTCCTAGAACTACTATCATGACATCTACCATGAGAAACCTAAATATTTTAACTCAAATATTGGTTTCAATGCCTATATCCACCCAACCTATGGGCACACCTCCTTTAGTGAATTCTCAAATGTAAAACCTAAAATACCAAGAGGTGTTAGCTCTTGTCTAAAATTTAAAACTTTTATAAACTAAGGTTACAAATATTGAATAAAATTATATAAAATCTCCTTATAATATTGATTTAAAAGAGGTGTTGCATAATTTTCTAGTAGCATATATATACTTGTACCTCTTTCCAATTAGTTTTATTACACTTAAGTTCATCTTTTATGATGGAAATGATGACCTTATATAAAGTCTTAGATATTTTTATGTGGCATGCCTTGATTATGCCTTAAATGATAAAATTTTGATCAAATTATTTGTAAGGAGCTTAAAATAATATGCTTTAAGGTGGTTCTATGATTTGCCAACTCAATCAGTAAATGCCTTCAACCCCCTTATGGATTAGTTTTTGGCATACTTCTCTATTAGCATTAATGAAAAGGTTTCCTATTCCCAAATTATACAAATCAAACAAGGAACCAATGAACCTATCAATGAATATGTATTAAGATACAAAATAATGTTAGCTAAAATGACTAATCCTATGGAAGATAAATAGCTTCAATATATTTTCAAGAAAAGTTCACATGATCCTTTACATAAGTCCATTGTATTCAAAAATTTGAAATATTTCAATGACTTATGCCATGTTATTTTTGATCATAAAATGAACCTTATCTCATTGCAAAATATTAAGCATGTAGCAAACACATCAAATACACCTATATCTAATACCAAGTTTACTATTAAACCAAGTTATAAGGTCAAACCTCTTGAGCCTAAAAAATAAAAAACTACCATGGTTAATGTGGTGTCACAAAAACCTAATCATCTTGTCTTATCTAACTCATGATAGAGATAATTTACACACTTACCTGAGTATCTCAATTAATTACTCTCACATCTTGTAGAGTGTCATCTTATATCTCTCCCTCATGCTATAGAGGCTAATATGAGTAGACATCTACCCAAAGAGTATGTTGTCAATTCTTATTATGACTATTACTAAGGACTTGGGCATTATATAAATATATGTTTTACCTTGAAGCATAAAATCCAAGACCTCATCAATGTGCAAAATATTACATTTTATGATCCTCCAAATAAATTAGGTTCATAACCCAATGACCACCAAAATAAAAAAATACTTAACAATCCTTTGTAAGATCATTTAAATAAGGATATAAAAGTGAAAATGACATATAATGTGCACCCTCCTCCATCTCATAAAGAGCACCCATTAGATGAGATTATTGGTACCTATACATTGCATACACCTCCTATGGTTTAGGGTTTTAAACCTTAATGGTTTAGCTTATGTAAATTCTATGTCTGATTAAAAGGGTGAGTAGTATAAATCATGAAAATAATAATCATAAAATAACCACTAATTTATTATATATTTGACTAGATTTAACTTTCTAAAAACAGTAATAAATATGTGTAAATAAAGACTTATCTAGAAAACACCTGATACAGATGATTTAAATGTTGAAATTAAGATAGGAATAGGTGTAAGTGTCATTAAATGTGTCCCTGTATCATAAACCCTCTTGTAAAATAGCACCACATTTGGATAGAGGCACCATATGGCTGTAGTGTCTTGATATTGGTGTTAGTGTCCTTTGTATAGGACTATCTTGAATTTTTGGGTGCAACTTTGTATGTGTTTACGGTATTTTTTCCTATGTGAATAAATTTTATAACTTTGTAATGTGTATATAATGATTGATTGATGATGCAAACCCTAATCCTCTTTACAAGTAGGGTATGAGTTGAAAAGTGTGTTTGTTAATAAGATAGACTAGCCATGTGTGAAGAGAGTTTCATACATACCAATACTTCGAGGAGGGCTCAATATTTATGTAATTACCCCATAGAAGTGTTGGTAAAAGTGTAAGTGATGCTAGCATGATAGTGGCCTTGAGTGCTTTGAGTATGCTTGAGATTGGAAATCTATAAAATCTAAGTTTAGGATTGATGTAGATGGTAGTATATAGAATTAGGTCAATATAGGAAATAATAACCTTGATTTTTATCAACTTATTTCATATTTGAATAGGTATTTTGTAGATAATTTCCATCTAGTTGATAGAGGGATAAAAACCATGTTTTTATAATGTTCTATTATTGGTGTGAATAATAAAAGATGTTTAGGCTGACCTTAGGAGGGTTTTACTTTTGAAAATATATTCATTCAGGAAAGCTAGGGTAAAAGACATAGGAACCATTTTGGGGACACTAGTACCATGTGGCTCTAGTTTCATTAATTTGGTGCTAATGTTCATGTAGTATAAAACTAGGAACGAAGGGCTAGAATCAAGAAATGAGGGTTTAGGACTATGTTTGAGATGACCATGGATGTTTGTGGCTCTCACATAGGCTAGATAAGTATGATAATAGGATATTAGATAGGTATAGTGCTAAAATAGGAATAGGTAATATAAGGTAGCATTATTAGCACTCAAATACCACTTTTAGGTGATTACATTTAGATACCATCCATTATTTTTGATAACAGTGAGATTAGGGATGATGACTTAAATATCCATTCCTTATTAATTCGAACATACCTTGATCACCATCCTATACATGGTGTTATGATTGAAAATGTTACAAGTTAGAATGTTTATATTGTGACATTACTTATGAATTTAGGTTATGCAAATCATGATTTACATCCTTTGACTAGATTAGTTAAATCACTTTATGGAACCTCACAACAAGTTCTTGGTGAGATTGACTTACCTTTATAGATGGGTCCTACCCATTTGGTTACTACCTTATCAGTTATACCTTACGTGGGTGTCTTTGATATTTTATTGGGATGACCTTGGATAGATATACTTTGAGTAATACCATCTATAGTGTATGGGTGTGTTAAATACATCCATGTCAATAAGGTAATTATAGTTTACGTTAATTCATATGAACATCCTCTTAAGCAAGATAATTTTATATCTAAGTAGTTAATTATCAATCATTATATGGTTAATCCTCATAAAAATGGTAATAAATAGGGAGTTACCTTTACTAGGTGGTCATTACTTGAGATACCATTACATCAAAGATCCATAATGGGTTCTACATTATACTTACACACTACGCACCATATTTAGATATATAAATCACCTACACATGTTCCTATTAATATTTTTCCAAATAAAATATAGACTATTCAACAATTGGTTCCATGAACACCTACTCTTACTTATTTTTCTTCACAACCACAAAGTCCTAGTTTACATATGTAAAACATCACAAAACTATAATGACAGATATTGCACTTATACATGCTCCTAAATAGTACCAAAAATTTATTACGCCAATTTAACATTGGGAAGATATTTATGAGCATCCAATGGATGCAATCATATAATAATATCTTCCTTCACATACTCTTAAAATACCAAAAAAATCAACAAAATCCTAAAAATCCAAAACTATTTTCAAAATTTACATGTTTTATTAGCTCCTTGTCATATATATTGTTAGTTCCATGTTGGTATATGACATATAATCATTTTATAAATACACATGTGTTTCACATATCTTATGAGTGTGATTCAAGAATACATAAATACATGTTCCATACACTTGTGTATGTTGGCTTTTCCATCTACTCACATCACCCTGACATTGGGGGAATCCACCTCTATGATCATGATACATCAAGTTTATATCATTTATATGGTCGTTTTACATTACCATGTTTGAGCTCATAAATGTACTTACACATGAATTTATCCATGCTTATATATTTCATAATGTACTTGGTATGTTATGTGCCTAACATTTTTTTCTAACACATATATCTAAGGCTTAGTTTGATATGTTTATGTTTGTTGCTTATGATTTCATTTATGCACTTCCTTGAGTGTCTTTCCTTTATATTGTCTTACTTGTTTGAGAATTTTAATATGTTCCATTGTTTACGGACCTATTTCCTTTGTTTTCCTTTTTTAAATTTGAATATGTCATTAATTTTTGTATGTTAACATTTGAATATATCATTTATTACTGTGTGGATATTTGAATAATTCACATCCCTTAGATTTTGTGTCATTTGAATATACCCCTTATTTGAGATCTCCTTGGACCATTGTCTTTTGATTTGATTTTAAGTCCTCTTGTGTGTGTGCTTAATTGATTACTAATATTCTACCATTACTATTTTGATATTGACATGATCTACATCATGCATCCTAGGACTTGGTGTGATCACATTAATTATGCTTCAATGATACATCTACATAGATATGTTTCCTATATATGATACATGATATATTCATAGTTTATGTGGTTATTGTATCCTTTTGAGGTAAGGTAACTACCAATTTATACTTCCCCTCACCTCAAAATAGGGGAATATCAATGGGAACATGCTATAGATGAATGGATTCCACATTGATTCATAGATTTAGATTGTAATGAGGGCATGATTTGAAAACATGCTCTCCATATTTGACATAGTTTTATATTTAGTGGGAGCATGTTTTGGAAACATGTTCTCCACACGTATTCAATATTCATCATACCCAAATTACATTGGGGGAGTGTTTCTAAAAATGTCCTCCACATTGGAACTTGTATCAAATTTCAGATTATAGTGGGGGTATGTTTTAAAAATATATCTTCCACATTGGCACTTATATCATTTTTAAATATTATAATGGGGGCATGTTTTGGAAACATGTTATCCATGTTTAAATAATTTCAAATTGGCCAAAATTCATAATTACATGATTTAGATACACATTTATGGTATAATTTTATACATTAATACCATTGTTATACATAGTTTTAGCATGAGATATATCTAAGGTGCATATGATATGTAAAATGGGCCTAATATTGAAAAATCAAATTAGTTTTATATTTTAAACACTTTTAGGGACTGTCACCTTTGACCAAGTTGGACTGTATTGAGTCAATCTACTATAGTCATTGGTTCACTTTTTGATACAGTTGAAGTTATTAAATCACTCAACATTACTAATTTCATAGGTTAAGATTTATTACATCATCTAGACTCACCAATTTCATAGTATTATTTGACTTGGTTCACTCACACTCATCAAGTTATAAGTATGATTGGGTTGCACGATAGAGATAATCTCAACTATCAAGTGGTAGCTCATCTTTTTTCCAAATTATGGGGCATGTGTCCTCCAATATCTCTCTATTTCTTTAGATATATGAATTTTCCAAATTTTATATTTATTTTAGTCTTAATTTTAGTGATTATTAATGATGCATATTTCAAATCAAATTATCAAAAGGCAAAATGGTTACATCGATACATAGGTGTACTCTTAAACGTTATTCTATTTCAATTTAAATCATTTAAATGCTTTCAATATTATATTATATGTACTAATTATATACTATAACATTCTCTTGGTTTTAGGTCAATCACCATAAAATCACTGAAGTTGGACTCAATAAAAAACAAGGTGTGTTATAAAAACCCAAGTATGCATTTATTTTCCTTTAAACCAATAATTTCATTACTAAATTAAAGGAGGTAAATGTATAAATTATTTAAAATTATATATAAACTTAGTCTTATACACTTGCCAAATACATGTCATGGATATACCTTCCGCTTCTAGACATTTTCTATTACCAAAAGACTTGCATACATTATCTCTTTGAGCCTGATTTATTATTTTTTAGTCTAACTAATGTAATTTTGATGACCTAGGCATTATACCTTGCCTATAATTCTATAAACCTACTTATATTTCATATCTACAAGTTTTGAAAATGCACTTATTTTCCAATTACCTAGACACTACATCCTAACCAAATGTCTATATTGACATAGGTGTCTTATTCTAACACAAGTGTTCAATGCCCTAAAGTCATCCAATTTATAAATGAAATGTATTTCTATGTTTATCCTAAGTTATTTAATGTGATATATTCTATAAATGGATTGGTATAAATATAAGATCAAGCCTCATTCATTCTTCACCTAGCATAGACCTAAAAACTCACAAGGCTACTTACTAAATCATTCTATCAAACATTCAAGTGAGCAAAGACTCCATATTTTATCCTATTTTCATATCAGTCATAGATACAACACACATATACATTTGAATTACTAAAGGATCATTCCATGAGCCACATTTTTTAAGCTACAATCTAAGTCACTATTGTATTTTCGTATCACATATTGCATGACTCACACTCAAGCCAAAATGTAGAGGAAAATTACATAATTTTGAGGTATCACTTATTTATGGAGGGGTATTTGGGGTAGCTTGACACTATGTTCCCACTAAACCATTTTTATCATAGTCAATATGAAGATGAAGAACTAGGGTTTTACTATTTGATAAGCAACAGTCCATGACCTATATATGAATACACTAGAGTAAAGATGACACAAAACATAGAAACATCTAAGTGGTTGCATCTAGTTTCAACAAGTATTATGTATTGGACACCTACATCTGAGTTAAAAAGTAGTATAGACACAATCATCCTAGGTTGATGTAAATTCCCATAGCTATAGAGGTAAAATTTCTAAAATTAAATAATTATTTCAAAATATAGATCCATTCCATTTTTTTCATGTTCCAAATCAATATCTATATTAGCATCAAAATTAACTATCTCTTTTTAATTATCATTATAATATCTAACATAGTTTTACTTTATATATTTAGTATATCAATATAATAAACTAAGTATATGTTTTATCTAAGTTTTGCAAACAATTGGCCCACTTTAGAGATAGTCTACCATCCTTGTGTGCTAGGCTATATCTTCCCATTTAACTTTATATTTTCCATATCTATATTTTAAAGTTAATCACAAAGATGTTCAAATGACTTAGATTTATGATATAAAGAATTTTATTTAAGAGGAAAATTATAACCTATCAAATATATAGTGTTCCTCCAACTCTATTCATTGATAAATTAATTATTGCATGCATGTATTAAGTTGTGATATGTAATCACAAACTAGTTCTGTCATTCTGTGATGCATGGATGGCAATATCTCATTAGTAAATTTGGGTCATTTATTCTCAGTATAGTTCATAATAAATAATTTCTCTAACTCATCATATTATGTAGATACCTAATGGAAAGTGAATGATGAAACCAATTTAATTCAACATCCTTTAAACTCTTTGGAAAAATTGTACTAAAATCATAGTGTCATTACAACCATTCATTGACTTTTTTAAATCCACGAGGTGTATATAATGATACCCACTTCCATTAACGTTAGTAAATGTTGGTATCTTAAAGCCATGTGATAATGGTACATGAAAAATGTTTCACACTATTGGGTTACCATGTATACTATGTGAGTCAACCCAAGAGTGATATGCCTTACTTTCCAAATTACATTGATGTATGTTTTATTGTAAAGCACAGGTAACATGCATTAAATAAAAATCTTGAGAATGGATGTTAATATAATTAAGGGGATCAATTAATAAGAAAATTTTGTTAATAATTATAGCCATTGGTAAGCTATTTTATATAGGATTAGTCTTAGTAATAAATTTTACCTTAGGAATGGTAGGCTTGGGAGATTTATTGGTGTTTAATATTCCATTAGGTTTCAAAGGCATATTATATTATATATTTTTTATTTGATAGGGTAAAAGAATTGGTTTTTTAGGGATCAAGAATCATAGTTAAAATTTATAAAGTAGAGTATCAAGTCCCAAGGGATGGAGCAACAAAAATAAACAACATAGATAACTATCACCATGGGAGGCAAAACTGTAGAAAAAAATCATAAAATAGTTTATGAAGGGGGGCCCTCCAATGGTTCCTTCTCTTCTTTGGTATTTTTCTTTGGTACACCCTACTTGTTCTTTGAAACTTTATCCCTTGTTCTTTTACCATCTCTTCAATTTCATCTTTGGGTAGGATCATATTGAAATATAAGAAATAACACTATTATTTTCATCATTAAAATTAACTTGTTTACATACCTTGTCTTCTAAACAAAAACTAAGAGCATAGTCATGATTTTTAATAACATTATTACTAAGCAAATTATTATTTTATTTATCATGTAACATAAAATCATCATCAACATGAGAGGGGGGGTAAAAAAATAATTTTTACTAGGGTTAGTAGAAACATTTTCCTCCTCACTATATACATAATAATCATCATCATTCCAATTTTCATTATGATCACTATCATTTTCACCTATAGAATAAACATTGGAAATATTAACATGTTTATATTCACAATAAGAGGGTGTAATAAATGCATTTATATTTACAATTACATTAAAATCATCATCACATGTAAGAGGTATGCAATTTTTACTTTCATTATCAACATTACAAATTGAAACATCCCCATTTTGAGAAAGGGAGAAAGAAGGATACATAGTGATATTTTAAACCTTGTTCAAAGCATCAACAAATTCAAAAGTAACATTATTTTCATTTCATTAGAAATATTTTAAATATCAACATTTTTAATTTTATAAGAGGAGGAGTAGGATATACCTTTACATTTTATACTTTATCATATCATTATCATATGAAAAATGAACATTTTTATAACTATAATGTAAATCTTTAGATACACAATTACCATTTTCCTCATGCAATGTAAATTTAATCTTATTTGTTTTATATTTTGAAAAGAGATGCAGAAAAAAATTGATAACATACGAGTATTATCAAATAATGCATCACAAAATAATAGGTTGCTTTGGAATTATATTTTTAATTTATTTCACTTGATTTGGTAGAGATACAATGGAAGGAGTACGGGAAGAACATGCATCTACACTACTTTTGTTAAAATTTTGATCATCACTTGAATAATATTCTTCACAACCATCATGAAATTGATAATCATTTATCATCATTATACATATTACCATGTTATTCATTATTTTATAACCAAAAATATGGGTAGTTAATTTGTTATTTATTATAATTATAAGGAATGCCTAAGAATTCATCAACAGGATGAGGAGGGAGATATTCCTTATTAGCCATTTAAATTTTTGCAAAACCTAAAATGAGAAAAAGAGGAGAAATAGAAATTGACACTAACACATATTATAATGTAAGAATGAAATCATAATTTAATTTGAAACCCTATGAGGACAATTTTAATAAGGAAACCCTAGGGATGAAACTAAGGCTTTCAATGTTTAACAAGTAAAAAGTGTTCACCAATATGTTTTATCAAACTATGATGATTAAGTGGATTTAACCTAATATGAAAAACAAATGAGCATAGTAGATGAATAATCAAATGGTCATTTAAACATGCACTTAATTGTAAATGAATGTTATATGATATTAACAATTATGGTTTTGATTCAAAAACACATGTAGGGATGATAAACTTATATATTTAAAAAAAATAGACTATATAAGAATATCATTAAAGATAAATCTAACTGATATAATTTTAAATTTATTGATGTGGTTGTTGTGACTTCCTAGGACAAGATTCTGTGGCATCCTACTAAGTTGTCCTTATGGAGTGTTGTTGTTTGATCTACTCCTGCAATAAAATTATAAATTGATTACATGTGTAAATCTACCTATAGATGTGTTTTATCCTATCATGGATGTGTGATCAAATAATTTATCCTTTATTTCACCTTATTTTCTTTAAAAACCCTACTAAAGTGTTGCACATAAACCAAATGGAGATCAAACGCAATAGGGGGTAAAATATGGGGAATTAGAAATGGCCAAGTTGGCCTCAAAATCCCTTGAGATGATTATTGCCTACATATCCCAAAACTAGAGACCTTAGGCTGGTGTATTTCTCCCTCTACCATGTGTGTCTGACTAGAATCATATGCAAATGTGAATCTATAATTCCCTTTTATTGAATCCCTCCTCTTGGTCCAAATATACAATCTAGATATGATAGTAAGAACTTTAGATAAAATGTATGTGTTGATCTTATTGTATTATGATAGTGCCAACATGGATAATTTTCGAATTTAAAATTCCTTAAACAACCTTGAAAATATAAGACTCCTATTTTTTAAAATTTAAATATCCATTGTCATGCCAAATGACTCATAAAAGGTTAAAATAGTCATAAAAAGAGGCAAAAAAGATGTGCTTTTGAAAAAGTTTTTAAATGTGTGTTGGAAAAGACCACCCCTTTTAGACAACCTAACAGATCATGGTGGTCTAAATAGGATAATATTGTTTAAAATTGATAAGACTCTTAGACAAATGGCAAAGAGGACCAAGAATCCATGTGCTTCAGATAATAAATGACATGGAAGAATGACATCTAAACAAATATAGTGAAACATCAATGTGAAAGAATAAAAGAAGAGAAATAAGACCAAGACAACACGTATCAATGGGATTTGGATTCATCACTAAGAGTATATAAATACAAAGTCATAAGAAGACATAACATGTATGTTTGTTTGACCAAATTTGGTTGTTTACAACATGTTATGGCTAGTTTTTTTTTATTTTGGTTTATTTTGTTTGTGATTTTTATATGTTTTTTAATTTATATTTTTTTAAATCGGGTAAGTTTTTTTAAAAAAGTGGAATACTTATTATTTAAACTTACAATATAATATTAAATGCTTGAGTTAAGAAGTGGTCAATGTAAATATTTTTCATATATAAAGTTTCATTAAAATAACTAACATTAAATATAAAATTAAATAATGTAAAATAACATTTAATTTTAATACCTTTAATAAGAGAGATTTAGGAATGGATAATTTATTTTGTTTAGTTATCTTAGTGTAGCTTAATTATAGAAGCACTTTTAATTAATGTCGTAATGTTATATCTAATTTCTATATTTCACTAACCAAGAAAAACTAAATAAAAATACCTCAATTAAAAATAGTATTGGATTGATATGGTGCAAAAGTTAATTTAATATGTAAAAAATAATACTCACCCAAAAATAATGATAAATGAATTATTATTGTATGTCCACAACTTCATTAGGTTTTGATAAAAAACATAAAATGAAATGCATTATAAAAATAAAATAAGATATTTGATCTTTAGTTGTGAAAATCTACATTAAATCTAATAAACAAATAGAAAAATGCTATATTTTAACAATAAAGTTTTCCATTAAAAAAAACAAAAAAGAAAAAGAAAAATATACAACATACATGGGGTTCTCTCTACTTATACAAATTGGATAATTTTTATTTTATTTTGAATTTGCTTTGGCTATGGCTAAGGTGGATGCAGATACCTCTGGTCTAATAATAGTAAAATATACATTAAACCCAAAAAACAAAAATAAAAATGTTGGGATTTTCAAAATCAATTTTTCTATTAAAAAATGAGAACAACAAAAATATGTTGTAATGTGTCTAAGTTTTTATCTGCAGACCTAATTTAAATATATTTTAAACTATGAATCCATATTGAATCTAGCTATTTAGTGCGTACATGTTATAGGTAGGTTTTTTTAGTTTTGGTTATATATATAAACTACATTTTTTTAAATGGGAGAAAGGATATATTTTTTTTAAATTTAATGACTTATTAACTAAGCTTTAAACCTGATATTTAATCATTGATTTAGGATGTGGTTAATGGAAATACTTTTTAATATAAAATTATTATGAAAAAATAACATTAAATGCATGATAAAATAATTTAAAACAACATTTAGTTGTAATTATTTGAACATGAGAGATTTTGGGATGGTTAATTTATTTTATTAATTTAACGTAGTGAAGATTAATTGAAATATAATGTTCAATCAATGTTTTAATTTTAAATATAATTCTTAGATTGCATTAGCCTAATAAATGCTATGCCCTTAACCTATAGTACATTTAGGGATATGTATGGCTGACTTGTGGCTTACACATCTTCATATTATCTTATTATATTTCTTGATGTTCTTAGTATGGTTGGCATATGGAATAACCATGATTAAGTAGAGTATATATAGGAGGTAGTGATTAGTCTTTTATCATCATATTTTAAATTCTATTCTTATTGTATTATTGTGGAGGTTACCCACTTGAAGTGGCCCAGTCATAATATTCAAGTATTCTACTCTTTCATCAATTTTTGTTATGAATTTACTTATCATTCTCTTAATTATACCATATACAATTCTACTATTGTGAATCATATAAGTAGTTTCCTTACAATTGGTATCAGAGCATCGATTTGGGTAAGTTTTTACGATGTATTTTTTTTAGATCTAGCATTTTGAGCACCAAAAGGATGAAAAATATAACTTGTGATCCAGGAGGAATTTATTTTTTTCATCACCATAGTTTTGTTCATGAGGTTTTTCTACAAAAAGTAAAAAAACATTTTTTCTAGGTTAAAAAATTTAAAAATAAAAAAGTCTATAAATTATTTTACCTTGTGTAAATTAGTAGTCATTGGATTCATATTTGTGAGACGATCACAATGGTATATTATAATGGTACATTTTTTTAGGTTGAATTTTTTCACCCTTGTACATAATAGCAGTAGTTGGATTCATATTTATGAGATGATCACAATAGTGTATTCGAATGGTACATTTTTTTAGGGCTAAAACTCTCCTAGGATTTGTGCATGGCTAGTCTAAATACTCATAAACATGGGAAAGGGAAAGAAACTATAAAAACTTCTCATAAGGATGACATGGAATCTAGAACTTTTGATCCATCTATTTTAGATGTAGTTCAACTTAAGTCAAAATTTTAGGGTATGGTAAAAAAATATGATTTTGATATGGTTCAAAGAGACATTACAAATTTGAAAGGGGACTTGGATAACATGAAGGATCAATTGAAATAAATATTTGGTCAATTGTCCAAGTTTTCAACTTAGCCACTATAAAATAATCCTCCACCACTTAAGTTTGGTTCTCCTACTCCAAATAATACTAATACCAATTCTAGCCCTAAGTCGATGTTGTAAAAAATGGACCTATGCAAGTTTGATGGTAATGATCCACTCACTTAGTTCACTCAAATTTAAAATTTATTTGATCTATATCAAACTGCATGTTCAAAAAATGTGGTTATGGCCTCTCTCTATCTGAAACCTAAGGCATTCATAAGGTATCATTGATTATGTGCTTAAAAGAAAAAAGAGGGGTGTCCCAATTTCATGGTCAATATTTTTTTAAGAAGTTACAGTTCCACCTTCATAATAACAACTCTAAAAACTATTTTAGTTAGCTAGACAAGTTACACCAAACCAAGACTATCAAGGAATACATTCATCAATTTTAGAATCTCTCCTTACATGTGGTAGACATCACTGAGGAAAATATGACTGACCTATTTTTGGATGGCCTCAAAGATAACATCCAATTAGAGGTTCACATGTTTCATCCTAGTACTACATCTGAGGCCATACCAAAGGCATACATGATTGAGGAAAAAGATCCAATTAGATGAAGAACTTTCACCAATGTTCATGAATACACCTTTCTAACACCATCATTTTATCATCTTATCATATTGACACCTCAAAAAGTGGAATAAAAAATACAAAAAGTTTATGCTTTGGCTATGATAGTAAATGGAGAAAAAAGCATCGATGTGCTAAAAATAAGTTGTTTTACATTGATGATGCCAATGATGAGGAATAAGATGAATAGGCTTCAGGGGAAAGGTTATGATAACCTATGGATGAAATTGAATATTCTCAACTTACTATTTCCTATCATGCACTTTTAGGCATTAGTATTCCTTAAACTCTTAAGGTGGTGGGGTTATTGAATAAATAGAAGGTGACTGTGTTAATTGACTTTGGGAGTACACATAACTTCATCAATAGTAAGTTGGATTTTCATTTGAATTGTTTCATTTACCATATACAAATTTTGAGGTCATGATTGTAGATGGTGGTATGGTCAACTATTCTATAAGATTTTATAGTATTAAGCTTTCTATGGGAGACTATTTTTTAGATTCCCCTATGTTTTTTATTCTTATGAGAGGAGATTACATTATTTTGGGAGTGAAATGACTCACCACTTTGAGCACTATTGAGATGAATTTCCATGAATTATTCATTAGGTTCCATTCAGAAGGAAAGACTTTTGAACTACATGGATTATTAGATAAATATCCACAAATAGTTAGCTCTCACCAGATGATGAAGATTCTTAAAAAAGATGTAGAAGGTTTTATGGCATACTTATTTTATATGGATGTTAAACCAACCAAGGCATCTAAGCATCTTTATTTGCAAAAGGTGTTAGATGACCATTATGTTGTTTTTGGTGACATGCCAAAAGGACTTCCTTTAAGTTGTGCACATGATTATGCTATTATAATCATTCTAAGAAGTACACCACCCAATATCAAACTCTACCAGTATCCCTATGCCCAAAAGAGTGGAATTAAAAATATGGTACAAGAGATGTTGGAGGCTAACATCATTAGATATATTTAAAGTGAATATTATTCCTTGATGGTCATGGTGTGAAAGAAGGATGATAGTTGGAGGATGTGCCCAAACTACAGATAACTCAACAAATACATAATCAAAGATAAGTTTCCTACTCTAGTAATTGATGATTTTATATATGAATTACATGATGATATTCATTTTGCCATGCTAGATCTTCACTCTGCATATCATCAAATTTGCATCTGTAATGAGGACATACCTAAAATAGATTTCAAAACTCATGAAGGCCATTATGAATTTATAGTCATAACTTTTGGCCTCATAAATTCACCATCTACATTTTAGAGTTTGATGAATAAAATTTTTAGGCCAGTTTTGATAAAGTTTCTATTAGTGTTTTTTAATGATATCCTTATCTATAACAAAAATTGGAAAGACCATTTAAAGCATGTGCAACATGTGCTTTAAATTTTGGAACATCATATTTATGCTAAATCTTTCAAATGTGATTTTGGTGTCCAAGAGGTGGAGTAATTATGTAATATTATTTCACATGGAGAGAAATTTGATCTTAATAAAATTGAAGCAATGATGGAGTGGAAGGGTCCCAAGACCCTCAAGAACCTCTACAAATTTTTGGGGCTAACTGGTTACTATTATAGGTTTATCAAAAATTATGGTAGCATTGCATTCCCACTCACCTCTTTGTTTAAGAAAGAATATTTCTATTGGATTGATTCAACTACCAAAGAATTTTAATAGTTAAAAATGGTTATGTGAATAAATCTGGTCTTGGCTACTCCTGAATTCTCAAAAATGTTTGTTATGGATTATGATGCATCAAGATATGGCATGGGGGATGTATTCATGAAAAAAGAAAGACCACTAAAATTTTGAACTCACCAACTTAAGGTAAAAAATAGGATTAAACCAATATATAATAAAGAGATGATGGTATTATACATGCAATGAAGTAATGGAGATCGTATCTGATGGGTCATCACTTTCAAGTAAAGACCAATCATGATAGTCTCAAATATTTTTTGGAAAAATGCTTCTCATTTAAAGAAAAATAAAAATGGCTGAATAAAATGTTAGACTATGATTTTGAAATAGTTTACAAGAAAGGAAAAAAAATTGTGGTGGTAGATACCCTCTCTTGGTAGGTTGAATTATTTGAGGCATTATTATGCACCATGACCATGTGGCAGGTAGATTGACTAGAGGAAGCAAGATCATAATGGGAAAATGATAGTGCTACCAAGGATTTGATTCAAAATTTTTAGAAGGGTTCTAATGAATCTAAAAAAATTACATGGAAGGGGAAAATATTATGGTATAAAGATAGATTATGCCTTTGTAAGTATTCTCTCCTCAAACATAAAATTCTTCAAGAAATTCATGCCTCTCCACTTGGAGGACACTCGGGTTTTTTGAAAACATATCATAGAATCAAGCAAGATTTATTTTGGGAAGGTCTCAAAGGGGATACTAAAAAATATGTGGCTAAATGCATGGTATGCCAACAAAACAAAGGAGAAACCATTAAGACCCAAGTCTTTTGTAGCCTTTATCCATCCTTAGACAATGTTGGGAAGAGGTTTCCATGGATTTCATTATGGGGTTACCAAGGTCTAAGGGTAAAAATATTATCATGGTAGTTGTGGATCGACTCATTAAGTATGATCATTTTTTATCCTTATCACATCCATTTGTTTCTAGTATAGTAGTTTTTTCTTTCATCAATACAGTTCAAAAATTTCATGGCACTCCAAAAATCATTATAAGTGATCAAGATCCCATATTTACTAGTAATTTTTGGACTAAATTATTTACATGTTTGGGTACCTAGTTGGCTCATAGCTCATCCTATCATCATAAATTTGATGTATAAATAAAGGTACTCACAAAATGTCTCTAAGGGTATCTTCATTGTTTTGTTTCTGGCAAACAAGACAAATGGGTTCATTAGCTACCACATATTGAATGGTGGTATAACACTTTTTTTCACACTTGTTTCAATATGTCTCCCTTTTGTGGTATTATATGGGTATCACCCCCATCCATCACTTAATTTTTGATATTGAATCATAAGGTTTGAGTTGTTAAGGAACACATTCACCATCAATAGGAGGTATTAGTCAGTTTGTAAGAGAATTTAGTAATGACATAAAATTGAATGAAGCAACAAGTAGATCAACATCACAATGAGTGGTATTCTAACATAGGTGATTAGGTATTTGTGAATTTTAATCCATATAATAAAATGTATTTGAATCAATAGGAAAAAGGATAACAAGCTATCACCTAAGTATTATGGCCGTTACCAAATCTTGTAGAAAATTGGTAGTATGGCTTACAAGTTAGAATTACCCATAACGAATCATATACATCTAATATTACATGTATCTTACTTGTAGAAAGTAATTAAAAATAGATGTTAGAAGTAGATAATAAGAGGGGGGGTATGAATTAGTTTCACAATAATTCAAATTCAATTCCAGATACCATTCCATGAAGCATATATAAGAGATTAATGCATAAGCAAATAATCACATAAGTACATCACAAGATAACATAAGAGATTATATAGGAAACCATATTGGGGGATAAAACCCAATGAAATATTCATATGGAATATTGTATTATGATGAAAATATTCAAAATTTAGTGAAACACCCACTTCATAAGGAGTACCAACCACTACCTAGTTGAGCACCCACCTAACTAGTCTTCTGCAAGCTCCAACTTTCAAAGAGGATCCAACCCCCTAGGAAACCAAGAACCAATTTAGATACCTTGAATATATAATCATATTTAACACTTATTATTGACTCTTAAATTGATGATTACCTCTTTTTTTTTCACTCTTTCCCTTCACTCACACTCAAATAGCCTTTAGGGCTCACTTGCTCAATATGACTCTTCTAGGCTCATTAGGTCCAATGACCTATGGTTCCACATTTATAAAATTTATAATATATTCATGATAGATATTTTTCACCCTTTGATTTTACTCAATAACCTACCTCTTCTCTTTTATTGAGCTCTTTCCTTCACCTAAGTTCACTCCCATACCTAGTCTAAATAGGCCTATTAGGCCTTGCCTTTATACCACACTCTTAATCTAACCCATATTGTTTAGAAAATATCCTTAAACAGATTTTATAATGATTAAAACTTGTCCATACATATGTTACATATGAGAACCAAACACTCCATAGGTTAGTTATAACCTCTAGAGGCTAAAACTCAATTAGGCATAATAGAGACCTAATGGAATTAGCCCTTCTTCAAGGCACATGCCCGTGAACTCATTGGACCATATTTATATTCCAAAAAATATTTAAAAACTTCAAATATCACTTTAATATACACATTATAAGATCAAACTGGGTCCTTACTACCTGGAACTCCATTTCACACATTGAACTTATCAATTATGTCTTCTCACCTTTTAGGCCTTCTTACACATAAAATCTATTTCATAAAACTAAATCTAACATTAAAATTTACATATGTCCATATGATAATAAAAATAAAATATATCATTCAAGACTTAAAAAATATCTCCATGTTCATTATACATCATTGCATAGACTAATAGGCCTTAATAACTCTTTTGCAACTTTGCCACTCAAAATTGCCAGTGCATACCAAAATACAATCATGAAAATTAAATTAAAAACACAATTTTTGCCAATAAAATATATAAAAAACTCAAATTTATAGACACATTATGAACTTATGGTCATCATACATCTCATTAGATTCTTCAACTCAACCTCTGTAACCACTAAACCATCTCTACAAGAAGCTCACTCAGAGCCACCAAATATTGCCAACACCTAGTCAATAAACTTTGACTTATCCAAAAAACTATGGGAACAACCATTATATAAAAATAAATAAAGGTGGTATTAAATACCTATTGAACATCTTCATGCACTTTTTACTCAAGACATAATGCATCAGAAACACCTTTGCCACTAAGTCTCTCAAGACTACCAATGACTCCAGTAAACTAGTCATGTAATCATGACTTTATAACATATTGAAAAGAAATTTAAATGAGAAAAAAAATAATAAAAAATAATATAATATTATTAAAAAATATCACCAAAATATTTTCTTACCTCTAGCTAAGTGATAAGGATTCCAAACACATCACTTACACTAGTACAACTAGAACTATCATTTTATCTCAAAAAACAATCATTGTGAACATGACTCCTAACACTTGTGAAAAAACTTCCTTGATATTAAAATTAATTCATGTGGCCCTTAAAAATACTTAGATCAAATTCAATCACATATACATAAAGGTCTAATATCAAATAAGTAATGTATATACCAATATGTGAACTCAACCTCTCACTGTTCACCTTCACTTAGATAAGCCACTTTGAGATCATCTTATAACCTATGTATGAGCATCACCAAGACTTAAAAACCAAGGTAAAATTATGAATATGTCTTAAATAAATACCCCAAACCATTTGGTCTATCCCTAGTCACTTTCACATCATTCCTAAATAGGTTGTCACTCTGTCTGGTTATTACTCACTATTTTCACTACCTACGAATTAACGATAGGTCAATTTGATTGACCGAAATGATTGACATAAAGAATATTTATATCCAAACTAAATTCATGGAAATAAATAAAAATTCTTGGCCTTTGTCCTTCATGAATTTGTATGCATTGACTTAGTTAACCCTTCCTATAATAATAAAAACTTTAGAAACAATCACTTTTTTGTATCTTTTTCTCACTACTCTAACACACCATTACTACCTGGAGGATTCCTCTACAACACAAAATCATAAAAAATTATAAAACAATCCATTCTGGGCCAAAACCATTTACATCTTTTTAATCACTCCACTATGGGGGTTTTCAAGCATAAAAACCTCCTCACCTTCTTAACATTTATTCATAAAGCTAAGGGCTTGGTTTATATATAAAATGCTTCTAGAAGCTTCTTAGGACCCTTTTCCAACTACTAAATATGTCTTAGGTCACCATGAAAACTCTACACATGCCAATGAGCATATCAACTTCCTTCTCAAGCTTGAAACCTTCATTTTGCATGCATAGGAAACCTTCCAACATTGTTTCTTTCTTTGTCTTCCTCTTCAAGACCTAAAACTTGGTCACCACATTTTATCCAACCTATTACACCTCAATCCCTAATAACATGGGATTAAACACCTTGAAAAATCAATTTTACCCTTCATTTGGACCTCACTAGGTCTCTATGCATATTAAGTCTAGAACCATCAGTCAAACTTAGATATTAAAATAACTTGGAACCTTCTTGTATTAATCTCAAATCATCATCAACATGTGATATGCACTAATTCCATGGTCTCAAGCTTCCCTACAACTCTTCTAAAGGATTCTACATTTTAGCAACATCTTCTCTTAACTTTTCAAGATCTCTCGAGTCTTTGAACATGATCAACATTCACCATCATGTCATTACTTTGTCATTTAGATTGTATTCAATACACACATGACATAAAATTTTGACATAAATGATAACACACTCTCCAAAAATCTCCCCCTTTTTCATTGATGGTAACAAATTCTCTTTCTCCCCCTTTAACATTAATGACAAAGTGGGATCTAGAACCTAGAAATCTCAAACATACTAGTTCCCCCTATCACCATGCATTCCTTAAAATATTTCAACCAAAATAAGCATACCTCTTTCAGTGATTTTAAATTTCTCAAAGGTCACATACAATTCTCATAGGGTCATCTACAAATTTCTCTGATCTTATTACTTGACCATGTAAGCTCCCCCTTTGTCTATGTATGCTTCTCAAGCCATTATGAGTTAGCTCTCCCTAACTCCATGTATACTTGAAACTAAAAATAAATAGATACAAAAATAATTTATTACCTTGAAATATGCTCCATATATCTTCAAACAAACTCCTCAAGTCTTTTATGCTTGATACAACACATGGCTCCTTCAAATAGAACATCTCACCCAATGGGTCTGCATATAACTTTTTAGGCATTATTCCTTGCCACCTGATCCTTGGTCTTAAAGCTAAAATCTAATAAATTATAAAAATTATTAGTAATTGTGTAGTAATCATCCTTGATGATCATGCTCTTCTTTAAAGTTTTCTCAACACATCATTAACACATACTAGGCCTGTCATTGTTTATACTTTTTATGTTTCATCATGGCTCAGACCATCTCTTTGAATAACATTCAATCATACTTGATTTTTGAGTAAAATTCAATTTAGCTCTTTCAAACACTAATATTCATATATAATTCAACATTAGGCCTCATATAACTAGTAGGTCTCATACAAACCTAATCAAAATGGATCACTCCTTACTTATTATTGACCTCTTGAGTCAATAAAACCACCTCAGATAAGCATGAACAAATTCAAAACATGGAAAAAAAACTCCTCATATAATCAAACCAAATAATTAATTTATCCTTAGATCATTTTTTATTTTTGAAACAACTCATCTACAAGGCACAAACCCAAAGGCAACTCTTGAAAATAACTCAAACTCTATCTTCATGCAAACTCAAACTTCTTGTCAATATTAGATCATAGAATATATTGATTCATTTCAATGTGTAAACATATACTCTTATGATATTATGAGGTCACCATGACATCAAGGAACACTAAAAATAATTAATCAACTCTGATGGAGTACTATGTCAACCTCCTTCATGCAAGTTTACTTAAAAAACATGATGCTTTAGGAAACTAAACATGATGCTATAGGAAAATCTCACTTGAATAACACAGTGAACTCATTCATGGTTTCTTAAATTCATATATAACATTATCAAAAGTAGTAATGATCCTAATATCATCCTTATTCTCACTAATCATATAATATTTATGGAAAATAATAGTAAACCAACCTACATACAACATTCTTCAAACTTTGTCTATACATAGTCAAGATTATGAATGATAAACTTAGAACACCAATCATGTTCAAACCATTTTTATATTCATGGAATACACAGCTTGACATCTCACTCTTATAACACCATAGACAACAAATCTCTACCATAATGGCATTGGAGTTGAAGACCAATCTTCAACTCACAAACCTTTATCTTAAAATTATCATTTTGGACACTACCTTGCACTCAAACATGCATCACAAGCATGAAAACAATTGAAGGAAACATTTCATAAAATTCAACAAAATATCATAGATCTCCATATGTCATAAATGAGTTATTATAAACATGAATATTCCTATTAAGGTTTATAGACACCAAACCCTCATATTACTATCTTTCAAGAATTAGACCTATTCTTCATATCAAAGACCAAAATGATCTTACACAAAGCATCTTCAGGAGATACAAGAACATGAGGTAAATATTAAAAACTTTTATAAAATAACATGAGTGTCTAAGATCACCACTCAACACACTAATATAACCTTCTCTACCATTACCAAGACTTTCAAACTCAGTCAACTTACATGATGATTTCTTGCATAGATGCACACTTTTTACTCTCTTTTTATGAACTAGACATTATCATATACTTTTTTCTCTTTTATATGAGTGTTTTATACATGCATAGATATCCATAAATCATTAAATTTCATTTATATAGATTAATTAGCTCTCATACCCTCATTAGGTCTCACAGAGACCTAAAATAGCTCATGTGCCTTCTCAAAACTCCTCTGTTGGATCCTTTTAACTCAAAGTATGTATGATTTAACAAATATAAATAGTAAAACATGATCATACCTTTTTAACTTATGAAGATTTAGATAAACTTCAATTAGGTCTCATACTCTAGTCTTCTAATCAAACCACTACCTATCTTTCTTCTATCATGTTAGCTAATTAATTAGACCAACTTTAATAAGCGCTATCATTAAAATTAGGTTTGATCTTGGACTTATATTTATTATAGTACTTCTCCTTAAATATTTATAACACCATCATGTAGACTTATATAAAAACCTCACTCATGATCTTCATAAATTTATCCATTATTGTAAACAAGATGAACATTGTGATTATCATGCTTTAAGCTACTTAGGATCACCCATAGGCTATGAAGCCTCCTTCAAAGGTCTTGATCTGATAAAAATTATTTAAATTATTTAATAAGAGGGGTGAGGGGGTGAATTATTTTCACAAAAATATATATTTAATTCCAAATACTATTTCATAAATCATACATAAGAGATCAATGCATAAGCAAACAATCACACAAGTACATCACAAGATAGCACAAGAAATTATGTGGGAAACCATATTAGCGGATAAAAAACATTGAAAAATGCACATGGAATAATATAATTTAATGAAAATATTGAACATTTAGTGAATCACCCACTTCATAAGGAGCACCAACCCCTACCTAGTTGAGCACCCACCAAACTAGTCTTTTGTAAGCTCCAACTTGCAAGGAGGATCCAAGCCCTTGGGAAAATAAGCACCAAATTAGATACCTTGAATATTTTATAATATTAAACACTTTTTGACAAATATTTAACTGATTATTACCTCCCTTTTTTATCACTCCTTTCCTCCACTCTCACTCAAATAGCCTCTAGGGCTCACTTGTTCAATATGCCTCTTCTAGGCTCATTAGGTCCAATGACCTATGTGTCCACCTACATAAAATTGATTAGATATTAATGAATGATATTATTCACCCTTTGATGGTACTCAATTTCCTACCTATACTCCTTGACTTATCTCTTTCCTTTGCTTAAGTCCACACTCCCACACCTAGTCTAACTAAGCCTAATAAGCCTTTCCTTTATACCACACTCTTCATCTAAAACATATTGGTAAAACAAGATCCTTAACACAATTGTATAATAATTTAAAATAGATCCATACATAAGTTACATATGATAAAAAAACACTCCATAGGTCGGTTATAACCTATAGAGGCTAAAACTCAATTAGGCCTAATAGAGACCTAATGGAATTAGCCCTTCTTCAAGGCACATGTTACCATTGAACTCCTATTAGTGTAGGTTTTTATTTTTCCCTATTTATTAATTAGTTAAATTGTATTTCTTATGCATACATGGAGTTTTATTACATTTTTGGGATAGGCTAGCTTATGTGGAGGTGTGTGTCATAGATGTGTCATAGGTGTCATAAGAATATCATAAGCAACTCCCTTGATGGAAGTTACTTCTATATTCTTAGCACCTTGTTACCACCTTTCATGGAGGAATTACATTATATTCTTGGGTTTCCTTATCCACCTTTTGTGGAGGAGTTACTTACGTACTCTCCTATTTGTATTCCTCACTTTGGCCATCTCATGCTAATCAGATTTTGGTTTTCTCCATTTTGTCTTGTGCAATTTATCCCTTGTGTTATTTTAAAATTGCTTTAGCATCTATGTGGTGTGCACTTGTTCATCTTGTGTGATCACATCTCCATTTCACTCATGTTATCTAGATTTTGGAAACAACTCTGATATGGTATCAGAGCAAACTCGGTAATCTTGTGTCTAGTTATGATAGTAGTTTATTTTGAAATTCTCACTTTGCTTTCTTAATTTTTTTTAAAAAAAAGTCCATTGCATTTGAGAGATTTGGTAGAGTTTTTTAAAAAATCATGCAAATCCATATGGATCTTGTTTAAAAATTTACTTCTGAGTTAGCATTTGCCAAGACATTTTGTCTAGATCTGTGGTTTTCTTCAGCAAGGTGGAGGAATTCTGGTTTTGTCATTTTGCAAAACAAAAACTCTGCATTCTATTTGCTGCTCTTGGACACCACCCTTATTTGCATTCTATTTGTGTGACTCTATCTTGAGGAAATATAGAGGATGCCACCTTCTAGCCTACTACTCCAGCTGCTCCATGCCACAATGTTCAAGCGCTGCTCAAACCAAGTGCTACCCAACCAGGTGCAACCTAGAGCAGGTGCTGCCCAGTTTAAGCACTACCCAGTCCAAGCACTGCCGTGTTGTTTCAAACTCTACTACCATGCCTCAACCTGACCTACATCAGTCAAAGCACCATCAGACTTTACATCTGCTATTTCTTTTTTCTTGCAATGCCTTCAGGCTGTACGACATTCATTTTGCATATGGCACTTCTTTTCTTGGTTTCCAACGCCTCTTTTGGTGGGCCCACCCTCTCTCTTTTTTTTGGTAAATCTACCTTTTAAATTATTTTGATATTCTTAAATCAGCAATTTGAATGTTTGATTTAAAATCAAATTTGAATTTAGCATTCAAAAAGGCAGTTTAGAGGTTTTTTAACTTGTATCTTCAACCTACGAAGACGAAGGGTGAGGCCCAGGTTGGTAGGAGGCTAATTCCCCCTCACACAAACCTCATTTGGATTCCTCATTCCATTCCAAATCTAATGAGTCATTGGAAGGCCACTTTCTCTCCCCATAACAGGCATTTTTTTAATGTTTTAGTGTTTTTTTGCAAAAACACTAGTTTACGAGAAAATTGTAACTTTAATATCTTGCAAATGATAGCTCAGTTTTGGGTGCCATTTTTTTCAAAAGTGCTTGTAATTTGATTCTCTACAGTGTAGAATTGTTATTTTTCAAAAATTCACTAGTTTATAAAGTGCCAAAAATTTGGGTCTCTCAAGACGCATTTTCGGTTGAGTCTAACGTCCTATTTGCTTTAGTCTTGCACTGATTGTTCTACGACGCATTTTCGGCTGAGTCTAATGTATTTTGAGCATGCACTTGCATATTTTTGGGGGCTCAATATTTTATGGGGGTGTGATTTCTTTTCACAACTTGCTTTCATTCTCCTTTCTGCATACATTCACAACTTGCAATCAACACAACTTCACCTAATTTCAGCTAAAAATGGATTCTTTTCAACTTAAACCCCTAACACCCTTAAACTATCATGAATAGAAAGTTAAAATGTCAATCATTCTTAGAAGCAAAGGGTTATATAGGATCACCATGGGTATAGAAGTAGAACCCAACACAGATGCTGAAAAGGTCAAGTGGTACAATCATAGTGATGAAGCCTTTGGATTATTGAGCTTGTCTGTGTCTTTAGAACTTCTCTTCCACTTAGAATCCTCCTAGACTCTTAATGACATATGGGACACCTTAGAAAAGTTATTTGGGAAGCTTGATGAGATGAGAGGTCATGAACTCAAAAATGAACTCATAAGTCTAAGTCCTAGCAACTTTGACACCCTACAGGACTTCTTCACTAAGTTTAAGGCCCTTAGATTGCAATTGAAAGAATGTGGGATAGAGAATAAAGATGATTAGCTCATTCTTTCTATTCTCACAAAGTTAGGTCCAAGCTATTCAGTCTTTGTCTCCACTTTCCATGCCACAAAAAGTGCCCTTGGCACTACATGGAAAATGCCTTCTTTGGATTCATTCATTATCGACTTGACTAGGGAGCAAGATAAGCTAATTCAGATGGGCACAATGAAGTCTACTCAACCCCAAGCCTTGATAGCTGGAAATGGTAAAGATAAGACTTCAACAAAGGAAAAGAAGAAAAAGAAAAAGAACAAGGACCAGGAGAAGAAGAAAGAAAACACCAATCCTACCAAAAACAACATCGAGACCTCCTCTTCCAATGCTAAACCTAAGAAGGAGAAGGTTAAGTGTGACTATTGTAAAAAGATAGGGCATGATGAACACAAGTGCATGAAGAAACAAATAGATCACCTAACTCATCTTCTAGAGAAGAACAACATAGGTGTTCCTAAGTCCATCAAGAAGAATTCATCTACCCAAGATTCTACTAAGGCAAAAGGCAAGGGTAAGGAGAAAGAAAAGGGTAAGGCCCTTGCAGTTACAACAGCTTCCACATGTTCATGGGTCATCAACTCAGGTGCGTCTCACCACATGGGCTCTTCACTAGTTGAGTTTTCATCTTTAGAGCCTTGTAGCATGACTTTAATTAGTTTGGGTGATGACACTTTAGTTTCTATTATAGGGAGAGGGTTAGTTGAACTGGAAGGATGAACATTCAACAATGTTCTAAGTGTTCTTTCTCTTTCAACCAATCTCCTATTAGTGTACCAAATCACTGACATTGGTTAGGGCATGAGAGTTGAGTTTTCACCAGATTTAATGTCTATCAGGGAGTTGCATAGTGATACTACAGTGGTAGTGGGTAGGGCAGATCACCAAGCCAGGTTATACACCTTCTCACATTTTGCATCAGATTCTTCTCCAATAGCATTGCTGACTCATTCAGATGGAGTTAGCAAATTATGGCATGAGCGGTTTGGCCACCTTAACTACTACTACCTTGAGCAACTTTGCAAACATGACATGGTCATTAGCTTGCCTCGAGTCTAATTCTCAAAAGGACTTTGCGAGGGGTACTCCCTTGGGAAGCATTCTAAAGCAAAATTTGACAAAGGCAAAGCTTGGAGGGATGCACAACCTTTGGAGTTTTTCCACAATGATGTATCGGGACCCTTTCCCAAACCATCTTTCACAAGGGTCAAGTACATCCTCACTTTCATTGATGATTTCTCTAGGTACACTTGGATATATTTTCTCAAACAAAAGTATGAAGTGTTTGAAAATTTTCTAGACTTCAAGGCTCTTGTTGAGAAATAGAGTGAGAAATCCATCAAGGTTCTTTGAACTGATAATGGAAGGGAGTATGTCAACATCAGATTTGAGCAATTTTGCACCATAGAGGGGATTGATTTTTAGCACACAATCACTTATAATCCTTCATAAAATGGGGTTGCAAAATACAAGAATAGGTTCTTGAAAGAGATGGGTAGCTGTATGATTCAATCCAAATCCTTAGCACCATAGTATTGGGCTGAAGCAATCAATTATGCTTGCTACATTCAAAATAGGGTTCCTCACAAAGCTTTGAAAGGGATAACACCCTTTGAAGCTTGGCATAAAAGGAAACTTGATGTTGAGCACCTTAGAGTTTTCAGATCCCCAGCCATGGCCCACATTCTGAAGAAGAAATGCAAAGCTATGGAACATTAGTCTAAGCCTTGCATCTTTGTAGGATATTTGAATGGTATTAAAGGATATCGCCTTCTAGATCTAGTCACTCATGAGTTGTTCATTGAGAGAAGTGTCCATTTTTAGGAGAGTCCTAGAGACTCAACACTTGACACTTCTTCTCTCTCATCAGATCTACTTCTTCATGATGATTCCTCATCAGATTTAGATCAACCATAGTAGGGTCTTGAGCCAGAGTCATCTTCTTCTTCTTCTTCTTCGAGTTCAGATAGCGAGGATAGTGATGCGGAGTCATCCACCTCTAGTTAGTCAAAGGATGAGGAGTTAGCACCTAACTCACCCACTTTTAGGCCACTTTGGGCCAGACAAACACTTGAGAGTGATGGCACTTGGGCAGGAGATCCTGCAGATGACAAACATACTAGGGGGGATTTTTAGAGAGATCCACATGCCTTCTTTGCTTTAATTTTGGATCCATAGACTTTTTGAGAGGCATTGAGGGTACTTGAGTGGGATAGTGCTATGAAGGAAGAATATTCTTCCTTAATCAAAAATCACAATTGGGATTTGACTTCACTTTCTAAGGGAAGAAAGATGGTTCAATGTAGGTGGATATATTGGACCAAGTTTGCACCAAATGGGTTGGTTGATAAGTACAAAGTGTAATTGGTTGCCAAGGGTTTCTCATAGGTGGCAGTCATTGACTACTTAGAGACCTTTGCACCCATTACAAAGATGACTTCTATCTGATTCACCTTGGCTATTGCTGCAACACATGGTTGGGATGTGCATTAGATGGATGTGAAGAGTGCCTTTCTTCACAGAGACCTAGAGGAGGAGATCTACATGGAGTAGCCACCAAGATTTGTTCAAGATTCTTCCTTAGTATGCAGACTTAGGAAATCTATCTATGTCCTCAAATAGGCCCCTTGGGCTTGGTATGCCAAGATGGATTCCTTCCTTCTCACAATGAGTTTCACTAGGTGCCATTCTGATCCTAATGTCTACTTCTTGTGGCAGGATGATTCACTCTTGATTTTGGTTCTATATGTTGATGAACTTTTGATCACTGGGAGTTCTTCATCGGCTATTGTAGTGGTGAAGGCATCTCTTCAGGATAGATTTGACATGACAGACTTGGGTTTGTTACACTACTTCCTTGGCATCGAGATCTCATAGTCAAATTCAGGGATTTCTCTTACACAGCCTAAGTATGCTCTTGATTTATTGGCTCAATTTCACATTACTAATTGTAAGCCATCTTTGACTCCCTTTCTATCAGGAGTCAAGCTTGAGGCTGATTGTTCTTCACCATTGGTTGATGCCACTTAGTATCGACAACTTGTTGGTAGTCTCATCTACTTGACTCACACCAGGCCTGACATTTGATATATAGTGGGACTTGTCTTTAGATTCATGCAAGAAACTCATGAGCTACATTGGAAAATAGCTAAGAGAATCTTGCATTACATACAGGGTTCACATAGATATGGGATTCATTACAGTTTTGGCATAGAGGTTGACTTGGTTGGATATACAGATTTAGACTGGGCTGGTGATTCACAGACTCACAAGTCCACTTCTGGTTATAGTTTCTCTCTAGGTTTTGGTCCTATCAATTGGTCTAGCAAGAAGCAAAATGCTATTGCTATATCATCCATAGAGGCAGAGTATAGGGGAGCTATTAATGTAGCTACTGAGGCTATTTGGCTTCAGGGGATTCTTTTTGAGTTTAGCATTCCTATCAAGTAGCCCACCATCATTTATTGTGACAACCAGAGTACCATTCAAATTTGTAAGAATATAGTTAAACACTAGCTGACCAAGCACATAGAGATTCACATGCATTTCATTTGGGAGCTTATTCATAGTCAGGTCATTGACTTGATATTTTGCCAATCTTTGGATCAGGTTGCAGACATCTTCACCAAACCTTTCACCGAGAGCAATTTCATTCATCTACAATCTCTTATTGGAGTGCAATCCACATCTATAGTAGCATCATCTTCAGGGGGGCCTTCTAACCTCTTCTTTTCTTTTATGTCTCTCTTTTGGGGGGGGGGAGTTTTTTCCTATGAGTTTTCTCCTTTTCTCTATCTTATGGGAGATTGGATTTGTACATGGGTACCTCATTAGGGCTAGTTGTCAGGACCCATTTTCTATTTCCACACTACCCACATAAGCTATGCTTATGGGGGGTATTAGTGTAGGTTTTTATTTTTCCCTATTTATTAATTAGGGAAATTGTATTTCTTGTGCATACATGGAGTTTTTCTACATTTGTGGGATAGGTTAGCTTATGTGGAGGTGTGTGTCATAGGTGTCATAAGAATTTCATAAGTAACTCCCTTGATGGGATTTAATTCTCTATTCTTAGCACCTTGTCACCACCTTTCATGGAGGAGTTACATTCTATTCTTGGGGTGCCTTGTCCACCTTTTGTGGAGGAGTTACTTATGTACTCTCCTATTTGTATTCCTCACTTTGGCCATCTCATGCTAATCAAATTTAGGTTTTCTCTATTTTATCTTATGTAATTTATCTCTTGTGTTATTTTCAAATTGCTTTAGCATCTATGTGGTGTGCACTTGTTCATCTTGTGTGATCACGTCTCCATTGCACTCGCGTTATCCAGATTCTGACAACAACTCTGATAACTCCTTGGCCCATATTTAGCTTCTAAAAACTATTAAAACACTTCAAATATCAATCTAATAGACACATTATAATATCACCTTGGGTCCTTACTACTTGGAACTCCATTTCACACCTTTAACCAATCAATTAGGTCTTCTCACCTTTTAGGCCTTCTTACATAGAAAATTTGTTTCATAGAACTAAAGCTAACAGTCAACTTTACATATTAAAATATGATCAAAACACATAAAATATATCATTTAATAATTAAAAAATCTCTCCATTTTCATTATACATATTTACATAGAACAATAGGCCTCAAGACCTCTTTTACAACTTTGCCACTTAGAACTACCATTACATACTAAAATACAATCATGAACATTGAAGTAAAACACTCTTTTTTACAATCAAATATGGAAAAAAATAATATTTATAGACACATTATTAAGTTAGGGTCATCATAAATATCATTATAGTCTTCAACTCAACCTCTACAACCACTAAACCTTCTCTGCAAGAAGCTCACTCGGAACCACCAAATACTACCAACACCCAGTCAACAAAATTTGACTTCTCCACAAAAATATGGGCACAAACATGAAATATAAATAAATATATGTTGTATTATAATACATATTTAACATATTAATGGACTTTAATCATAATTAATAAAGACATAATGCATTAGAAACACTTTTACCACTAAGTCTCTCAAGACTACTACTGACTCCAAAAAAATAATCATGTAATCATGACTTTTGAGCATATTGAAAATCAATTGAAATAATAAAAAAATAATAAAAAATTATGTATTATTCTTCAAAAATATCACCAAAATATTTTCTTACCTCCAGCTAGGCCATAAGGACTTCAAACATATCACTTACTGTAGTACACTTGGCACTGCCATTTTGTCTAAAAACACAATCATAGTGAACATGAATCCTAACACATGTACAAAAATTTAATTTATATTAAATTCAATTCATGTGGTCCTTAAACATACTTATATAAAATTAAATCACATATACATAAATGTCTAATAACAATAAGGAATGTATAAACCAATATCTGAACTTAACCTTTCACTATTCACCTTAACTTAGATAAGCCACTTTGAGAGAATCTTCTAGCTTGTATATGAGAATAACCAAGACTTAATAACCAAGGGAACATGAGGAATAGGTATTAAAAAAATACCCTAAACCATTTTATCTATCCTTAGTCACTTGTACTCCATTCCTAAACAAGTTCTCACTTTGCTTGGTTATTAATTACTATTTTCATTATTTGTAGATTAGTGATAGGTCAGCTTGATTGACCAAAATGATTGACATAGAGACTATCTATATCAAAAATAACTTCATATAAATAAATAAAAATTCTTTTCCTTCATCTTCCATCAACTTTATGCATTGACTCAGTCAATCCTTCTTATAACAATAAAAACATAAAAACAATCACTTTTCTATATCTTATGCTCACTACTTTGACACACCACTGCCACCTGGAGGTGCCTTGAGGATTCCTATACAACATATAATAATAAAAATTGATCAAAAAATACATTCTAGACTAAATCCATTCACATATTTTTTATCACTCCGCTATGAGGGTTTGTAAACATAAAAACCTCCTTACCTTCTTAACATTTGTTTATAAAGCTGAGGGCTTGGTTTCTATGTAAAATGATTTTGGAATATTCTTAGGACCCTTCCCCAACTACTTAAAATGGATCAGGTCACCATGAAATCTCTACACATGGCAATGAGAATATGAAATTCCTTCTCAAGCTTGAAACCTTCATTCTGTATGCATAGGAAACCTTCTAACATTGTTTCTTGCTTTGTCTTCTCCTCAAGGCCTAAAACTTAGTCAACACCTTTGAACCACCCTGTTACACCTCAGTACATTATGACATGGTCTTCAACACCTTGGAAACTCAATTTTACCCTTTATTTAGACATCACTAGGTCTCTATACATATTAGGTCTAGAACCATCAGTCAAACTTGGATATTGAAAACACTTGGAACCTTCTTATATTGATCTAAAATAATAATCAACTTGTCATATTCACTCATTCCATGTTCTCAAGCTTCCCTAAAACTCTTTTGAAGGATTATATATCTTAGCAGCATCTTCTCTTACCTTTGAAATATCTCTCATGTTTTGGAACATGCTCAACATTCACCATCATATCATCACTTTGTCATTTAACTTGTCTTCAATGTACACATGACATCATACTTTGACATCAATGATAACAATCTCTCTAACAATAGAGTTTCCACTCAGAATGAGTCACTTGAATTAGGTGAAGAAGGTAGAGTCATTCTAGAGCCTGAGGAGATCCTTCACATGCACACTAAGCAATTGTGGATCAAATCTATTAAGCAATTTTTGATCAAATGGAAGAACTTAAATTTAAAATATGCAATATGGGAGGATGAAGCATTCCTATAGAAACATCCTAGTTTGATTCAACATTGAGTACAATGTTGTTTTAAATGGGAGGGGCATGTTATGCCCTTAACCTATAATGCATCTAGGGATATGCATGGCCAACTTGTGGCTTACACATCTTCATATTAGCTTGTTACATTTCTCTATGTTTTTAGTATGGTTGGCATATGGAATAACCATGGATAAGTAGAGTATATATAGGAGGTAGAGGTTAGTATTTTATCATCATATTATGAATTCTATTCTTATTTCATTATTATGGAGGTTGCCCCCTCGCAGTGGCTCAATCATAATATTCAAGTATTCTACTCTTTCATCAATTGTTGTTGTAGATATGCTTATTTTTCTCTTAATTCTACCATATATAATTCTACTATTGCAAATCAATTAAGTATTTTCCTTACATTAAAAGTAAATTAAATCGATATGTTCCATTTTTTAATTTGGATATTTATAAATAGTAATATTAATATTCAAACTATATTACCTTTGGCTACCTTAGCTAATAATTAAGGAATTTAAATTAGTTTGAATATTAAATTATATTTTTAATGTTTAGAACAATTATCTTGATTAAATTATAAAATTGGATTATTAAAAATAGAATAAATAGTTTTGTGAAATTAAGTAATTAAGCTTCATTAAAGTATGGATTTAATTAATTAAATTAATTTGATTCAACTTAGGCTCATAATATATTTTTAGATCTAATTTATAGGTTCAAACTATATACACCATTATTTTTTATCTTTAAACTTTTACTAGTGATCCCTCTTGTAGGACTTGTTGGTGCATCAATCTCCTTAAATGCATGTCTTAAGGAGTGCATCAATAAAAGGGTGGGGTCAACTCATGGTAATTTAAAAGATATTTTTACATAATATTACATCATACCTTCATTACTATCAATAAGGTCTCCTCTAAGTCTTTTTCCCTCATCCATCTTTATCTCCTTTTTTCTAGTTATGCTAGTCACCCTATATTTCCTATTATATCGACCTGACTAATACAAGATGTTTCCTACCTTTTATACCTATACTATATCATCCTAATTGCTACATTTATGAGTATTATTGTGTCTTTTTTACTATATCACTACCACTGATAAAATACTAGGATGGTTGCTATTTTTATACTTTATAAATCAAGATTAACACCATAAATTTAGAACACTAGTTAATTTTTTGCGTTAGGATCCATATATAGGGGTCAAAATTATCAGTCCAAACACACACAACACTTGTTTATTATGTTTGTGATTACATTTTTACATTAAGTATGAAAATAAGGAGTTATAAGATAAATTATTATTATTATGAAGGTCAAGTCTTGCTCAAGATATTTTAAGCTCAATAGTAGGAGTTGAACCAAGGAGGTGTCCCATAGTATTTGAATTTCCCAACTAAAAACATCTAAGTTTTCATCCTTTCTATTTGAGGTCTTCATATACAACATATCTTAAAATTTTACATTATATCCAATAGGGAGATTAATGCACCAATAATTCAATCTAAAATAAGTATATTTATCCCTATTCTCTTTATTTTTATTTATGTTATGTGTGTGTGTGTGTTTATTAAAATTAAAGTATCATATATGTTGTTATCCTTTCCTAGGTTACCTTTATGTTGAATAAGATAGTGTATTATAGGGTTTGCTTTCTTGAAAATACAAGCATAGTTTAAGACCTATTATAGATTTTATTTTCTTATACTAAATTACATCTAGCCCTTATGTAATTTATATCATTTTTGGTTTAGCTGATTTACTATCTTGGACTATGCTACCCTTTTTATCAGTTTCTTGCATGCATTTTCCTTATTTTATACTTGATACCTCCTTTGTTGAAACCATTACTATAGATAATTATTGAAACCTGGTTAGACCTAATATCCCATATCTCAGGCATATAATTTATAACCCTATACCCTAGATATTAAGTGTGGATTACCATTTATTATATCTGAAACTCCCACTAGGTTATATCATTATCTTCAAGTACACACAAGCTCTAGTTTGATATATATATATATATATATATATATATATATATATATATATATATATATATATATATAGACATAAGATTTTTATATTGGTCATCCTATCCCACACATACACAACCTATTATATCATTGTCTTAGTTAAATAAATTGAATTGTTAAGTTCATTTAACGTTTTTAATTTGATAAGAAAATGACTATCAAGAAAAATAGTTTTTTATCAAGGGAAATAACAATTAGAGGAAAATTTCAATATAAGGATATTTTAAATCAAAATAAAAATATTAATTTAAATCAGGGTTTTAACTGAGGAGAATTATCGATTGAAGAAGTATAGTTTTACCGAGGGAGAGAATAGATATTCAAACATTTTTAGTAATGTAGCTAGAAATCTAATTGCAAAATTAATATTTATAATAAGAAGGAAAATAAAATAATTATTAAAATACACAAACTAAAAAATATTCATTTTGTATAAATATATATTTTAGGCAATTCAAATGATTTGAGCCCAAGTTATAACATAGGCTAAATTATGGTTACTATTATGTAAACCTTTAGTAGACATGAACAACTCTTAGTAACACTTTTAGGGCATTTTAATAGGTATGATACTATAAACATGATTTTAGTTACTTACAAAGATTTGGTTTCCATAATTAGTATAGTGTTTTTATATAAATAACATGGTGGAATGTTTATTAAAACACATTGTTTTTATATTAAATTTAGTCAAAATGATTAATGGTAACTAGATGTTAAAGCATATTCTTCTAGCTATCTATACATGTGATTAAAGACTTCTCAAGAATGAGTTTTTTATGATTTATTTTATGATTTTAAATTAATAATAATGAATTTTATGGTTTTTAATATTGTGATTACTAGTATCTATTACTAGTATGTGTTTTTTTGTCATTCACATTTGTTTGGTATTGTATTGTAATCACCTTATGACCTTGTGATCTAGTACCTAAGAAGAACCTAACAGATAATATCATAAATGAGAATATATATGTTTTGTATCTATATGTGGAAGCTATATGAGATAATGTAGACAATAAAGAGAGATTGAGATAATGTAATATTTTACTAGTCTATGCATTTTTTACATGGTATACTTTTG
The DNA here is from genome assembly GCA_037957365.1 of Torreya grandis. Lineage (NCBI taxonomy): Eukaryota > Viridiplantae > Streptophyta > Pinopsida > Cupressales > Taxaceae > Torreya > Torreya grandis. The sequence goes on along the minus strand of JARHVA010003149.1, from coordinate 892,785 downwards.
AGAAAGATGTATGTCTTTCTATCTTCTGCTATGATTGCTAACTAAAGATACAATTTTATTATGAATATTTACAAATCCATAAAGAAATAAATAACATTAATGTAAATATATATCATTGAATTTATGTGTTACTCTTCACCTTCTAATGATTTTGATGATCGACATCAAAATTAATGCTCAACATTTTAAGATGGTGTGTTTCACTATTGAAGTATGTGCTACCCATAAACTCCACACCATTTATTCCTTTGAAACTAACATGATGTGTGCGTAATGAAATGGAGGTATAATTTTTTTAAAACTTGGTGGCATTGGATGATGTGATTTGGCCTTTACAAAGTGATATGGAGGTGTGTAGGAATCTATTGAAATTACTAGAGGTTTGATACATTCATGGATGTTTCCATGTATGATCTACACAAATTTAAATATGCCACTATAAGATTGCATTCTTTTTTTTAAATTTATATATCTAAATAAGATAAAACCTTGAATATTTAGATTGTATAAGATATATCTAAATTATGTAGATCTAAATATAAAAATAGATTGATTAATTTCACTTAATATTAATATAAATTACCAAGAGACTATGTTAATTAGCCTATTTATGTTATGTTTTGGTCTATTTTTATGTAAAATCATAAAAAATGCCTATAATTTGATTTATGGTTGCTTGGATGAGGAGAATACCTATCAAAAATTCCTAGATGGATTTAGTATTTCTCATATTTTTGAGGTACCAAATATGTACACTCTCTACCAAAACTTTATTCTGTATATTTTTTTCTACTACCACAAATCACTACGCTTTCCTATCACAATGTTTCTTGTGTAATTTTGGATATTTAGCATTGTGAATAAATTATGATTTATCTTTCTTCACATTGAAACCCTAGCTCCACATTTTACACTTGGATTAACCTATAAAAAGGGATTATAAACATGGGTTGAATATTTCCAACCATATTTCATTTTATTATTGAGCATTTACTACATTACAATACTCTAAATATGACTCAAATTACATGTTATTATCCCAACTATATGGATGTGTGCTCAATAGTAATCTACTAATATGTATGTAAATTATTTAACTTTTTACACTTCACAATATATAACTTTGACCTTAATTTATGTGTTTATACTAGGATTTGTGACTATTCATTTGAGGGATTTTCATATTTAGATGTTTCAGGATAGTACTTATAGGATGCGTAGATGTATTACTCAACCTGTAAGTTATTTTCCAAGTGAGATCTAAATAGGTGTTAAACATAAATAGCCTTAGGATTGATATGTATATATAGATAAATATTTAGGTAATTTACCTCTATAACCAACATGTTAAACATGTGGGTAGGGAGGTTTTGAATTTTAAAAATGGTCATTTGTCTATCCTAAGACACTTATAGTAAAAGTAAATGATATTCATAATGGTATCATTTTACTATTATTAGAACAATCTAAGATGAATAAAATAGTGAAATTAATAATGCAAATGGCCTTCGTAGGGTAATAAATAGTTTAAGCATAGACTATGGAGATTCTATATATGAATGATGGAAAATTGGGAAGGATGAACTCATAGATATATAGATGGCTAGGAGAGAATGTGAAAAAGATTCAATTATGTACACACAATTCAAGTATCTTAAGGATTAGTCAAAATAACATTTTCAAGTGTCTAACAAAAAAATTATGTGTCTACAAATGCTCTCATTTTAGACTAGTGTTTAAAATTATGTGAACATAAAAGAATTTAGTGTCTTTAGGTATGCTTCAAGTATCTATCTTATTACATGAAAATACTAAAATGAAAAATGAATAATTTAATATCCCCTAATCATATAAATATGAATTAATCTATGTCATTAAAATATTTGACTTTAAAAAAGAAATCAATAAATACACCTACGAATATGCGAACCAGACTTCCATTTGGAACCATTAGAGAATGAGGTGATTATGCCCCAAGGATATTTAACTTGTTATAACCATGGTTTGAGAATAATGTGCCCCAAGACTCATTTAATAATGACAAGTGATTATTAGTTGAGCAATGTAGGAACCTAAACTATACTATTCAAAATATGATCATTATTATTTTGATTGAATATATACTAGGCTTTCATGCCAACTGTTGAGCCCCAAACAAGGCTTGCATATAAATGTAAAAACTTTAAATCAGTGGTTACAAATATACTTTAGAGTCAAACTGCTTATGTAGTTACTTTTATTACCATCATATAAAATATAAAATTTCATGCATGAATAACATCCATGCTAAAAATAGAATCTAATTTTACCATTATGTGATATAGAATGCCACAAATTTATATATCAATTTGTACAATATGATAATCTATACCAATATGATAATATAAAACATGCAATATGTAATTATTCTAAATTTTATACTTGTAATATGTCACATCATGTCGTATAATTTGTCACATGTCTTTGTATAATGTCCCACATATGCATCACATATATGTCAATCTATCATTTTGTTCTATTATAAACCATAATTTATCTCATTGAATCATAATATGTCCCTAATTTATGTCATATAATTTAATATTACCCAATATATAAATTATATTTATATCAAGTCATGATCTCTTTGAAATCCCACTAGTATAACCCCTTTTGAGGTGAGGGATGTAGATTTGAAATCATTCATCTTAAAAGAAAAGAGATATGCATCATGTTATATATAATAAGATTTAATCATGTAATACATGTGTGTGAACGTGATTATAGTATGTCATAATATAAATATTATATCATTCATCCACATATGAAACATGTATCCTAAGGCATACAAGTTTCATGTCAAGATATTTATAAAAAATAGGAATTCAATAGTATTCATCACATTAATGATCATCATAGATATAAGCATTAAGTGATCAGCCACATATAATATGCATGATAGTAATAACAACACCTCAAGCTAAAAATACATGTATATATACACACATATTCATATAATGTCATGATCATGATGAACACAATCACACAAGACATGAAATGATTGAGACTCAACATAGACAACATGGCCATGAGATGGACTAGAGGATCTTGAACATAAATGATGCATGACATGACAACACAAAATAAATTTACTCATATAATCAAGAAATATAAAACTCAAAATAGCACACACCAATATCCATTCAATTTTTTCATTAGTTTTCACTCATGGAGGGATGAAATGTAACATATAATGGTCACATAATGTCACACATAGAAAGTATCATTAAAATTAATAGAAAATCAAGATCACACCATGTAACAATCATCAATGATTGGGCATAAAACATGTAGCAGCATCAACATGTATAGAACAAGTTATAGAGACCCAAATTTTGTACAAACCTTTTTTACATAATTATTCTATGTAACTTTTCATGTAAATATTATTAATTTATAGTAATTAACTATTTGGTGCTTTCATATTGGTCTTTTGTCATCTTTTTAAATTTATTTGACTATGCATTACTTTGTCTTATCATTTCCATCTTCATTTATTGTGTCATAGGGATCTATGATTTCTTTACTTAACATTGATTTTCCTTTCCTTTTGGACTAATCCATAAATAATTCATTCCTAACATATACAAAATTTTTAGGGAATTTTTAAAATTTTCGCGAGTTTTTTTTAAAGTCTATTTTGATCATATTTCCTTTTGGGCCATTTTTCCACATGTTTTATTAATATTGGGTTATATTTTATGCACCAATGGTCCCCAAATTTAAATTTAATAAATATATATATAAATAAATCCCTTTGAATCCACTTAGAGATAATAATTCATTATTAAAAATATTAGATACAAAGTGCACACTAATCTTAGCTCATTTTTAATTGTTAAATTTTAATTTTCTAATGTCAATTTTAATTTCACATGCTTGTATGAAATGATGGCATACGTAAAACAAAATATATACTTAAATCCACATGACTTGGAACCCACTGACATTAAAAGGATAAATATAATCAATTTGATCCATCTTAGAACTATTGGTAATGTAGGCAATGCTCAATTAATTGATAGGAATTGGATTAGGTAATTACAAATCAAAATACTAACCATTTTTTTATGGTTTTCTAATCAAAAGTGAAATATCCATTTTTTTTACAAAGGAGAAAAAATATAGGGCTATCGGTGTAGATATAAAGGTGATCAAACATAGAAAACGTAGTTACATACATAAGCACATAGGTTTAAGAAAAAATAGTCATACTCTACTTAACTAGATAGGTTCATAACATTTAGCCTAAACCATAAATCTCAAAGAATACATGAATTTTTGTCTCATCATGTGTAGCTATTGCAGTGCATTCCTAATTTGAACCCACTTAGAGTTGTCATAATGCATGTTTGACAAATATTAATAAAATTAAAACATAGCATAGGAACATAGATAAATTAATAGCTCCTTATCCCTTAAATGGTTGATGATTTATATATTTAGCATGAGAAATAAGTCAAAACTAGTATTTAATTTATTGTTTACCCATATTATGTAGTTTGAATATTCAAGGTTTTATGATTTTTTAGATACCACTAATAAAAAATAAGGTAAAATAAATTGGTGAATCTATTTATTGTCTATAACCTTGAAAAAACCTAGATCCCCTTATGGTGTCATCCTTATTTCATTAATAATTTCATATTTTTATACATAAATTTGATATTTAATTTGATCCCTAATTTACCCTTCACATATGGCCTCAATCCTTCGGTTTCGTACTAGGTGTAAGATTTTTATTTATGCTTCTTGATATCTTAAGATTTGGTAAATTCAAAATGAGTGTCCAATATGAATCCCATAATATCCCTAATATTTTTTATTTTTTATTTTATAACCATATAATACCTTATGTTTATGATAATGAATGGACTAATGACCATGCTTGTGTGATTAATAATGTTAATTATGTAGACTAAGAATAAGACTATGAATTAAATGAATATGATTATTATTATGGTTATGAATATTAGTGGTACAATATTTATGTATATAGTGAAGAATAAAATGAACAAATTAATTTTGAAATGAAAGACCATATTTCTCTTATTTCTAGTTTAAATTCTTATATTAATCATACACTAGAATAAAAGGAAACTAATAATGAAACACCCCATGCACTTTTGTATGTTTACAACATTTCAATAAAATTTAAGATGCAATAGAGCCATTATTATATGATACACATGTATATGATAATTATTGTTTTTGTGTGATGATATTTTTATATGCCATGATACTTCTAGTAATATAGAAAATATAAGCATTCCTTTTTCTCAACTAGAATATGATATTAACACTTATATTGAAATTAAAAATTATGTTATTGTTTCAAATTAATTTCATTTTTATCTATACTTTCCTAAAACTAAATCTCTAAATATCTCATTAAATGAATCTTATATTGTAACATAATGTGATGTACTTACTAATCTTTATCTATAACCAACATGTGATGAGAATTCCAAGTTATGCAAAGATGTTTCCATGGATTATGATTCCAAATAATCTAATGATATTTGTGATGATTATATTATACATATGTTTGGGATATATATTTATTTAATACTAATGAATTCATCTTTCCAAACCACTATTATTCCTATTATCCATATCATTTATAGGATATGTGCCTTATGTGACCTTCAAAAGTAAGTGTTTTATCTCACATTATGATCTAGATCATGGAATTCTAATATGAATAATAATTTCAACCTAGGATAACATGTAACATTATTTTTATTTTAGTATAATTATCCAAAACTATTTTTCATTCCTAGGTTCCAATTGTTTGATGGTCATGGAGATCCTAATAATCACTTAACTAAGTATACACTTTATTTTGGGAAATACTCAAATTATAGACAAATACTATTTAAAAATAAAATCATAAATTATATAAAGATATGCCTTAAATTAGTTTTATAGTCACCATAGTGGATCTTTACCTTAATTTAAAATGTTAGAAGAGAATTTATTATCTGAATTAAACAATAAAGATGTTACTAAATTCACATTAGAACATATCTAACACATAAATCAAGGTCATGATGAGATCATTGAAGATTACATTTTGAGATTTAATAATTCATTACATTCATTAATGTATCAACATTTATATTTAGATAATAAATTTATATGTAGAAAGGGCCTTATGTCTCCACTTAAGGAAAGATCAATTTATAACTCTTACCCTTCTATTAAGAAAATCTATGAGAATATTTTCTATTAAGCTATCGATCTCAATTATGATTGTCAAAAATGAGAATGCTTCTCATTTATCCTAGATCTCTCATGAATATCATTACTACAACAATAGTAAGGCCATCAGACAAATATTATGCACAAACTAGTCTTTATATTATTACCTCAAATGAAGGATACAAACATCCATATATATCTCTCTCCACTAGACAAGGAGAAGAAATATGAGTGCCTATTAAATAGGCATAAAATCTTGTTACTCACAATAAATAATTTTATGTGTGAAACAAATATTAGTTGATATGGAATATTTACATGCACAAAATAGGTGTGTAAATATTTGACAACTAACAACTAATTAATTTCCTATGAATTAATCTTAACTCCATGAATGAGTTTTAACACTCACTCCAACACCATTACTTAAGCACAAAATAGGGAGTAAGAAAAGAGAAAGTAAATAGACTGAATGGGTCTTGGAAATAAGTCCTAATCAGGTACCCATGTACAAATTAGAGTGAAATATAAAGTGTCCCTATGGTAACCAATCCATCTTACTAGAGTACATGGATGTCAAGTCACCATAACTTCCAAATCAAATAGGAACTAGTTCTCTTTATGAGGCTAACTCTGTAAAAAATATTGATATGAAAAAAATGGGAAAAAGAGTCACCAAGGATGAAATGTATCACCACAAGGTACCCAAAAACTCGTAATAACAACTAAAATCAAGAGAGTAAAAAACATATACTACAAGGTGTCCCAGGAAAGCAAATGACTTGATACTCAAACATAATGCTGAATAGGTGCACTAGATGAAATGAAGGCCATCAAATACAAATTTACTTAATGGACTTGGAAGTCTTAATGGAACTCAAATCTACATAAGTGGTTTGGATCCACTGCTTGATCACAAAAAATAACTGACATTGGAAGGCATAAGAATAAATCCTATGAAAAGAGACAATTAGAGGTGTCAATAGTGTAAAATAGTTCACCAAATGAATTCATATACTTATAGAAGATGTAGTGCACCAAGGGTTATCAAGGAACATGACAATCTAAGATGTAAGATTTGCACCATGCCCCCCATACTGATGATCAAGTGAGTGATACAAAAAAGGTCTGTATGATTGAAATAAATCCACCACTCTTCAAAAGGAAATCAAGATCCACAACAAAGCTAAAGGAGACTATCAACTATCAAATATAATGTAAAATATACAAAACAAATATCTCTCAAGAAGATGACTTGGTGGTGATGGGATAGTCAACAACTGAAGAGTAAGTGTTCAACATGGAAAAAACAAACATGAATAAAAACACTCCATGACTCTCAGTGTGACCATAAATAAAAATACCATACAACAAAAAACACTAGATGATGCATAAAACCCAGAATGTGATCAATCTATAGAAGATACCATCAAACACAAGAGAGTTGATCCTAAAACAATGGAGTAGTGTACAACACAAAACCACACTCAATAATCTAGGATGTTAGGTTCTATAAAAAATTCATCTTTGAGTACAAAAGTGGCACAAAAATACAATGCACACTAAAAAATGAGATGTCAAACTCTATTGAAAAAATGTCCATGAGTGCAAGAGAGAGGGTGAAAGCCATACAATGTGGGTAAATAAGGAGGAAAAAAGAGTTTGTTTGCTTATGAGGGGGTTTCTCCACCTACCAAATTAGGCCTCACCCTCTAGTCTTTGACACATGAGATCATAATAAAGTGACAAGGCAAGAAACAATCTTCATTTACAACATAATATTATTTTTTATAAAAAAACAATAAAAAATATCCTCTAATAAAATAACTACCACCACTTTAGGAATTAATTTTAAAAATAAAACCTCCCCAACGTAATAGTAAAAACCTTCACCTTAAAATAAAGAAACTATCCACTTTAATAAGCACCCCACTAAATAAGAAATGCCCACTATGTAAAAAAAACATCCATTTTTACAAAGTTTTCCCACTTTTGAAAATATGTATAAATCCCCCTGTTTACAAAAAAATTCCTACCTTTAAAAGCCTTCACCATAAAAAATAATCCACTTTGTAGTGGATGGGGCTTGAACCCATAACCTCCATGCTTAAGAGTTCTATAAAATCAAATCATAGCCAACATAGTTATCAACAGCTTTAGGTAGATAAGTGAACAAATTTGTATTTAACTTTAAACACTCCACATTGTGAATTTAGAAAAAAATTAAATAAACCACACCTTTGATTTATTCAACAGTTAAGGCTTGATTAATGTGGTAGTTGATTTGGTAGTTGATGGGTAGCGAGGGAGGATCTGATCATGGATCCAAAGTTATGTGGAGACCATTGAAGAGGATAGGAGGGGATCTTATGAGATATTAAAGATGTGAATTTAAAGTTTAATGTCAATCCATTTTTTTTCAAAATTTCAATGATAAGCGACAACATGTCTTGAACCATTGGTTGGGATAAATAATCCATGGGATTCATAGGGTGATGGATAAACCTTCATTCAAAACCATGGAAGATTGAAATAGTGGGGGCCATTTAAATTTTAGGTACAACCAAAGGATTCAAAGTAGAATTCAATTTGTCTAAGCTCTAATGTCCTTTTCCTAGTTTACAAACCTACAACCACTCCTAGCCTGACCTATCTTTTTGTGATATCTCCTTGAGATGAAGATGGTGAGCGAGATCCAAATCTTTAGAAAGGCCAAAATCTTTTAAAAAAATATGTCTCCTTTTCCATGTAAAATACTCTATATTATTGCTTGTGTTATCACAAACATCCACTCAAATAGCTTATCAACCAGATATCTATGCAAATTTGAATAATTAGGGAAGGTAGCCTTAAATAGAACTAAAACTATCACAAGAACCCAATCACCTATCTTTTATGGCCTGGTAATGGCATAGAATGCTAAGGCCATGGATATTAGGGAAGAAGAAATATCATTGACCAATGAGTCAGGTAGATAGTTGGAAACAGGTCTAGAGTAACTTGGCATGACCACAAACTAGTGATGGTTATATATTTTGAAGATAAACATCAGCCAAGAAAATTTTCTAGCACTTAAAAATTAATCTTGCATAAAGGAAAAATTGGGTAGAAAGAGGACCAGTGAGAGTCTACAAAAGAGGATCCAAGTAAACAAGTAAATGAATAGGTCATTGAATGCTTAGACAATCTGCAACTATCATGTGTAATGAACCATTGGTTGAAAGATATTCAACCTTAACAAGTGATTCTTGTATAATGATGAAGAGGCTAAGGCTAGGAATGATGAAGATGGATGATTTGTGGTAATGTTGATAAAATTTTACCAAGAACATAAAGGCCAAATTTAATCCTTAATCATAGACTCAAATAAAAACCTACCCATGGAAATAATAGAAAGTAAACCCATCAATTTAAAAAAAATAATCCAAAAATGCTCTTGTGTTAGTGTTTATGTTTGCCTTTAGAAATAGAGAAAGTAGCCTTTGTAAGACATGAGATATCAAAGAATATGTCAAGCACCAAAATCAAGTGGTAAATACATGCCAATGAGGCATGATGAGGTGTTCAATAAGGCATGGAGAAGAATCCTTCAAACAATGTCTTGTTCTCACAATGATGAGAAGGCCGTCAACACACACATCCATGGAAAGAAATGGCCTTGATCTAAAGCTGAGAGCAAATGCAAGGGCAAGTCACAATATAAGCATAGTTTTTCTTTATTCATATGCAAAAAATCACTCAAAAAATAATGAATGGTTAGTACAAAAAATGGAATGAACTAAGGTTCAAAACATATCAATAAATGAACCTAGACTGAGTAATGGTTACAAGATGCAACTCTAATACCATGCCAAAAATGAGAATGCTTTTCATTTTCTCAGATCTCTCATGCATATCATACTAAAGAAATAGTAAATCCATAAAACAAATATTATGCACAGACCAGTCTCTATATTATTACCTCAAAATAATGATACAAACATCTATATATATCTCTCTCCACTAGACAAGGAGAAGCAATAATACTGCCTATTAAATATGCATAAATCTTGTTATGCACAAAAAATAATTTATAGTGTGAAATAGATATTAGTTGATATGGAATATTTTCTTACACAAAATAGGTCTATAAATATTTGACACCTAACAACTAATTAACTGACTCCTAATTAAGCTTAACTCCATGAGTGAGTTTTAACACTCACTTCAAAAATGATAAGTCAAGTACAAGTGATTCAAGATTGCCTTCACCTAAGAGGGAAATTCCCCATAAGGAATTAAAAAAAATATATCATACTAGAAATAAAACACTCCAATTAAATTCCTTAATAAGAGGAAAGAGTTAAAAGACAACTTATAAGGAAAAATATAATGTATATAAACCTATTACAAATAGGAATCAACTACTTAAGTTTTATAGTTTAAAATATTTACCAAGTGATATTTTATATAGATTAATTGATAATAAAATGATCTTATCACCTCATAATTATTACCACCCCCCTCAATTTACTTGATAAAGTGGGGGCAAGAACATTTTGTAACTATCACTATATCAATGGACATTGAGACAATAATTATTATGCATTATGAGAAATGATTGAGTAACTTTTGGATAGAGGAGTTATTACATTTGGTATAGTTTAAAATATGTCAATAAGGTCCACTTCTCGATATTATTATATTGGTCATTCTAGGAAGACTAAGATATCCTAGGACATTCTTACCATGGAGCCAATGGTACCTTGGGATTCTATAGAAGATAACACTATAAGAAGATCTTATTCTAGATTGTATTATAAAATAATCAATTTTTATTATGAAGTTTATATCAAGGAATCAATGGTCCTTTGAGCCATTATTAGAGGAAAATATAGAGAAGGCATTATTTTAAATGACAAGCAACAATTCAACACATGTAAAATTGGTTTCCTAAGGACTTGGGATATAGTGATAGATATTTAATTCATATACATACTTATGAGAATGTAATGAGAAATGTTACTTACTAGTTTATCTTGGGTTTAAGATAGTTGACACATTATTTTATATACATAATAATATTCCACAAGGAAATATCACATTAGGAAAATCACATTTACAATAAATGGGAGAAAATGTTAATAATAATTATATTACTATATCCTTCACTTTCTATGATGGTTTAATTACATATTATAAATATAGAAAAATAATAAATAAGGGTCTAATTACATCATCTCTATTACAAATAAATTTGAACAAAGTATATTACTCAAATAATTTTTATCATTTCATTGACAAATGATGGAAGAAATTCTTATAGGAATTGGACCTTGAAACACAAGCTCTTTTCTTGCTCACCCATGATAATGGTCCAGATCCCAAAAGGAATACAAATCCTAAAGTGGATTTACTTTCATCAATGTTCCTAGCATGATCAAAATCCAAATATAATTTCAAGAATAAAATATTTTTCTTCTTATATTCTAGGCCAAAATCCATGGTTCTTCTATTGTATCTCAATACCCACTTTGTTTCTTTCCAATGGAAAACTTTGGGATCTTGCATGAAACAAAAGATATAAATAATAGCATAGATGATGTATGGCATATTTTATGTTAAATAAAGTATAATTCCTATCATTTTTCTATATAGGGTTGCATTTACTTGTAGTGGTGGATCTATTCGAGATAACTAAAGTCTTGTCTCCATAGGTGTTATCTATCATGTGAAAATTCTTGAACGTTGTATTAGCATATTTTAGCTACGACACAAATATGTGATTTTATCTCTATCAAACTTTTAAACTGAGAAAATAATGTAAAATTTTGATATATGTCATGTTGAATGATCAATTTAGATCTTTTTTGTTGACTCAAACATATTCACTAAACTTCCAGTGATGACTAGATCATCACCATATATAATTATGATAATTATATACCCCCTTGTTGTTTGAGGTATATATTGGAATGGCATGGATTCATTTTAATTCCATGTTTCAAGAGAGGCTCATCTATTTTGTTATGAAATGCCTGGGGAGCCTGATTAAGACTATACATTGATTTTCCAAGTATACAAACTTTATCTTCTTTTCCTAGTATGACAAGACCTTATATTTGAGTTATGTACACTTATTATAAGTATCCATTAATAAAGGAAATTTTAACATCCATTTTATGGACTTTACAACCCAACTATTCAGTTAGAGTAAAAATCATCCTGATGGTTTTGATCTTAGTTGTGGGATCAAAAGTCTCCTCATAGTCAATGCCTTCTTTTTGAGCATACCCCTTTACAACCAACATTTCCATGTTCTTGTTAAGACTACCATCTACTTTGAAATTTGAATTTAAAATCCTTTTACATCTAATTGGAATCTTCCTTGGTCAAAGGTCTAAAAGTTTCCATTTTTTATTTTTCATTGGTAAATTATATTCTACATTCATGGCATATTTACAAGGTTTTGACTATAGGGATTTGTAAACTATAAAGAGCTAAAAATATTCAATTGTGTTAATTATGATCAATTTTATCTCTCCTTGATCCATAATACATGTCCTTGGTCTTGTGGTATATGTGTTTAGAAGCCCATCTAATTGATCATCTCTTAGTTTACTTATATACCATTTAGGCTTACATTGAGTGGTCCTTGTGGGTGGTGGAGCTACACCATCATCATCATCATCATCATCATCATCATCATCATCATCATCATCATCATCATCATCATTTTCCATATTATAAATTTTATATGGGAATGATTGGCTTACTTGATGTGCTTGTATAAGAAGATTTTTATTATATTTTATCAAAAAAATCAACATCCTTACTAGTGTAGATTTTCCTAGTCTTTGGATCCATTAGTCTATATCCAAGTGCTTCTTCATTGTACCCTAACAAGACCTAATTTTTTGATTTAATATCAAGTTTAGTCCTATACTTTTTGATAATGTGCATACTTAAGTTTCATAAAAAATCTTAAAGATGTGATATATTGTATTTCACCTTGACCATACTTCATGTGGTGTTACTTCATCAAGAGATATAGTGGGAACTTTATTGAGTAGATAAACTACAGTTTTGACCACCTCTACCTAAAATGCCTTTGTCAATCCTGTATCATGTAGCCTACATCACACCATTTTATTATGATGTTTTTGGAGGTGAAATTTAATAATAAATATTATTTTATACCAAATATGATTTGAATGTATTATTGGTGTATTCCCCTTGATTTGAGTGGAGGGTTTTTATTTTCTGACCAAACATTATTTCAACAAAAAAATTAATTTTTTTGAAAGTTTCAAAGGCTTGACTCTTGGTTTTGAGACAATAAACCCAAATTTTTCTTGATAAATCATCAACAAAGATCATGAAGTATTTAAACCCAACATGACTAGGTGTCACTAGCCTGCATAGATTAATATACACCAGATCAAGTTTTGCATGATCCTGATATGTATTTATTTTAAATGGAGCTCTTTTTTTATGATATAATAAATTTTGACATTTATCTATACCCTTTTTTAGAAGTGTCAACCATTTTTCCATGTCAAAATGGTAGAGTATGTTAATATATCCAAAACTAATGTGACCAAATCTTTTGTACCACACCTATGTTAAATATATCCTTTACAACAAGTGCTTGATTGGTTTTTTGAAAAATTTCAAGTTGAAACATTCAACTCACATTGGATTCTCTTGCAACAATTTTGTATTTCTTAGATTTATCTCAAATCAAACAAAATTTTCCTTCACCTTTATAGTCAAAATCAATATTTAGATTATGGTCTAAAAGTTGATTGAATGACAATATTTTACCAAGGTATATATAATACATATTTGATTTTGCATGTTTATGTGTCAAGAGTCAAATAATTTTTTTCCAATCCCTTGGATATTTATGAATCATAATCACCCAAGGAAACATGATTTTTATAGGGTGTGTCCTTAAAAGTGAAGAACCAATCTTTTCATCCAATCATGCATTAGGTTGCACCTGAATCAACATGTCATATATTAATTTTTTAAGTTGATTATTCATGGAAATCATTAGAGTTAGGAAGTCTTCATCTCCATCATTGTCTTCATGTTAAAAAATGTTACCTTATTACTTTTATTTCTTTCACCAAGCTCCATTTTTTATCCCTTTGGATTACTTTTACTTAATGGGGATGTTTATTGGGTAGTGGTATTTTGGCCAATATAATATCCCTTATAGAATGTATTGTTCCAAAAATATTTTAGCTCATTTACCTTACGACTAAAAATGAGACATTAATTTTTATATTTACTCCCTTATTGATTCTATCATTGACTTTGTTTTGGTGATTACTAAAATAATTTAGGGGTTTATTCCAATTCTATTGATGAGAAGAGAGAACATGCTATTTATATTCTTCTTGAGCATTTAAATACTCTTCTTGTTGCAACATATCTACCAATTTTTCAAAACTTATTTTTTTAGTGGCATTCAAGGTAGTCACAAAGATTATGTATGAGGGTGGTAAATCTCTCAGGAAAAATGGTATAATAAATTCATTTGTTACTATTTCACCCAAGGATTGGAGTTATTCCCTTAGTGTTGTAACATTATAATAAAGGTCTCTAATATTTCACATAATTTTAATTTCATAGAATGAAGTTGAATTTATAGGTATAGAATAGTGCTCTCATTTTTGGCCTCATATATAGTTTACATCTTATCTCAAGCTTCCTTAGCTATTGTATCTTCATATATGTGTGTTTAATCTCATCTAATGCCTTGAAAAAGATGATCAATTTTGAATTTTTATTGTATTTGTCATTTTACATTATTGATCAAAGTCTATGAAATGTTAACTGGATGTGTCACTTACAACATGCCAAATTTATTCAAATTTTAGTTTATATTTTATCTTTGTCTTCCAAGTAGAGTAATTTTAACCTTTGATTAACTAAGAATCCTTATAAAATTTTTTGGATCTTGTGGAAACATGATTAAGATTGTGGGTGATGGAAAGGTTCCTTATCACTCTAGGTATTAAGGTCTTCCCTTTCTACATACTATTAGAATGATACAGTAAACCTTTCTAGATATGTACCCTTATTATATACTCTTTAGTACATGGAATATGATCACCTTTTATATACCTATAATTACATGATAGAGGTGTTAATGCACATGAAAGATAATAGTGTATGGTAACTAGATATCATTAAAATGGATTCTTCTAATCATTAACACTTGGATCAAATTTTACATACGTGTATGTTACTTCTATATATAATTTGTATTTCCACGTTTAATATTTATGACTTTTGATTGAAACAAATGGGTAATGAAGGGATGTATATGAGTGAAAGTGTCATTATTTATCCTTATAGTTTTATAGGTATGATTCCCAAACATTATTGTTGTAGCTATGTTAGGCTATGTATGTTATAACTCAAGTGTGATGACTTTACCTATAAATGTGAGTCAAAGGCATCACTTGCACCAAATGATGCATTTGAGTCTAAAACTTGTAATTTTTGTAATACAATATTGAAAATAAATTTATATTTTGTTACAACTGATATGTAAATAAATACAATAGAGAAATGAAATTGTACCTTTTTCCTTTAAAAATTGATCGTTTTACAATTATTTTTGTTATATGATTTTTATCCATTAATTTTAGCTAGATATCAATAACTTTATCTAGATTTTCTAATTTGGAGGGTATTATAAAAGTATTTTTAATTTTAGGTTTGATTAGGTTTTAATCCTCAAAGATCACTTTTACAAAACAATAGTTTCACCACTCAAACTATATGGCATATCAAGTATACATAGATTAAAGTTTATATTTAAGTAGAGATTTTTTTTAAAGATAAAAAAAAAACTCAAAGAGGAAGGGGGTCAAAATTGTGACCTTTTATCTTTCCAAAATATTAGTTTGTTTTTGATAACTCCTTAATTAGCTAAAGGTGTTTTACTATAAAATGGAAGATGTTAAATTTATGCAACATAAAGTTCTAGTTTTTTAAAATAAGAGAACCCTAGATAGGGTTACCTCTATATAACACCTTTGATTGCTTGTTTTTTGAGTTTTATGGATGTTTCCACCAAGAATAGTCAAATTTATATAAGTTTGGATGCCTCAATTCACCCTTTCATCTCAATAAGAACCATAATATTTCAACACAAGTTAAAGGCCGAGTAAGGAAGGCGTAGATTTTCTTAATGTTGCAAGTCGCTACCCTAGCTCATCCTTTGATGCCATATGTTTGAATTGAATCAAATTAAAAATCACATTGGTTTAAAATATAGGTTTAAATTTCCCCTTATTTTAAGTGTTCAATTCCTTTGGTCATATTTATTTTTAACTAACTTTGTAACACATAGGCATTCTAGAACATAATAAGTTATGAATTAATAATTTAAACTAATAACAGTAGAAAATTCACCAATAATATTTATAAAGCTTCTCCTTAAATATAAAAATTATTGAATGGTCACCAAAATGAATCAAGGTCCTTCAACTACCTCTATTATGCCTTGATGTTGGCTTATTTTGTATTTTTTTAAAACTCTAAACTTTTTCTCTAGCATGTAATAAAAGATTTTGTGCACAAGGCAGTGTTTGAGTGATTCCTTGTTGCCCAATCTTTTTTTTAAAAATAGGTGTGCATGGGTTGGATTTGTGAGGAGACAAGATTATTTATGTCTTGATTTTTTATCAAACCTATCTAATATCTTCTATAATCCTCATAAAATTTTCCTACACCTTTTCATAGGCTCAAAGTTGTTGTGGATTTGATAAAAGATATTAAAAAAAAATTAAAAAAAAGTATATTACTTAGATAATTTTTATCATTCCATTAAAAAATGATATCATCAATTCTTATAGGAATTGGAATACCTTATCTCATTTATAAGCAAATTATGGGGATAAAAAATATAAATAAAGTAAATTATCTCTATACTACTCCTATGGGAAGCACCTAGATATAAAACCCATAAAAGGTGGGATAAACATTACAACTAGCTATAACAACAAACTAAAATAAAAAAAATTATTATTTTTTTAATCCACATAAGGTGAATTAAGCATTTATGCTAAAAATATCTAACATAAATATGATTATTAAAAACAAATCAAGTAGTTAAATATCAAATAAAAATAAGTAAATAACATTACATAATAAGAGAAATAAAAATAACCATTCAAGATTGTTAAGGGATAGATATATAAGTCAGCTTCAAATATTTTAGATGATTATTATTCACAATTTTAATTTTAGATTGGTTGGCCATAGAATGTTTACACACCATATACATTGCCTTGGTAGTCATTCACAGATGTGGTGTGCTTAAATGCCTACCAAATGCCTTTCAAATAAAAAACTAAGTAAAAATAATTTAAAATATATTTAGTAATCCAAAAACATATAACATCATTTAACAAAAGTAAATAGGTGTAAGAAAAACATGGAATATAAATAATATCATCATTGTCATCATCGTCATCATTATATATATATATATATATATATATATATATATATATATATATATATATATATATATATAGTAAAAATTTAGATGAGTGTGGTAGGCTCCAAGATAGGCATGGGAAACATACCCTCATTATTTATTTACACTTTTTATTGTAAACACACACACACACTCTCTCTCTCTCTCTCTATATATATATATATATATATATATATATATTGTGTGTGTGTGTGTGTGTGCGTTTGTGTTTATAATAAAAAGTGTAAATAAATAATGAGGGTATGCTTCTCATGCCTATCTTGGATCATACCACACTCCTCATCTAAACTTTTATTCCCCTTGGAGATGAAAATACTTGGAAAAATATTTTAGTCCAAATCACTACCATATGTAACTAGTGGGGGAATTCATTACCTCCCTAGCTAATCCCTCAACTCATCCCTCTCTAGACACTAAAATGTAAGATACATCCAAAATATAATAAGGGTGAATGTACACTTATAATGTCATCTATATGCTCCACTATACCACCTCATACAACATGATCAAATATGTTGCAGTTCAACATAAAACTATATGCATCCCTAATATATATCTAATACACATCTCATGAATTTTTTTTTTTGGTTTAAATAACACATTATAAACTTCAAAATAAAGTATGATAAAATACAAAATACTAATACACACACACACACGCGCACACACACACACACACACACACACACACACACACACACACACACACACACACACACACACACACACACACACACACACACACACTCACACACACACACACACACACACACACACACACTCACACTCACACACACACACACACACACACACACACACACACACACACACACACACACATAATGATCTACTTTAGTGGTTTTAGTAGGTTGTATAGTAACCTGACCAACTCAACCATCATCCTTTCCCTATGCCTAGGGTGAAAATCCTAGATCATTATCCACAATATGAAATATAAAATGTCATATCATATGCATCCACCAAAATATGTACTCTATGGAGAAACCCACATCATCAATATCCACTCTAACTATAAGGGGATATACATCTCTAGCATGAAGTGGTGTCAAATTTGTGCCATTAGGATGCTTCAAATCTTCAAGAAAATTGGAGGCCTATGGGTTCACATCCATGGGTATGAAGCTAGGGGCACTTCTTGTCTAATTATGAATTGGTGATTGATCTACTCACACTTAAATATCTCAAATACACCATGAAACTAGTCATTGAGCCACACACTAACCTAAATCCTCTATAAATTTATGACATCTTCATCCCATCTTATAAACCATATGTATGTTATCCACACTATCTCATCCAGGAACAATCAATCAAGAATAATTAGTTAATCCATGGGGTTCCATCCCCTATCCTTCCTCCTAACCCACCACTTATCATATGTCTTTAGGTGTTCCCAACTATCACAATGACCTCTAATTGGCCATGTAACAACAATATGCTCATAGACCCAAACATGCATTAAAGTGGCTGAGCCTAGACCCTCAACATGATCCTTTCAAGTTTATATATATATACATATATATATATATACATATATATATATACATATATATATACATATGTATATATATATGTGTGTGTATATATGTATATATATATATATGTATATATGTATATATATATATATATGTATATATGTATATATATATACATATATACATATATATATATATATATATATATATACATATATATACATATATATATATATATATATATATATACATATATGTATATATATATATGTATATATATATGTATATATATATATGTATATATATATATGTATATATATATATATATATATGTATATATATATATATATATATATATATGTATATATATATATATATATATATATATATATATATATATATATATATATATGAGATAACATGTTATGTCCCCATGAATATCTAATGTTATACTCCTTAGTATCTCAAACTAAATGATGCATGTGATATTATATTGGCATTTCAACCCCATAAATAGCTATGAATGATGCCAATAAAACACATAAGTATTTTCATAATCAAGGAACATCAGATAAACAATATTTTAAAACAAAATGGTGATAAAACCATCTCTATAATTAGATATTTTGGCATGTAAATTCATGTATTGATGGGCATGTCTAATATGGCCTATTACTTCTACACTATACACCACTGCATGGGTGCCTACCAATGGAAATATATGATTCTTATAGACATCCTATAATGCGACAATCATCTCCTTAGTGGGAAGCCAAAAGGTTCATGTATCCATAGTCCACTTTTTTGTCAACACAGTCATTAAATGGATATCATATGGTATATGGCCAACACAAGTAGCATGGCCTAAACTTGATATATCCAATTCTACCAATCATAAATTATGAGGTCTAACCCTTAAAAAATATCCATATGACTCCCACATTTATCTCTATATATAAAATCATAAATAAAAATTATATTAAATTCAATAAAAGTTAAACATATAAACCAAAAATACATGTTTCAATATAATATAAAAGTTATTTACAGTACTTGGACATAACTATAAATATTATAGACTCCTACAATAGATGAGTCATTTATTATTCTATACAGATTCATCAAATTTTGAATTCTACTTTCTATGAAAGGACACCTACATAATTTTCTCATAATAAATAAAGAAATTTAAAAATTGATGAATTTTAAAATTGTAAAATTTTCAAAAGGATGAAATATCTTAAAAATGTGAGATTCTTGAATGTACCATGTCTACTGCATGATCATGTGTAGGCTACTCTCCAAGCACTCAAATAGAGTTAGTGTCAAATCTCATTCTAGATGAATTTTGATGGATCAAAGCATAAATTATAATTAATAATGGTTTAAATGAATTGTGAAACAATAAAAGGTTAATCTATATATATGAAGTGAATTTAGAATATAAATTGAAAAAAATATATTCATTCAGAAATACTTATCTAATTTCTACATGCATTATTTCTAAATTTTTATGTTGAATTCACACCCCATTAGTTGTGTTGAACATATGCAATGCATTATTTGGCATGGTAAAATTTATATAAGAATTTGCAATAATTTATCAAGCATGGAATTTTTTAGCATTCTCATTATAAAAACTTTGGCCCTAGTTTTACTAAATGGGGGAAATAATCCTACATCTATTATGATATTATTAGTATTGCCTATGGAATTATTACTACCAATCGGTGAGAAAATCAAGTCTCAAGACTTTCATCTCAAAATTCAATACCCTACTTAGGTCAATTAACAATAAGTTCAAGCTACACATAAATATAGATTGTGCTAATGAATCCAAAAATGATTTATTCAAGATATAATTATTTCACCAATGTAATAAACACTACTTCACTGATTGACATGGGTCACATTTTATTGCATATAGTTTTCCAATCACAATCATTTATACATATGCATATTTTGACATGATTGATTCAATAGTCTCATACCTCATATCAAATGGGGGGAATTCAATTGGGTTTACCCATTTCATACCAATATTTATTGTGATATAATTATTCATATTGGTATAGTTATTCATCTTGATATAATTATTCAACATCGATATAATTTTTTAATTTGGTACAATTATTTAGCATTGGTACAGATATTTAGTTTGGTATATTTATATAGCCTAATAAAATTATTCAACATTGATATAATTATTAAATTTGGTACAATTTATCAAATTACTAGAGTCATTCAAATTGATTTAGTTGTTTATGTAGACACATAAATTAACATTTAAACTAAAATTATGCACTTGTGATCAACTTTTTGATGCATTTAGTGCCTAACCTATTCTAGGGAAGTTTTACCACATTCCTTCACTTTTAACATGATGATTCACTCCTTCAAAGACCTCAAATCACTTTAGAATGTCTCCATCTAGGTTTATCAATAGCTTAGGCTCATACTTATATTGATTCATATCTTTAGCTTTTTTTTTTGTTTCTATTAGGACAAGAGTGCCTCATTGGGACAATAACATACCCCAATATTGTCCACCCCTATATAAGTTATCTTACCACCAAATAATGACTATTTTTAAAAATTCAAAATTATGTAAGTGTTGGCCTGTAAGTTTTAGCAAGCCCCATCTAAATTAATTCAAAAAATACTACTATACAAGAATATATTAAACCATTTTACACACAAGAGGATTCCACAAAGAAAATCACTAGAATTATAATATCACATTGAGATAAAATTCTATGTTTATCCCAATTATAATCAAATACAATCCTTGTATCCTTAAGTAAATTTGAATACACATCTAAGGTCACAAGTTATAACTGAAGCATTTAATTAAACTAGGATTGCACCAAAACTTAATGTTTTACACTAGTTTCACACACACCACCATAGCATGAAATAAATACATAGAGTTTGATCCTATTACACCCTTAACCATTAACATGTCTAGGGATATGTGTAGCCAATTTATGGCTTGCATAACCCTTTTGCATATTATTTTACATTTATCTATGTATTATTATGCTTAGTAGGTCGGCCTTTGGGTTGTCCATTGTCTTGGTGGTCTATATATAGGAGGTAAGGTTAGTTTTTCATCATCATATTGGAGTACTAATTTCTTATTGCAAGTATTTAGGAGGTTTCCCACTCAAAGTGGTTTATATATTATTCATATTTTCTTCTATATTTACATATAATTGTGATATATTATTATTTTTATTATTATTTAGTGAAGTAATATCATTAAAAGTGGTATTAGAGCATTGATTTGGGCCATTATTAGGTCAAAAACCCTAGATATTGGAATTTGTCTATATCTAAAAAATGGTTGAAAATTTATTTAAATTTGTTTTAATGGAGATGTGAAAACATTCAAGTAATATTTAATTAAAATTTCAGCTCATTTATATTTTTTTTTCAAAATTTATCTCCATCTTAGGATTTTTCATAAATTCAATCCATAGCTCACAATTTGTAAATTTTTTAAAATTTATTAAAATTTTTGGGAATCTTGAAAAAAATTAGTTTGGGTCTATTATTTGATATTTTTTAATTTAAGGCTGATATGTTTAATAATATTTGCGATCAAATTTTGGACAATGGGGAGAGAAAGGTTCACCATCAAGGAAGGGGAAAGACACCCTTAAAACTCCTTTAAGGGATGACATAGAGTCTAAAACCTTTGATATTATGTCTTAAAATATTATTTCTCAAATTTATTTGAATCTACAAGGCTTAATATAGAAGGATGTTCAAGTCTAAACTCAAATCTCAACAATGCAAGGGGAACTTAATGGCATGAACAATTAGCTATATAAGATCATGGCACAACTAGATACTATTTCATCTAATTTGACACTCAACAAACCTCAATTTTTTCCTTAAGGTCCTCTTACTCTCAATACTAACACCACTAATATGGGGTGAAATCAATGTTACCAAAAGTGGACCTACACAGGTTTGATGGTAAGGATACACCCACTTAGATCACTGAAATTGAAAATATATTTGATCTATTCCAAACTCATATCTCTTAAAAGGTGGTCATGGAATATATGTATCTATAAATTGATCCATTCATTTGGTATTATTGGTTGTGTGCTTGAAAGAAGAATATTGGTGCTCCTGTTACATGGTCAGTATTCTATGATGAACTGATGTCTCACTATCAAGATAATGTTTATAAAAACTACTTTATCTAGTTATCCAAACTATTATAAAGAGGAATAGTGAAGGATTATATTCATCAATTTTATAATCTATTCTTATGTGTGGAGGACATCATAAAGGAAAATTTGATTGAACTTTTTTTGGGTAGACTAAAAGATAGTAATCAATTGGAGGTTCACATGTTTAACCCCATAATTGTATTTGAAGCTATACCAAGGGCATGCTTAGTAAAATCAAAAGATATAAATAAATGTCATCCTTTCAATACTATCTAAGAACACACTTCCCAACTCCATCACTACTTCAACCTACCAGAATGACACCATAATAAATTGAGGAGAAGCATGCCAAATGGTTGTGTTATGGTTGTAATAGAAAATGGAGCAAAGGTCATAGATGTGATAAAAATAAGTTATTTTACATTGAAGGGAATGATAAGGATGAATAAAATGAGGAGGCATATGGTGAAGGTTTTGAAGTACCTAAGGATGAAGTCATAGATTTTCAACCTACTATCTCCTACCATACCCTTGCAGGTAATTATACTCCTCAAAATCTTGAGGTAGTGGGTTTCCTTTTGAAACCAAAGGTCATAGTGTTGATTGAATTAGAAAGTACACATAATTTCATCAAAAATAAGTTGGTTTCTCGTTTGAATTATTTCACTTACCTAGTACCATAATTTTGAGTCATGATTATAGATGGTGCTACATTTAATTATTTTAGAAAATGCCACAGTATTAAGTTATCAATGGATGACTATTTGTTAGATTATCCTATGTTATTCTTATGGGTAGGACTAACATTATTTTGGGAGTACAATGGATCACCACATTGGGTACTATTTAGATGAATTTCCAATAACTATTTATGTTCTTTCATTCTAAAGGTAAGCTAGTAAAAGTTCAATGATTAATATTTAAATCTCCATAAGTGATTAGTTCACATTAGATGACCAATATGTTGAAAAAAGGTGATGAAGGATTTATGGTGCACTTATTTTCCATTGATGTTTAACAAACTAAAGAGTTGACTCATCTTGATTTACAACAAATTTTGGATGAACATTCAGTTGTTGTTGACCCCATGCTAAAATTTCTTCCTCTTAGTTGTACCCATGATAATTCCATCAAATTCATTCCTAGATGTATGCCACACAACATCAGAGCATACATATATCCTTATACCCAAAGGAGTGAAACTAAAAAAATGGTACAAGATTTTTTGGAGGAAAGAACCATTTTCCATAGCTAAAGTGAATATTTTTGTCCAATAGTCATGGTATGAAAGAAGGATGAAACTTGAAAGATGTGCCCAAATTATAGAAAGCTCAACAAGTTCACTATCAAATATAAGCTACATATTCCTATAATTTATAATATTTTAGATGAATTACATGATGTTATTTATTTTACCAACTTAATCTTCACTCTAGGTATCATCAAATCTAGATCATTGAGGAAGACATTCCTAAAAAACTTTCCATACTCATGATGTCCATTATGAATTTTTGGTAATGCTTTTCGGTCTCACCAATGAACCATCCACAATTTAGAGTTTGATGAATACATTTTAGGCCATTTTTATAAATTTTATACTTGTGTTTTTTTATGACATCCTTATTTATAGTAAAAATTGGGAAGACCACTTACAGAATGTGAAATAGGTACTCTCAATTCTTGAATAACATCATTTATATGCTAAACCATCAAAATGTGTTTTTGGAGTTTAGGTTGTGGAATATTTGGGTCATATTTTATGACATGAGGGATTAAAATTTGATCTTAAACAAATCCAAGCCATCATGGAGTGGTAGATTCTCAAGACACTCAAGTAACTAAGGGGATTTCTGGGCTAACTAGTTAGTATCGTAGGTTTTTCAAATATTATGGTAGTATTATAGCACCATTCACTTAATTTTTGAATAAATAATACTTGTAGTGGAGTGATACAATTACTAAATCATATGAACAACTAAAAATGGATCTGTGCACCACTCCGATATTGGATATTCTAGATTTTTCTAAAATTTTTATGGTTGAATGTGATGCATGTGGATATGGTATGGGTGTAGTACTCATGAAAGAGGGTAGGACAATTTACTTTGAAAGTAATAAATTTAAGGGTAAAAATTGTATCAAACCCATTTATGAGAAAGATATGATGGCTATTCTACATGTATTCAAATAATGGGGACCGTATCTATTGGCTCATCACTTTCAGGTAAACACTGATCATGATAGACTTAAATATTTTTTAGAATAATGGGTGCCTTATGAATAACAAAAAAAAAAGGTGATGAAAATATTAGGCTTTGATTTTTAAATAATATATAAGAAATGAAAGGAAACATGGTGGATGATGCGCTATCTAGGCAAGATGAACTAGTTGAGGCATTATTATGTGCCATGACCATTTGGAAGGTAGACTAGATTGAGGAAGCAAGGTTAGAATGGGAGAATGGTAGTTATACCCATATATTGATTTAGAAAATACAATAGGGTTTAGATGGGACTAAAAAGTTTACATGGAATGGGAATGCATTATGGTACAAAGATATATTATATTTTTGTTAGAATTCTCTTCTCAAATAGAAAATCCTTCAAGAAATTCATGCATCTCCACTTGGTGGTCACTAAATTTTTTTGAAAACCTATCATAGAGTCATGAAGGACTTTTTTGGGAAGGACTCAAAGGGGATGTACATAAATATGTGGCTGAATGTATGGTATATTATTAAAATAAAGGTGAAATAATTAAAACCCTGTGTCTTTTACAACCCTTACCCATCCCTAGTCAATGATGGGAAGAGGTTTATATGGATTTCATTACTAGGTTACCATGATCTAAAGGTAGAAATGTTATCATGGTTGTTATGGACATAATCACAAAGTATGCTCAATTTTTTTATTTATCTCAACCATTGGTGGCAAGTATAATAGATTTTACCTTTCTCAATATAGTTTAGAAATTGCATGGTAATTCCAAAATTATGGTCAGTGATCAAGATCCCATATTCACTAGTAATTTTTGGACATAATTATTTACATTTTTGGGAAGCCAATTGGCTCATAGCATCCTATGATACTCAATCTGATTGAAAAATTGAGGTAGTCAAAAAGTGTTTGTAAGGGTACCTTCATTGCTCTATGTTAGATAAATAGGATAAATGGGTTCAATGGTAGCCCCTAGTTGAATGGCGGTATAATATTTTAGTGCATAGTTCATCCAAAATATCCCATTTTATGTCATTTGATGGATATCATCTTCCATCTCTCACTTCACCCTTTAAGTCCCACCCAAAGGTGCATGCAGTGGAGGAACACCTTTTAACATCAATAGGAAGTCCTTGCTAATTTGCATGAAAATTTAGCTTTAGCCCAGAATCACATGAAGCAACAAGTAGAAGAGAATAGGAGTGAGAGGAATTTTGAAATTGGTGATTAGGTATTTGTTCACTTATAGCCATATAGGTAATATATTTAAAGAAACATAAAAAACAAGTTGTCTCCCAAGTATTATGGACCTTATAAGCTCTTGTAGAAAATTGGTGGTATGGCCTACAAGCTAGAATTTCCTCCATCCACTCACCTTCATCCAATATTTAATGTATCTTATTTTAGTAAGGTCATTGGACATATATTTTTTCATTCAAACTAAGTTACCAGAATTATATGAGGAAGGGAGAGTTATTCTTGATCCTAAAGCAGTTCTTTAAACATGCAATAAGTAGCTATAGTCTAGACTGATTATAGAGTATTTGATCAAATGGAAGAATCTATCTTCTGAAGATGCTACCTAAGAGGATGAATCCTTTATGAAATAACATTTGATATTTCTTCAATGTTGAGGACAACATTATTTTGTAGGGGAAGGGCATGTTATGCACTTAAATGTTGGTATGTATAGGGATATGTGTAGCCAAATTGTCTTGCATAACCCTTTTGCATATTATTTTACATTTTTATAGGCACTCATATGTTTAATATGTTGGCCTATGGGTTGTTGATGTCAAAAATATATATAGGAGGTAGGGCTAGTTGTTCATCATCATATTGGAGTATTCATTTATTATTATAATTATTTGGGAGGTTTCCCCCTCAAAGTGGATTATATATTATTCATATTTTCTACTATATTTCCATATCATTATGATATATTACTATTATTATACTTATTTGGTGAAATAATACCATTATAGATCCCTCTTGGGAGTATTTGTATGCAGGCAACACTCAACATAGGGGATGTTAGGTCAATCACAACTTTAACTACTAAACCCTTTTTACTCCATGATTGCATCTTTTGATCTAGTCTATTGAGTTAGTTTTTAACTATAAAATTAGTTACAAAATGGATAAAAAAAATTAATTATATTCTCCTACACATTTCACTTAAAAAACAAGTAAAGGTTCAAATAACCTAGAAATATAAATATCATGATCTTCGTCTAGATATCAATTCACTCTAGGGATAAAAGTGCACCCATACCTTTTATAATAATTTTTATCATGTCTATAAACCCTATTATCTCATGCTATAATCCATACATAGCCAACACAATCATATTTTTGGTCTCATATCTAGAATCATCCTACATCTCAATTTTCTAGCTAAGTTTATATTTTCTCTCTTACACTTTCTATTCTTACACTTTCTATATTTAGTAAGCTTATAAATTTAACAAGTTTTAAGTAATTTTATGTAATTTATTACACATCTATAGAATTCTAATGTTTCTCAGTAATTTGTTTATTTAGGGTTTAACATTCTCCTAGTTCCCAAAAATTTGATAAAACATATTTGTGAACCCATTTATTGTTAAACATTTCTCCACACCCTAATTTACCACTAGGGTTTTCCTTCTATTTCCACCTAGCCCTTTAGGGTTTTTTTTAATGTTGTTTTTATTTACATCATGATCATCACGACTAAATTTATTTATTATTTCTTACTTAAAAATTTATTAATACTCTTTACATGTTCCCTCCCTATTAGAAAATATTTCACATGTATGTAAGCCTTTGGATACATAATGTCTAAAATTATATGACATAATCTCTTAGTCTAGAGTTTACTTATGAACCATTCTATGGATACCATTACTACATGGATTAATTTGAGTTAACACAAGTTAATAATAAACATAAAAGAGCTTAGATGGTTCATTTTTTTACTCCTACACCTAAACCTTGAAACTATATTGGCTCACGTCCCACCTCTATTATTCACCCTAGGCTTATAGTAGACCTTGTTGTCTTAGTTGTTCTTAATAGATGAGGTTAGGTTCCTCCTTAATAGAGACAAGAGGAATGAATTCATAAAATTCCTCCTAATCCCTAATCTAATCTAATAGGACCAATTAATTAGTCTAGAGCATATTATATTCTAAATTAGTTAAGGAATACACCAACTAATATTTCTATGCTATAATTATTTCAAAAGGATACTATTTATATGGATATTATATATCAAGAAATGAATCAGGCATCCATGCCTCATGTCACACTTGTTACTTTGTATTCATTATGAATAATTTAAAATATACAAAATATATTCTCTCTTAGAAATGACAATTTTCTTTCATAGTCAACTATTGATCAGAACCCATCGTTATTTATATAACTTCAAATCAAAAATATAGTAGTGAAAAGGGTTTTAATCTATAATTTTCAAGGTTAAAAATTTTTATCCTTACATTCTTACAAATAATAGGCATTAACATGGATACCATCCAAAATACACATAGTAATATCAAAATATTTGATGATGTGTTGTGCCAAGCTCTGGGTTCTATCACAATAAATATTACAATAGGACCCAAAACTCTATCCACATAGTTCCCAGTAATTCTTAATAATTTGAATTAAAATTTAATATTGGGTAAGCCATGGATACATGTTATAGAGGTTTTAACTTATACTTTACATATATGTGTCAATTTTATACAATATGTGTATCTATATAATTTCCTACACAATAATTGACCATTTAGATAATGTAAAGTTACAAAATATACCACTCATAGTTCATCGAAATTGGGGGAACTTAAATATAATAAATTTATACCACCACAGATCATTATTATAGAACAAATGCATACATATGAGGTTTTTGAATATAATACAATTGATTATAGGGCACAATCCATAAATAACTCAAAACCACAAATTTCACCTCACAAGGTAGACCATGCTGAACATGTACAAAAATTACCTTTATTGTCCAATTAAAAAGAATGAATTTCATATCCATAAATTATGTTTGCAATGAATTTTATGATACTTTCAATAGTGATACTAATGAATCACCAATGAACATTGATTATTATTTATGTAGATTTATTTTCACGTCATTTGGCCCAAGATAATATAGAGATGATTCCAAGGCAACCATATTGATCCATACAAACACAAAACTAGTGGTCATTCCAAATACAAATAAAGGTTATAATATTTGTTTCCAAATATACGATACTATATATACAACCTTATTATGTGTTTGATGGAAAAAAAACTTGGTAAACTATATCATTTCTACAAAATAAGAGGCACAATACATTAATCAATGCACTACACCTAAAAGCCACCATTCATAGATTCAGTAAATAGTGTGGAATCCATGGACATCAAACCACTTATTAAAATACAAGTAAATAGTGCACAAGATATACCACATGTGATGTTATATGTGTTACTTGATATGTATGTGATCACCTTACCAACATTACACCATGTATCCACTAGTTGGTTCTCAAACTAAAAGGGCAAGCCCTTTTATCATTTTTATAGAATCACAGGACATGCTATAGATAATTTTAAAACATTATAACAAAAAATATATAAATACAAGGATAAAGATACTATTAATATTATACAAGCCACACCACATCCTCCTATGGCTCCATAAAAAGTCCATATACATAGAAACTACAAACATACCAAAATTAATCTTTTGACTATTCATATTTTCATGGAGAATAAATATATACAATCAATGGAGATAGATGATGACATAGAACCAAAAATATGTAACCTTACATTTCTTCATCACATAGTACATGATTATATAAAATTACATAAAATTATTTATTATCAAGATTCAATAGGTCACATTGCACTTTCAGTAGCATGTGGTCCAAAATTTGTGGACACATTATTTTTCATTATGCAGATAGGAACTCAACCAACTACTACATTATATCAAACATGGTTATAGGATATGGAAGATATAATTTATAGATCACAATTATTCATCATTAAATTTTTTTTGATAGTATGATTCACATTTTTCATGATGGCATATATGATAATAAAAAATTTAGGAATGAGAGATAAGAGCTAATGTTGGTTTATCCATTAACCAAACATGATGCCTATTAAATAATAGATCAACATGCCATATAGATACACATTATTCAAAATAATGATAAACATAAGGCTAAAATTATATATCATGAATGGTATGATGACCATAATGATGATGACCTATGGGAAGTTGACATGATTTAGTACCCAACACTTGCTAACCTTACACCAAATACACCTTGTAATTATTCACATCCCTTGGATGTGTTATTTTATTTCTATATTATCATACTCTTCACATATGTGCAAAATACAAACAAAAATCCATGAAAATAATAAAATTAGGATGTATGCATACTTATGTTTAGTTTATTTACATCAATTAATTTGTGCACAATATTTAGTACTTGATTTTATATAATTTATATATCATATATGTTACATAAGTGAACATGAGTGCCTAAAAGGCATGTAATTTCCCATTTCTAAACTCAGTCATAGGTTAGTTATAGTCTCAGACATAAAAACTTATAATTAGATAATAGTTCTTTACTAGATAGGAGTACACTACTCTATTTTCCATTTCCCCTATTTTTATCCTAGTGAGAATAAGATATCATTTATAGGTTATAGACTATACATATACCTTATAAAAATTGTATAAATATAAGAAATCTCATTGGGGGAATCTAATACAAAAGTTCTAGCTTTCTATGGCTTTCCCTTATTACTCATAGCTAAGTTCTTTTATTGAATTACATCTATCGATATGACTCATGTATTAACCCATTGATATACTATTGTTTATCTAAGATATTGAATCTAATCATATTAAAAATTACTCATGTTGATCAATTACATATATCCATGCATGTTTTCCATGTTTGCTTTCTTGCTTCATGCCTTGTGTGTGTTTATTTACTTGACAACTTTTGAATATGTCATTATATATGGTTATAAACCTTCATTCACTGATTTTATGCATGTGAGGACATTTGAAAATGTACTTGTGTGTGTTTATATGACTAAAAAATTTGAGTATGTCTTTGTGTGTATGTATCTAAGCCTTAATTATCTATTTTCATGTGTGTTAAGATATTTGAATATGTCCCTTATATGTGGTTTTTATCCTTCTATTTATGTTCTTTGTGTATTTTATGTGTAATCTATTTTGTTAGTATCATGCCCATGACACTTGTTTTATTTTTTGATAAATTTTCTTAGTTTGGATTCCATGATAGATATCATGCATCCTCCAAATTTTTGATTTCATGATGGATATCATGTATCCTTACAAAACTAGTTATATTCATCTTCCAATACTCAATTTTTATCACTTATCTACATCACTAATTGCTAACATATATCTTGACATTGAAAATATGTATGCTTATTCCTACATGAATCTCACATTACTATTATGCTCAGTTTATCTATATGATGATGCCATGTTTCTCCATGTTATCATTACTACTTATATTTACAGATTTTATGTAATGTTTATGTTGAGGTCAATATACCCCATTTCTGAAAAATGGGGACCCTTGTCTTAAATTATGCAAATTTTTACCTTAAAATTTGAAAACTCATCTGATCAAAGTACCATGAGAGTGTTATACACTTATCCTTATTTTAATATCATCCATACCTAATTGGGTTATCATAATTTTCCATAATTTTGATCTAATCTTGCTTAAAGTTGCTAACATTTGATCTTTATGTTTCAGGTTACAGTTCCAATGGAGTCCATTTAGAATGGGCAATGTCTTGGGTTCCATATCTTAATGTAAATTTCATCTTTTACTAACCTTTGGTCTATTTAAAATCAAATTGAAGTCATCATCTTGAGAACATCATTAAAATTACCCTAGCTCAAGTCCCTTTGAATCAATTCAAATTTGGTGAGAAAATTTTACAAGGGAACAATTTATCATGCCATGGACTTAGTTTAATTTTTATCCTAAGGTTTAGTCATGTTTATTAACATGACCAAACCTTAGTCTAAAATTTTTATGTTTGGTCTCTTTATTCTCCTGAGCCCCCTTGGCCCCTTTTTATTATCACATGGTCTAACTAATCAAAAGGTCCCTTTTACTATAAACTTAGCCTAAAAGCCTTACCCTAAAGTTCATTGTATTTATTAATAGAAAAAACTATAGGCTAAAACTATATGTTGTGTCTTTTATTATTCACAAGATCCCCTTTATTATGTCTCAAGATTAGCTGAAAATGTTTTTTCCTAAGGTCTTTCCCATGTTTATTAACATGAAATAAAACCATAGTCCAAAAACATGATGCTAAGTTATTTATTTTCTCAAGAATTAACTTAAAGATAATTTTCATCTACAAGATCAATGGTCTAAATTTTCTCAGATGATCAAGATCAATGGTACAAGATTAAATTTGAAAACTCAAAGCCCCATCCCTTATATAAAGTTCAAACATCTTCCAAAGATCAATGGTATGGATTTACTCATGCAATATTGATCTAATGGTGCATATCAAGTCAAAACTTCAACAAAGCTCTGAGACAAGAGAGAGGGTGATAATTTTCATATTCTCAACCATAGAACACTAAAAAACCAATGGCATTCAACCTTGCAGATCAACATCAAATAGAGCACATTTGTTCAAGTGAGGATGATCAGATGGTGTGTGATGAATGTTGAAAAGTCAAAATCCTTAGGGATTAACATGGATACAACATGTGGCATAACCGTGAGCGACAAATTAAAGTTGTAGCATATTTTAAAGATCGATGGTATGTGGATGAGCATACACATTATGATCAATGGTCTAAAAATTAGGAGGTACAATTAAACAGATCAAGATCAATGGAATATGATTACCCATGTAATAAAGATCAGCATTGCAAAATCAATGTTGACATTTCAACAAAGCTTAGAGTGTATGTAAAATTAATAAGTCTCATAACATTATAAATGTATCAAGTAGCAAATAATATTAAAGGTCTTATATAAAAATCAATGGTCCATGTTGATCTATATAAGGATGATCTAATGGTGCAAGATCAAAGTAGAATTTTCAAAAGGCAATGGTCACTTTTTAAATATGAATAAGAAAAATGCTATGAAAATGCCACATGGATACCATAATGATGCCACATCAAAGCAATGTAAATATAATATGCCAAGTGGAAGATCTTGTAGACTTGGGAAATGCAAGGGCATAAGTATGTAATCTAATTAGGATCTAAGTCATAAAGCATGCATAAGTTCAAATAGCTTCCACCATTAAAGCATTATAATAACCTTTAGGATAGCATTGAAAAGTATATAAAACTTGGTTCAACCTTGTGCTCATTATAATCAAGCCAAGGAGGTTGAATTATCTCTTGTGCAGGGATAATTTGATCTAGACTTGAACTATAGACCACTAACAAGCAATCTAGAGAAGCCCACAACCATGGCAGCTTGAAAAAGTGTTCCAAATGAATAAATTGAGCTTTATTTAACTTTAGATATAGAATAGAAGGTTTTCAAAGACACATAATTTGATGCTACAGTTATAAATATAAGGGACAATGATTGGTTGAGCTCATTCTAGACCATTAAGAACTAGTAACCCATCATGAGAGGAGATGCAAAGAGGCTATGCTATAATGATCAAGGGAATATTACAATAGAACAAAATTTATAAGAGACTACCATCTTATAAAACAAATATTATAGACTCAATATATATGAAAACACCATAATTAACTTGTTCAATTCCTTAAAGTTAGTTAGAACTAGGCAAGAAGCAGTGAATAAATGAAACACAATGGCTATAGGCCAAGTTGGCCAATGACAAGCCTCAAGCTACCAAGTCAAATAATTGATCAAGGCCTTGACTAAAAATCAAATCCTTGAATTTAGGATAGTCATCCTAGCCCATTCAAATATGGCTACAGATATATTAGGGGACAAAATTAAATCCTTGAACAACTAGTCTAAGCAGATAGAGGACATTTCTAAGGACCCCAAATAACTTGAAGATAAGATGTTACACATGTTGGATAGCCTGATAAAATATACCACCATACTTAGTCCTTTGGGTCTAATAACTAATGAGGATTTCAAGCACACAAATATTCAATTCATTCTAAAAGTGAGGAATCAAGGATAAGGGAAAATAAGGGTTTATAACAATAAGATCGGGGGCCTAATTTTGTCATCAAGATAAAGATAAGAGATGATAAGGGCATCAAAAAAAAATTGAAAATGAATGAAATGGATCTCAAGGGCCTAAAATACCAAGAAAAGGAATTATTCATGAAACCTATCATTGATCTCTAGTTGATCAATGAATAAATTCATAAAATGAAGATCTCACAAGGAAGATAGAAGGCTGTAATAGCACGAAGGTCCCAAAGTTAGTTTTGGAATATTCTTTGTAACTAGAATTGTATATTTTTTAAAATGGAATATTCTTTTTGTAAAGGCATGTACAACTTGTAAAGTATATTTCCTATAGGTCAGTATATTAGAAAAGATCATTTGTTCAAGAATGTAATACAAAGGATAGCTATCTTATACATATGTAATTTGTCAGTGCTGACTCACATACCTCACAAATGGTCTATATAAATAGGTATTTCCAATTTTAAAAAGGTGAGAGAGTTTTTAGAGCCAAAAAAATATTTGTGACTTTTGAGAAAATTAATATAAGCAAATAATTACACAAAGTTTTTCCACATTTGCTTGTGTGAATTGCTATCATATTTTCTCTCTCATTTGTCTAGTCTCATCTTCAAATTTGAAGGGTTCTTATGAATTTTTAATGTGTATATTTTAATTCAAAGTGGTTAATTTTGAGTAATGATAGATTAGTTGAAAATTGTTAGGTTTACTTCACTTCCTTTGTTTTTAATTCATCTGGGTTAATGCTATTTGCTTGCAAGGGTAAAATTCTTAAAGTAGATCTTGTTCTTATTTGCATCTTTTCACATCTTCCATGTAATTTTTCTTGATGTGTGGTAGGATTTCAGCTCATGATACTTCATGGTACATATTGGTTAAATGCATGCTCAGATGAAATTGGAACTTTGTCATAATGTTTGAAGAAAATATCAACAACACTTCTCTTTTCTATCCTACCCTTCCTTTTGCTCCTTTTTTATTAATTTACCTTATATTACTTTCACTGTGAATATTCATCTTAGTTCATATTTAGACTTAGTTTTGAGCATAATTCACTTTAAATAGCATATATCATCTTCAAAATTAAATATTAACTATTAAGCCACTATGGATCACCACCACCAACTAGTATAAATTTATGAAATAGTCAACCTATTTTACCTCTATTCGACCATGGATAATAGGATTATCAATACTAGAAACTCATGCAATGGATTATTTGAATATAGAAATGAGAAGTATTTTTTAAACACTACATGTTGACCTAGTGATACACATTTAGGTATCAATAAAATTGGCACTATAAGGAGAACAAGTTAAATCTTTGAAATTTACATCTTTACTAATTTTAGTGAATTCTATTCCAAAACTGATGTATTATTTGAATATTTGTGTTTCTTTTAACATATTTGTGTAAATATCATTGATCTTAATGGTCTCAAACCAATCTTTGTGCTTATTTAGACAAAGATGTTCTTCAAAGTTTGATGTTTAATTATGTTAAAAACAATTTAAAATCTACAAATCCAAGGCATTTGAGGCTAGTAATAGTTTTTAAATTCAAAAAATGATTCCATCTATACAACTTTGAGTTTATTTGAGTTTTAAACATGTAAATATCATTCATATTTACATGTTTGGACACATATTTGAGCTAATTTAGTTAAATATTGATTTTTTTATTGTTCTTGTGCAAAATTGGCTTAATGTGCAAGTTTGATCGACATTCTTCATAAAGATAAGGCTTAGACATTGTATTGAACACAAGGTTCAAAGATTTCAAATTAGAATTACCAATGATAAGGACCATATCATGTTTAGAGATAAGGGTTCCCCTTCATTCATTAGAAGTCCATAGGAGATCTAGGTGAGACAAAGGTAAGCATATAATTTCAAAGTCTCAACCAACTTCACTAATTTAGGGTGCTCTTGTGTTTAATCCCTATCAAGGTATGGATTGGCTAGGTGGTTATTCAATAAATGTGCTAGGTGTGGTACATGATCTTCCTCATAATCCTAAGAAATATTTTCCTAATTTTAGTCTTAATGGTGTTATAACTACTGAAGAACACATTAAACACTTCAAATATGCTTTTAAGACTTTTGAATGTTATTCATGAAGATTTATCATGAACATTATTTATGTTTACTTTAAAAGATGCTGCATATGAATGGTTCCTTAACCTTCATAAAAACTAA
This sequence comes from Torreya grandis, assembly GCA_037957365.1. Lineage (NCBI taxonomy): Eukaryota > Viridiplantae > Streptophyta > Pinopsida > Cupressales > Taxaceae > Torreya > Torreya grandis. Next base: position 855,704 of record JARHVA010003149.1, on the reverse strand, counting down.
ATAGCTAGATGGGATGATTTGATTAATTACTTTATTGATCAATTTGGTAAAAGCATTAGTCCATGTGTCCTATACCAAAAAATTACCATAGTTAAAAGAGACTCAAATGAGTCCATAAGAGATTTTAATGCTAGATTCTAGAAAATGTTCAACAAAACCATAACTCCTTATAGAACTGATGAGGCTTTTTTTGGGGGATCAAACCAACAATAGATTACAATTGTGAAAGCAATAAATGCGAAAATAAATCAGATAGACAAGTAACTAAAATGATAAATAGCACAGAACAAGATATACAAGAAAACACCCTAAAAACTTGTATTGAAACTCTTTACAATAGGAATACAATGAAGAAACTTCGTTCTTCCACATCTCTCTCAGATGCACACAAGATCTCTCACTAGATCTCTATTCCTCAAGAGCTCTCTCTCAAGTACACTCAAATCCAACAACCTGGATTGATGCAACTCTGTACTATCCTTCAAACATTCACAATGTTCTACTATTATAGTTCTACACTCTTCTACTACAATTCTAAGCTAAGAAGATCTTTCTTACATATAGAAATAGGAAACTTGAGCATGCTCTTACAACAAATAGTTAAGCCTCTTCAATAAGGGATCTAAAAATAATATTGCTAATAATAGAGAAGCGAGCTTGAGACTACAACTCAAACTCATCATGCAAACACTCGCTTCTGTCCACAGAAATCACTTTTTGGACACACAGGTAACTGACATCGGTTCCTGCCTGTTCGCCTGTGACCATCGTCAACCGACCCTACTGCCGACATCGATGCCTTTGCAACTGCTACTGACCGACGTCGGTCACTCCTGACCGACGCCGGCGTCTGTGTAGACCCGAACCTGTTTTAGTATGCTCCTTGGTGAAGCTTTTAGCTCCACACCCTAACAATCTCCCACTTGGAGATAAACTAGCTGCACCAACCTATACAGCAACATCTTCTAGCTCCTCCATCTTCAACTCAATCATGAAGACCAATAGAAGTTAAATGAAGATTCAACTTCTCTTTCGTAACTGGCTTTGTTAGCATATCAGCAAGATTCTTGTCTGTATGGATCTTCTCCAGCTTCAACTCACCATCTTCCAATACCTACCGTATGAAGTGGTACCTTAGCTGTATGTGCTTGGTTCTTGAATGAAAGGCCGAATTCTTGGCCAAATGGATTGCACTCTGACTGTCACTATATAATCTGCAACTCCCATGCTCCCTTCCAAGCTCTTCCATGAACTGTGTCATCCATATCATCTCCTTGCTAGCTTCTGTGGCTGCAATATACTCTGCTTCTATAGTTGACAAGGCAACAACCTTTTGCAACTTAGATATCCAGCTAACCGCCATTCCACCTACAGTAAAAACATAACCTGTGGTGCTCCTCCTGCCATCCAAATCCCCTGCCATATCTGAATCTACATAACCATGGAGAGAAGTATCTGAACCTCCATAGCATAAGTGCCTATTGCTGGTTCCTCTCAGATATCTAAGGATCCATTGAACTGCCTTCCAATGTTCCTTACCTGGATTGGCCATATACTTGCTTACTACTCCCACTGCTTGGGCAATATCTGGTCTAATACACACCATTGCATACATCAAACTCCCTACTGTGGAAGAATATGGAACCTTACTCATGTACTCTACCTCGTCATGTGAATTGGGACATTGTTATTTACTTAACTTAAAATGTCCAGCCATAGGTGTACTTACCGGTTTTGCATCCTGCATATTAAACCTCTCCAACACCTTGTTCACATAATCTTCTTGAGACAATATCAACCTGTGATTTTTTCTATCTCTCCTAATGCTCATGCCAAGGATCTTCTTCACTGCTCCCAAATCCTTCATAGCAAATGTTTGAGCTAACTTCACCTTAAGCTCAGAGATATCCTGCATGTGAGACCCTGCAACCAGCATGTCATCTACATACAACAATAGAATAATATATCTACCATTATCAAATCTCTTGAAATACGCACAATGGTCTGATTGACACCTACTGTAGCCGTGCTCAGTCATAAACCTGTCAAATTTTAAGTACCATTGCCTTGGAGCTTGCTTGAGGCCATACAAGCTTTTCTTCAACCTGCACACAAACTTCTCCTTACCCTTGACCTCAAAACCTTCTGGCTGTTCCATATAAATTTCCTCATCCAAATCTCCATGAAGAAACACTATCTTAACATCTAGCTGCTCGAGATGCAAATCCTCAAAAGCAACCAAAGACAATACAACCCTTATTGAAGTCATTTTAACAACTGGAGAAAAAATCTCACCAAAGTCAATACCTGGCTTTTGTGCAAATCCTTTCACTACTAATCTGGGCTTATATCACATCTGTCCATCCTCACCTTCCTTCAACCTGTAGGTCCATCTGTTCTTTAGTGTTCTCTTACCAGCTGGTAATTCAACCAAATCCCATGTTTGGTTCTCTCTTAAGGACTCCATCTCCTCAACCATGCCAAGCTCCCACTTACTCCTGGACTCCACCTGTAATGCTTCTTTAAAACTCTCTCGTTCTCCACCATCGGTTAGCAATAAATAATATAAGGAAGGAGATTATCTAATTGGAGGCTTACTTACCCTTTCAGACCTCCTGATGGGTGTCTTGGACTCGTTCTCAACAATCTGTCCACCCAAATTTTCTGACAGTGACCGACCTCGGCCACCTGCAGACCTGTTACTGGCCGACGCCGATTCTTTCTGATCGACGTCGGTGCCTGGTCTGCCAACGTTGGTCTCTATATGACCGACATTGGTTTCTGTACTGTCGATGCTGATTCCTAACCTGCCAATGTCGGTCTCTGTGTTTTCCTGTAAGTGATTATTTCTTTTTTCTGCGAGCTCATTTTGGACCATAACTTTGTCCAATTCACTATTGCTCTGCCCAGATTGATCTAGCTTCCTTATCTGATACTGTACATCACTCTTTCATTGAAAACAACATCACGACTCTTGATTACCTTGTTAGTTCCTAGATTCCAAAATCTGAAACCAAAATCATCTGAGCCATAGCCAATAAACATGCACCTCATAGACTTAGCATCAAGCTTCTTTCTATTTTCCTTATCTATGTGCACAAAGGCTTCACTACCAAAAACTTTGAGATATGAGAGATCTACATTTTTACCTATCCATGCCTCTTCTGGAATTCCACCATCCAGAGCTGTAGAGGGTCCTCTGTTAATCAGGTACACTGCGGTGTCAACTGCTTTTGCCCAAAACTCTAAGGGCAACCCTGCATGCAATCTCATACATCTTGCACGCTCCATGATAGTTCTGTTCATCCTTTCAGCAATACCATTCTACTGAGGTGTCCTTGGAACCATCCTTTGCCTACGGATTCCATGTGTATAACAATACAATTTGAACTTAAGACTACAGAACTCACCACCATTATCAGATCTCAGGCACTTAAATCTTTTGCCTGTTTCATTCTCAACCATAGCCTTCCAAAACTTAAAAGTCTCAAAAACATCAGATTTCTTTTTAATACAGTAGATCCATACCTTTCTTGTGGCATCATCTATGAATGTAACATAGTACTGTGATCCGCCAATAGAGGCTACCTGAGCCGGTCCCCACACGTCTGTGTGAACAAGCTGCAACTTCTGCCTTTTCTTAGTAGACCCAGTCTTGAGAAAACTAACCCTTTTCTATTTTCCAAATACACAATGCTCACAAAATTCTAGATCCATACTTTTTAAATCTGAAAGCATACCTTTAGACTTAAGAATTGACATCCCCTTCTCACTCATGTGGCCAAGCCTTGAGTGCCACAATTTACAATCCACATCTGAAGTAGATAAAACTGAAGGAGATTTGTTAGTAACACAATTACACAAATAGAGAGTACCTTCTCTCTTACCTCTGGCCATAACTAGTGCACCCTTGGTCACCTTCCAAGAATCTACTGTGAGAGTTACTGTACAACCCTCATCACCTAGCTTACCTACAGAAATCAAATTTCTCTTCAAACTAGGAACATGCATCATATCTCTCAACACCCATGTGTTGCCATTCTGCATCTTCAGCTGCACTTTACCTTTGCCAGTAATCTTACAAGGCTCATCATCCCCTAAATACACTATTCCAAAATCTCCATGGATATAGTCACTGAAATATTCTCTGTTAGGGGTAGCATGGAAAGATGCACCTGAATCTAATACCCAAGATTCTATGTTATTATGCAAAGAGAAAATTAAAGCATCCTGTGCAATACCTGCAACCTTGGCTTCTTCCTTTCCTTCGTGATGATTGTCCTCCTTAGGCTTTGACCAGCAATCTCTGCTTATGTGCCCCATCTTTCCACAATTCCAGCATTGTGGCTTCCTGCCATTCCTGGATTTGGATCTTCCTCTCACCTTAGACTTAGATCTTGATCTCCTCTTGCTCTTTTCTTTTTGCCTTCCCCTGCTCTCAAAATTTAAAGCATTCCTAGATGTCTCTTCTGTGCTTTTCCTGCGTATTTCCTCATTCAAGATAACACTAACAACATCCTCTACTTTCAAAATATTTGATGCAGATGCAATATTAGAAACTGCCATTACTAAGCCATGCCAGCTTTCAGGCAAAGAACATAATATTAAAAGAGATTTTATCTCATCTTCAAATACAATATTGACAGAACTTAACTGATTAACAATTCCATTGAAATCATTCAGATGAGTAGAAACAGATCCACCTTCATTCATATGCAAATTAAATAACTGCTTCATAAGATATACCTTATTTGAAGCTGAGGGTTTTTCATACATATTTGCTAACGTAGTCATCAACTCTACCGTTGTTTTTACCTGTGACAAATTAGATATCACAGTGGAGGCCAGACTCAGTCTTATAGACCCAAGAGCCTTTCTGTCAAGAACTTCCCATTCTTCATCATCCATGTCCTTGGGCTTCTTTGCTATCCCACCTAACGGTAAGTAGAGATCTTTCTGATATAGATAGTCCTCTATCTGCATTCTCCAATGTTGGTAGTTCTTGCCATTAAACTTTTCCATTCTCAACTTACTTTCTTCTACCATTGCTTCTCCCACTCAAACAGAAATCCCTACAGAAACCCCTGTGAGCAACCTATAATCCAAACACACTACACAGATCTGAACCACCTGTTAGTGAACCTGAGCTTTGATACCAATTATCAAGCTCTGAACCTATAACCAAGGCTCTGATACCACTTGTTGGGGGATCAAACCAATAATAGATTACAATTTTGAAAGCAATAAACGCAGAAATAAATCAGATAGACAAGTAACTGAAATGATAAATAGCACAGAACAAGATATACAAGAAAACACCCTAAAAACTTGTATTGAAACTCTTTACAATACAAATACAATGAAGAAACTTCGTTCTTCCACACCTCTCTCAGATGCACACAAGATCTCTCACTAGATCTCTATTCCTCAAGAGCTCTCTCTCAAGTACACTCAAATCCAACAACCTAGATTGATGCAACTCTGTACTGTCCTTCAAACATTCACAATGTTCTACTATTACAGTTTTACACTCTTCTACTACAATTCTAAGCTAAGAAGATCTTTCCTGCATATAGAAATAGGAAACTTGAGCATGCTCTTACAACAAACAGTTAAGCCTCTTCAATAAGGGCTCTAAAAATAATATTGCTAATAATAGAGACGCGAGCTTGAATCTACAACTCAAACTCATCATGCAAACACTCGCTTCTATCCATGAAAATTGCTTTCTGGACACACAGGTAACCGACATCGGTTCCTGCCTGTCGCCTGTGACCGTCGTCAGCCAACCCTACTGCCGATGTCGGTGCATCTGCAACTGCTACTGACCGACGTCGATCGCTCCTGACCGATGCCGGCATCTGTGTAGACCCGAACCTATTTTAGTATGCTCCTTGGTGAAGCTTTTAGCTCCACACCCTAACAACTTTTGCCTTAGAGATATACAAGGATGCCTTAGATCCCATGACGTTTATGTTGCTTAAAAGATCTACTCAAATAATTAATACACTATCCCTCGCTTATGATAAAGTTGTGATCATTAATGACCAAATGCATCTATAGGTCTAAATGACATACGATATTCCAAAAATTAATCCAAATTTTCTTATGTTATATTTCATTCATAACGTTAATCAAAATGTGCTTGTCTTAAATAAACTTCTAGTTCTAAACTAATTGCCTTTAAGCCATGCACATCCTAGCCAAAACTAGGATTTTTGAACAACTCTACCAATGGATCTCATCCACAAGACTAGAGAGATTTGATGCCTATAACTAGTAGCAATACTAAATTTCATAATTTTGAGGCACCCAAAATTGAGAATGATTTTATCTTAAAGATGGTTCAAAAGCTAAGCACTTATTTCATTCAACTATAAAAGTAAGTTGGCCATACTAGATAAAATTCCAATAGGAACTTCTCTTTCCAAAGATTCAATAGACCTTCAAATAGGTTTCAAAATAATAACAACAATATCCACAACAATGAGCCATCTTGTAATAAGAATGTGCATGATATAAATCTTGGTGATGTAGCTTTACCTAATTATTGTAGAGTTCATTTTAATTTAAAGCATGGTGAATTAGATTATCTAGAGTTTTGCGATGCTTTTGAATATATTTAAGAAGGATTGGATAGCTTTAAATTTGTATCTAATAAAGACAATGGTATAGTTACCTTAGATTTTACAAGTTCATCTAAATTTACTGATTCAACTCTCATGGTGGATACATTTGAGTTCTCATTCCAAAAATAGAATGAGCCTAAGGATATCCTTGAAGAGATATATTATTTTTAGTAATATCTAAAGAAGACATATCCTATAAGGAACAACGAATAGAAACAACCTTTGACTACCTCAATTCCTCCAAATAATTTTAACACTCCTCCTGATACTACAACAAACAATAATCTAGAACCTCCTAAGGGAAGTACCTCTAAATCTAATGTTGATGCATCAAATTATTCTAATAGGATTGGATACAATATAGTAAAGGACATGAAAAAGATCAAAGATAAAATTACCTTGCATGAGTTGACTCAGATTATATATCAAAGGAATTTGTTGTTGGAATATTTGTTTAATAAGCTTAATAAACCATAAAAATATGCACATGATAACGTTGCAATACATAAAAGTAAGGCAAACATTCTACCTTTCTTACTTACAATCAAGATCTTTGGTAAGAATTTGCATAATTATTTTTTATACTTTGGTGAATTTACAAATATTATGCCTAAAGCTATGTGTGAGAAATTAGGTTTGACTCCAATTAAATTTGATAGAGCTATAACTCAATTAGATAGATCAAGAGTCAAAGTGATTGGTGAATTATTGAATGTTCACATGCAGATTGCTTTTGAACCAAGGATCTAACAATTCATTGGCATCTAAGTGATATACATCCCTAATTCATATGAAATGATTTAAACTAGAGACTAAACCAAATCTCTAAATGGTTACATGTCTAATGACTATTTACATATGTGGTTACCTTAGAAAGGAGTTACAAATTAGATTAGGATAGAAAGGGAACCTAAAATGAAGCATATGATCATTGACTACAATTCAAATAATGAGAGGGTCAACATGGCTAACTCATATTTATGTGTTTACACTCTTGACACCACAAACATATGTAAATCTAAAACTTCTCATGCTATGCTTGGATTATAGAAGCTATATTTTGATGGTGATAGATGCAAATCAAGTTTTGGAGTAGGAGTGGTATTGATCAATCCCATTGGAAAAGAATACAATGCCTCTAACAAACTCCAATTCCCATGCACTAACAATTTCATAGAGTATGAAGCACTTATTCTTAGATTACAATTTACAATCAAACACAAGGTTAAGGAACGATTGGTTTTTAGTGATTCTAAACTAGTAGTTAATCAAGTAAAAAGTAAATATCAATGTAGATTATCCTATCTTAAGAAATATAAATTTAGAGTGTGGGACTTAATTGAATGTTTTGATGCTTTCAACATTGTGTCAATCCTTAGGAAAGAAAACAAGGCTGATGATGAACTTGATTCAGTTGCATCCATTCTTATGCCCAATCAAATTTACAAGTTACAAATCCTTATAATTAAATTAGTCCCATGTCCCTCAATGTCAAATAATGTCAACCATTTTCAAGTATATAGTGATGATCAATAGATAATAGACTTCATGACTAGCTAAGGAGTATTTGAGGGTCACATTATTGACGAAGCTATTGAAAATACCCTTGATGATGACAAAGTTGAAGAAAAACTTGATGATAAGTTCATTTAGTTGAGTAACAATAATATCCCCAAAGGGATGACAGCCTTAGAGATAATGTTTGATTTTGACAAACTAGATAAGACAATTAAGATCCCTAAGGTAGATGGGAAGGACTAAAATGCAATGGACCTAGGTTCCCAAGGTCAACCTCAACCGGTAAACATTGATACAGCCTGCACAAGAATTAAAACCAAGATCTCCAAAGATTTTTTGACCAAATATAAGTATGTAATATCATTGTCCTATAATTACTTAAAGATCTTTGATCCTAAGGTCATAACCCACACCGTACCTATAAAGGAAGCCTGCAAGCCATTTAGGAAAAAACAAAGGCCAGTCAACCCTATCTTAGAACCAATGGTATATAAAGAGGTCAAAAATTTACTAAATGATAAGATAGTATTTCCCATTAGAAACTCCACTTGGGTAGATAACCTAGTACTAGTTAGGAGGAAAAATGGAGAAATCAAATTCTGCATTAATTTTAGAAATTTGAATAGAACATCTAAAAATCATAATTACCCCTTACCTTCTCTTAATCAAGTAATATAAATTGTTTTTGTTTTTTCTATGATGTCTTTTCTTGATGGATTTTAAAGATACAATCAGGTGCTAGTGAACAAAGAAGATAGGATGAAGACTACTTTTACTACCATGTGGGGCACTTTTACCTACAAGAGAATGCCCTTTGGATTGATAAATGCCGGTGCAACCTTTAAAAAAGAAATGGATCATGCATTCTAAGGCCTCATTGGTAAGTTAATTATTATTTACATGGATGATTTGACTATATTTTGAAAAAATAAGGAAGATCACATCATGCACTTACAACAAGTATTTGAAATGTGTAGAAGGTATGAAATTTTTCTCAACCCAAACAAGAGCATTTTTAGAGTAATAGAGGGGAAATTTTTGGGATATGTTATAACTAAGAAGGTGATATCTATAGACCTAGATAGAGTAAATACAATATCAAATATATAACCCCCTATTAATAAGAAGGAATTAAAATCTTTCTTTGGTAAAATCAGCTTCATGAGGAAGTTTATTTCTAGTTTTTCAGAAATAGTGAGACCTCTAAATGACATGTTAAATAAATATTCTAAGATAAATTGGAATTAATAGACCAAAAAGTCATTAAAATAAATTAAAAAATCAATTGGATAATCCTATGTGCTAATAAGTCCATACTTTACTAAATACTTCTATCTTTACTCTTTTGCTTCTGCCCATACAATTACAATTGTCCTAACATAAAATATAGATAAATGTGACCATATTATTGCTTTCATGAGTAATAATTTTAAAAATGTTGAATTGAATTATTCTCTTGTTGAAAAACAAGCATGTGCTCTGGTTAAGGTAGTAAAGAAATTTAGGCATTATATGCTTAGAAATAAGGTACACATAATACTACCAAACCCTGCCACTAAGCCCAAGCTTAGTCAATGTGAACTTGGAGAAAGGAGAGGTAAGTGGATGTATATTATCTAAGAATATGATCTAGAGATAAATACCATAAAGTTGGTAAGATAACATGGTTTAATTTAGTTGATTTCTAATACTAATCCCAAATTTACTGCAATGTAAGTAGAATAACAAAATTTTCATCCCAATGATTGGTATGACCCTATTGATTATTTACTAATCAATGGATATTATCCTAAAAGGTTAAGTAGAGAGAAAAATAGATATTTAAGGCTCAAAGTAGCTCATTTCTTGATCAAGGATGGAGTGATGTACATGAAATTTTTTTAAGGCATTTACCTAAGGTGTGTTTCTAATAAATAGGTGGTTGAGATCTTGAACACTTTCCATGAAAAACTAGGAAGTGGACATCCATATAGAATGACTATAACCCATAAAATCCTCAATGTTGGTTATTATTGGCCTACTATCTTCAAGGATGCTCACAAGCATGTGAGAGAGTGTCACTCATGTCAAGTCTTCAACACTAAAGACCCCAAGGTATCCATGCCATTAAGGCCAATAATGATTGATAAACCCTTTGCCCAATGGGGATTGGATTTTATGGGAGTCATTAAACCCAATTCCTTTGATATTCACAAGTATGGTCTGACTGCTACTAACGACTGCACCAGATGGACCAAAGCAATGGCAACCAAATAGTTTAAGATTGAAGAGGTGATAAATTTCTTAAAATAAAACATATGCACAAGGTTTGGGACACCTATATCCCTAGTTTGTAATAATGCATATAACTTTATATCCATTGAGATGATTGAATGGGCATATGACAACAAAATTGTTCTCAAGTTATCATTAAACCATTACCCTCAAAGAAATGGAGTGTCTAAATCTACAAATAATAACTTGAAAAAATCCATAATTAAGTTTTTAGTTGGTAAACTAAGGACATGGAAAAAACTACTTAAGTACACCCTTAAGGTAGATAAAACAAGAGTCAAGTAATCTATTAAAGCATCACCATTCTTGCTAGTATATGGTAAAGAACCCATATTTCCCATAAAACTCAAGCTACCAACCTATAATTTTATGCAAGAGTACATATAAGAGGATCAAGAATTTTCAAGCTCAAGGTTGTTGGACATCATACAGATGGAAGATGCAAGAGAGAATTTTTTTTCCAACTTTAGTAGACACCAAACCACAGTCAAGAGGTGGTTTGACAAACATTCAAAGATAAATGTGCTTAGATAAGGAGACCTAGTTATTCTCTAAGACAAAGCCTTAGAACCAAAGGGAAAACATGGGAAGTTCACACCTATATGGATTGGTCCATATCAAATTACTAAGACCCTAGGAGATAACACCTTCAAATTAAAAGACTTACAAGGAGCAAAGTTTACATTTCCAACCATGGGCAATACCTCAAGCACTATTTATATACTATCCCACCTAGATTCTTCATGGAATGAACTATAAGACTAATTAGAGTTTGTTTAGGTAGAGCTTAGTTTAGTTTGTTTCATGTTTCTTTCCTTCTTTCCCCTTACTTATACATAGTGTTTGTATATATTTGTTCACTTGTCTCCTTTTCTTTCTATTGGTGTGCTTTTTACTTGGTGTGTTTGCTTTCCCTGATTTGTTCTTTGATTTTAATAAGTCTACTCTAGATATCCATTAACTCAAGATTCATATGATGCTCAAAAGGAAATCCATAATTTAGAAATGTAGGCATGTTTTCTCAACATTGGTTAACCATGGATTATTGGAATATGATATTAATGTTATAGTTTGGAGAAACTAATAAAGGCTAATGGTTAGGATAATTATTCCTTGGGATTTTGAGAATTGTTCTAATTTAAGTTTGGTTATAAGAAGGATTTCACATATAGGGTGAAAGATTAGATTATTAGGATATAGTCATGATTGCACTTACAAAAATATTAATTGCCTGGGACATGGTTTATAGCCAAAGATGATTGTTTGAAGATTAGACATTTGGATAAATCCCAAATCCTAGCTAATCTGGCTCCTAACCTTTGATATAAAGTCAAAATATCTAAAAAAATACAAAAAATAAGAACTTTTTTAAAGAATTTAAGAGCTTACTAATCAAAGGTGATTTTGGTAAACTCCATCAGGGATATAAACGCTTAGCTGGTAGTGGAGCAAGGCCTTGAGTGGAGCCAAACACATATCTATTAGGGCTATGGATGCTTGATTGGTAGTAGAGCAATGCCCAAGCCTTCACTGAGCTAAAACATGGTTCTTAATGAACATCCAAATATGTTGCAAGTCAATGTTAATGGTTAAAGTTATGAATCTAGAAGTTGTTTTCTAAATCCTATGATAATTAGTAAGTGGAACCAAATCACATATACATCATGTCCATGTCTTGATATTTGATCCTAATTATGAATGTGCAAGATTTATTCTAATAATGAACTAATCTTAATAATGGTTCCTGATCAAATGGAATAAGTATCCTAATTATTAGTTTAAACCAGAGTCTCTGAATTATAACATATTGCTATGATCCCCTATAATTCATCATTTGTTGAGGTCAACATACCCCCATTTTTGAAAAATGATTATGCAAATTTATACCTTAAATTTGAAAATTCATCTGATTAAAGTATCATGAGAGTGTTTTGTACTTTATCTTTATTTGAAGATCATCCACACCTAATTTGATTTGCATAATTATCGATAATTCTAATTTAATCTTGTCTAAAGTTACTAATATTTGATCTTTATGTTTCAAGTTACAGCTCCAATGGAGTTCATTTGAAATGGGCAATGTCTTGGGTTCTATATCTAGATGTCAATTTGATCTTTTACTAACCTTTGGTTTATTGAAAAGAAAATTGAAGTCATCATATTAAAACCCTCATTCAAATTACCCTAACTCAAGTAACTTTTAATCAAATTCAAATTTGGTAGGAATAATTTATGCATGAATAATTTATCATGCCATGGACTTAGTTTAATTTGTATCCTAAGGTTTAGTCATATTTATTAACATGACCAAACCTTAGTCTAATTTTTTTATGTTTGGTCTCTTTATTTTATTGATCCCCCTTGGTCCCTTTTTATTTCTACATGGTCTAACAAAATCAAGGGTCCTGTTTACTTTAGACTTAGCCTAAAATCCCTACTCTAAAGTTTGTTGTATTTATTAATATTATAAACCCTAGGCTAAAACTATATGCTATGTATTTTATTATTCATGAGGTCCCCTTTATTATGACTCAATCTTAGCTTAAAATATTTTTTCCTAAGGTCTTTCCCATGTTTATTAACATGAAATAAAACCATAGTCCAAAACCATTATGCTAAGTTCTTTATTTTCCCAAGCACTAACTTAAAGATCATTTTCATCTGCAAGATCAATGGTTTGCATTTTCTTAGATGATAGAGATAAATGGTATAAGATTAAAGTTGAAAAATCAAAGCCCTAGCCCTAAGATAAATTTTGAACATATTCTAAAGATCAACAATATGCATTTTCTTAGGTAGGATTTATCTAATGATACATATCTAGTTAAAAATTCAACATAGCCCTATGATAAGTGAGAGGGTGATAAGTGTCATGATCTCAACCAAAGAACACTCATAAACCAATGACATTCAACCTTGTGGATCAAGATCCAATTGAACATGTTTTCTTGGGTGAGGATGATCAGATAGGACATGATGAATGTTGAAAAGTAAAAATCCGTAGGGATGAACATGGACATGACAAATGTCATAATTGTGAGCCACAAATTAAATCTTGATAATATTTCAAAGATTGATGGTTCATGGATGATCATATAAATTTTGATCAATAGTCCATGTAGTAAGAGGTACAATTAAATAGATCAAAATCGATGGAGCATGATTTCCCATACAATCAAGATCAATGGTGTGAGATTAATGTTGATAGTTTAACAAAGCTCAAAGTTAATGCAAAAGTGACAAGTGTCATAATTGTGGGCAACATAGTAAGTAGCCAATAGAATTTGAGTTCTCAAATCAAGATTGATTATCTATGTTTATCTATGTAAGGATGATCCAATGGTAAGAGATCAAAGTAGAATTTTCAAAAGGCAATGGTCACTTTTTAAACATGAATGAGAAAAATATGCCATGAAAATTCTGCATAGATTCCATGTCAGAGCCATGTAAGTATAAAATTCCAAGTGGAAGATCTTATAGACCTGATAAATACAAAGGCATAAATATGTAGTCTAATTTGGATCTAAGTCACAAAGTATGTATGCACAATTTCAAACATTTTCCACCAATAAAGCATTATAAAAACCTTTAAGATAGCCCTGGTAAGTATATAAACCCTAGTTTGACCTTGTGATCATCATAATCAAGCCAAGGAGGTTTAATTATCTCTTGTGTAAGGATAATTTGATTTAGAATTAAACTATAGAACACTATCAAGTAATTTAGAGAAGCCCATAGCCATGGTAGCCCAAAAAAGTTTTCCAAGGGAAGAAATAGAGCTCTATCTAACTTTATATATATAAGAGAAGGTTTTAAAAGACACATAATTTGATGTTATAATTATAAATACAACATAAAACAATTGGTAAAACTCATTTTGGACCATTGAGAACAACAACCCATCACTAGATTAAAACATTTATACAAGAAGGCTCTGCTATAATGATCAATTACATCCTACAATAGAACAAAATTTAGAAGATACTACCATCTTGTTAATCCAAGAAGACAAACTCAATCTATACGAGGACACCATAATTAACTTGTTGAATTCCTTAAAGTCAGTTAGAACCAAGTAAGAAGTAGTGAACAAATGAAGCACAATGGCTATAGGCCAAGCTGACCAATGGCAAGCCTCAAGCTACCAATTCAAATACTTGATCAAGGCCTTGACTAAAAATCAAATCCTTGAATTCAAGACATTCAATCTAGTCCATTCAAATATGGCTATGGAAATATTGGGAGACAAAATCAAAGCCATAAACAACTAGTCTAAGTAGATAGAAGAAATTTCTAAGGACCCCAAACAATAGGAAGATAAGGTGTTACACATTTTGGATAGCCTAATCAAAGAACCCACCACACTTAGTCCTTTGGGTCTGATAACTAATGAGGAGTTGAAGCATAAAACTATTTAATTCATGCTAAAAGTGATGAATCAAAGACAAGGGAAAATAGGGGCTGATAACAAGAAGATCAAGGGCCTAGTTTTATCATCAAAATAAAAGATAGGAGTTGTTAGGGGTATCACACAAGATTTGGAAAGGATTGAGAGGGATCTCAAAGGCCTAGAAGACCAATAAAAGGATTTTTTTTCAAAACCTATCATTTCTCTCTAGATGATCAATGAATACCATAATAAAATGAAGATCTTGCAAGGAAGACATAAGGTTGTAGTAGCACCAGGGTCCCAAAGTTAGTTTTGGAATATTCTTTTGTAACTAACATTTTATATTTTTTGAAATGGATTTTTTTTTATAAAGGCATGTACAACTTGTAAAGTACATTTCCTATAAATTAGTATATTAGAAAATATCATTTGTTCTAGAATGTAATAGAAAGGATAGTTGTCTTATACACATGTACAAATGTAATTTGTCATTACTGACTTGTATACCTCATGAATGGTCTATATAAAGAGGTATTACCAATTGTGAAAAGGGGATATAGTTTTTAGAGCCAAAAAAATATTTGTAACTTTTGAGAAAATTTATATAAGCAAAGAATTCTATAAATTTTATCATCATTTGCTTGTGTGAATTTATATCATGGTTTCTCTCTCATTTTTCTGGTGTCATCTTCAAATTTTAGGGGGTTTTATGAATTTTGAATGTGCATCTTTTAATGCAGAGTTCCTAATTTGGGCTAATTTTATATTAGTTGAAAGTTCTTAGGTTTAATTTACTTCCTTTGCTCTTCTTCCATCTAGGCTAATGTTATTTGATTATAGGGGTAAAAATCTGAAAGTAAATCTTGTTCTTATTTGCATATTTCTATATCTTCCATAGGAGTTTGCCTGATGTGTGGTAGGATTTAAGCTCATGCTACTTCATGTTGTTTATTGGTTAAATGCATGTTCAAATGAAATTAGAACTTTGTTGTAATGTCTAAATCAAAGATTAAAAACACTTCTCTTTTTTACCCTACCCTTCCTTTTTCTCCTTTTTTATCAATTCACCTTAGATTAGTTTCATTGTGAATATTCATCTTAGTTTATCTTTAGATTGAGTTTTGAGCATAATTTCATTTAAATAACATAGATCGTCATCAAAATCAAAGATTAACTATTAAGCCATGGTAGCTCCCAACCACCAACCAATATAAATTTTTGAAATAGTCAAACTATTCTACCTCTATTCCACTGGGGATAAGAATATTATCACAACCAAAAAATCATGTAATGGATTCTTTGAATCCAAAAATGAGAAGTGTTTTTTAAACACTATGTGTTGACATAGTGATACACATTTAGGTATCAAAAATTTATTTCATAAATTTTTATTTTGATTTAAGTTATTGTGCATGTTTAAAACACACCTCAAAAGAGTGGGAATACATAGTGGTTTATCTTAGAGACTAATCCCACTCAGTATAATACACAGATAGGCACAAGTAAAATTTTACAATCCTCATAAAGTAGATCACATATCATAATCAAAATGCAGTCAAAAAAATAGTTTAGATATAAGTGATCAAAATTGAAATAATCACATCCATCTATTGTAAAAATAGGGAAATATTATCATATATCTAAAAAATTATTCAATTCTAAAATATATCATAATATCAGGTAGTCTATATCAATTTGCAACAAGTTCACAGTCTCAGTTCTCAAAATTTACTTAGATTTTCTTCATTTTGGGGGATCATAATTGGCATGTTTTTGATATTAATACACAATTTTTGGATCATAATTTAATTTTTTATTACTCAATATCATAATATATATACACCAAATATCATATTGGGGGAATGTGTATAGCACATGGCTTTGTCCTTACCTAGTTTTACACCAGTTTTGTAGATGAAATGGAAACACTTGTCAGTATCCATGCTATATACACCAAACTCAAATTATAAAAACTATTTGAACTAGTTTTGTGTCATTTTTCACCATATATGAGACTTATTACATTTTCAATAGTTAATTCATCCCTTTTTCCCACTAATTTTACACTAATTTTGCAGTAGAACATTCCATCATGATTCATATAGGGATTCCAGGTTATTTCACTACCTTGATTATGTAATGATGGAGTGAAGAATACCTTGATTTATTAATAAAAATATACTAATAAATTAGGATTAGGTCATAATAAATCAAATGTAATCTTTAATCTTCAAGTGGCCTACCCTATACAACCACTAGTTTGTGCACCAAAAATACAACGATTTGCATACCCAATTCAGTGTATTTATTACTTATTATTAGATTTATAATTTCTATTGTCTTATATATTTTATTATAATCTTAATTAAATAATTATTTTACACATGTTTCATTACAGGTTTGTGTGAAGCATGGTTTAGTGTTGTGGCCTACATTTAAGACTGCACTTCATAAGAAAGTTCAGGTATGCACTTTTTATTTTTACTCTAGTAATTTTGATTTGTTGAATTAATATAATAAAAGGGGTGGAAATATAGAAACATAAATTAATATTTAAGATAAAATCATGCACTTTTTATTACCCTTTTGACACATGTAGCTCATGACCTATTATAGGGTATTTTGACCACTTTCTTTCACTTTTTGCATGATGACTCACTATTTCAAAAGCTTGAAATCACTTCATAATGTCTCCATACAAATTTATTAGTATCATAGGCTCATGTTTAAATTAATTAATACCTTCATATTATCTCTTATTTCCCTTCGGATAGGATCACACCATTGCGACAATAGTTCACCCCATTGTTGTCCACCCCCAAAAAAATTCCCTCCCACCAACTAATGACTATTTTCTAAAATTCAAATTTTTGTAAGGATTGGACCATAATTTTTAGCAAGCCTCATCAAAATAATTCCAAAAATACTATTATATAAGCACATTCCAAATTAATTTTCACACAAGAGGCTTCCACACAGAAAAGCAATAAAATTCTAATAGCAAGTTGAGATAAAAATTCCTATTTCTCCCAATTTTGATCATATAGAGCCATAATATCCCTAAGCTAAAGTTTAAATACACCTACAAGATTAAAAATAATGATTGAATCACTTAATTACACCAATATTTCACTAGTATTTAGCATTTTTTACTAGTATCACACACACCATCATAACATGGGAGAAGTATAAGGAGTTTTATCCTAATTTGTAGTATTGGTAAATAGGCAACACTTAACATAGGGGGTGTTGAGGTCAATTCAAACTTTAACCATTAATCCATTTTTACTCCATGATTGCATCGTGCCATTTTATTTATTTATTTATGGATTTCACGTGTAAAATCGATTACATAGTGGCTACCAAAGCAAATCAAAAGCTCCCACATAGTATAAAGAATAAATAGGTGAAGCAACATAGAACCCATAAATATTAAGATCATCTTCTACTAGAAATCAACATATCCTAAAGAAAATAACACATCCTACCTTATCCAGTTACTACACTCTTATCCATGAATATTGATAGCTATTGTTCCTAGTCTATACATACTCAACATATTCATCCTATCAGTCTTGGATCTAGAATCATCATGCATATCAATTTTTTTATCTAATTTTATATTTTATCTATTAAACTTATTAAATTTAGTAAGTTTCTAGATTTAAAAAGTTTCAAATAAGTTTGTGTCATTTATTGCATATATGTAGCATTTTATTTTTTCTCAATAGTTTTCTCATTTAGGGTCTAGCATTCTCCTAGTTACTCAAATTTGATAAAATAGTTTTTGAATTAGTTCAAAATTAGAATACAAATACATATAAGCTAAATACTTATACAAACTTTGGTATATGTAATGTAAATGTCATACAAATGAATATTTAAATAGATTATTATATTGGTTAGATTGAATGGAAAATTAAGTCATTCCATATCATGTGTTGGCACTAATTGATTCAAATTCAAAGCATGAACAAAGTCCATGCATTAATGAATTTAGTTTATTATATTGGCATTAATTACATAAAATCTTTGGGCATGATCACTTTTCATGGACATACACACTATTAAAATTTTATATTATGGCATCGACGGTAATTATAAGTGATCACATTTAATATATAATTTCATCTATAGTGGTTTATTTAGTTAAATGGGCAATGTAGTTGAGGTTCAATAATGACCAATGGACTAAGAATTACTCAAAGTGAGCCTAATATGTGATTCCAATGTTTCATATTAAGGTTTAAAATTAGTCAAATAAATAATGTTGTTTAGGTATAATGATGTTCAACAACCTAGGCACTAATCTATGAGTCCAATATGAGGCTCCCTCTTTTAGTTGATTTAATATCAGTGAAATAAATAGTGCAATTGAGGTTCAAAAATGTTTAATGGCATAGGCACAACTCCCAAAATTATTTGGGATATTTTCCATTTACCTATCCATGAAATTAACAAGACTAAAATCACCCTTCTCTATTTTGATCAGGTCAACTAATGACACATGGCATATCTACTCTTCTCAGCATGAGCATACTCCAAGAGTAACATAGTATCACATGCATACATGTGTAGTTTTTATCTAAAAATATTTTGATTTTTTATTATGAATAATTCATTTAGAAAATAATATATGTGATTACATATGTCATTTATTATAGTGACACATGGACACTATGGAATATTGTGGCAATCAAAGGTGTAAGTTCACAATCGCCAATGCAAGTTTGCATTCTTTTTATCCCTTTAAACTAGAATTTGTATTTACACTTAAATAATATATTAAAGGGAAAAAAATTTAGATACCCAAAATTGATACAATCCTTATTTTAATAATTATTTTATGTGACTTCCTATGTATATATTCTCCCTTATGAATAAGTAACTATTTGGTGTGTTTGTCTTGGTCTTTTATCATCTTCTTGAATTTATTTAACTATGCAATAATTTGTATCATTTACGTATTTATTTATTGTTTCACAATGATCTATGGTCCTATTTTACTTAAAATTAAATTTTAATTAAATTTATAATTAATCCATAATTTACAAATGCTAATGTTTATGAAGTCATCTAAGAATTTTGGAAATGTCTAGGAACCTTTTTCAAATCTATTTTGGGCATGTTTCCTTTTAAGCCATTTATTTCACACATGTGATTTATCTTGGATCATATTTTTTATGAAATTATATAAAAAAACCCTTGAATAAATTTATGGAAAATATTCATTATTATAAGCAATATATATAAAGTGCAGACTACTATTATCTCATTATCAATTAAATTTTTTTAAGTTTCTAAGGTCAATTTATTTTTTCATGCTTCTATCATAGGATTTTCTTGGTGAAATAGAATCTAGATTTGTGTCCAAATGGATTGGAAAACAATAAAATTATATGGATAAATACATGTGTTTTTATCTCTCTTTGGATCATTTTAAATGTAGGTAGCACTCAACTCATTGACAAGGATTGGCTAATGTCAGTCCAATCCAAAACACTAAACCTTTTGTGGGGTTTTCTAATAAAAATTACAAGAGCTATGATTTGTAAAAATGAGATAATTTTTTTTATCTACATAGGTTTTATGGTTATTGAACATGTAAAAAAATACTCAACTCATTGACAAGGATTGGCTAATGTCAGTCCAATCCAAAACACTAAACCTTTTGTGGGGTTTTCTAATAAAAATTACAAGAGCTATGATTTGTAAAAATGAGATAATTTTTTTTATCTACATAGGTTTTATGGTGATTGAACATGTAGGTGTATAGGTTTGAGCCAAAATACTCATACTCTACCTCATTAAAAATGTTCATTAGAATCAGATGAAACCATCAATATGAAATTGTCTAAGAATTATGGACTCATCATGTGTAGGTGTTGTAGTGCATTCCTAATATGAACCCATTTATAAATTTTTATAGACTACACTTTATAGATATCAACATAATCACAATATAGAAAACATAAATAATCTTAGATATCTTTACCCCTTAGACGATTGATCATTTCTATATTTATCATGTGTAAAAAATTATAGGTAGTATTCAATTTGTATGATTTTTTATTTATATTTTAAAATTTTGATATGAAAGTTTTATTTTTTTATATGACACTAATAAAAAATAAATCAAAACACAATTAAATTTGGTTTACATAATCAATCCATGTCATCATCAAACATAGTAAAGTACATCATACATAAAATATAGCACTTTAGAGAGTATATTTAAGATAAATTCATGTGTAATTAGTCTAATTAAATCCATATGATCAATATATTGGTCATAGATTAGTAATACAGTGTACCAATTTATCCTTAGTCTAGGCTTGCCTTGTCTAGTGTACCAATATGCCCTTAGTCTAGGCCTGCAACCAATGTAGGAAGGTAGCCCCTAAGTATAGGAATGTTCCACATCTATATATCCATCTCATATATTACATGCATCTCTTAAATCCTACTCATGTATACCATAAAAATCATGTTTGAAAAATATAGATATGTAATCTTTCATGAATCTATGATAAATAACATAAAAGAATCATGTATAGTAGCAATACATGCCATGTATAGGTCCTAATTTTTTATTTTTAAAATATTTTATTTTTTCACATTTTTTAATTATTTTTTTGTATTTTTTATTTGAGTTGTGTTCATTCTAACCAATTATCCATGTAATGGGATATTCATATGTACTTCCTAATCAATCAAGGAAAATTTTACTTGCCTTGGGTGAATAGTAACATAAGTATCTATATCTAAATTTGAGAAGTGATATCATGGTGTAACATAGCCATCATTGTTGTCATATCCAACATGAACTTGTATACCATGTTTAGATATAGAAAAAATAGTAACCTATGATTTTTTATGTACCCAAGGAGTATGATATTGTGTTCCCTATGGAGTACATAGAGTGATCTACAGAACCAACTTAGTATGTAACATACATAGGCCTATGGTGAAATATATGTTGAAGCACTAGTTTTTGAGGAATATATAATCCTATATAGGTTGTGAAATTGTTTTGGGGTAGGTTTTTTAAGGAAATGTCTCTAATTAAATAAGAACTCAAAGGAAATACCTATAATTGTAATCACTCTGGGGTTATATATATACTTCACACATTTGTGTATGAAATATGGTACTACATGTATCTTGTGTATCCAATGATGCCCTAGTAATATTTCAAATTCCTCCATATTGAGAAATACTAAGAATAAAGTATCTAATACTTTAGGCCCAGCCATAAGTGGTAACACAAGAATCCCAAGAAGGTTTTACCTCTTCCCATCAAATATTTTCATTATTTTTGTTGTTCCAATAAATTCATCATGTATGTATCCAATAATAGTAAGTAGTGTCATTATTGAAAAAATATATTTTGACCCATTATCCATTATGACACTATTTATAGGTTATGAGTTAATGTAGGTGCACATAAATAATAACACATTGATATAATCATCATCAAAAATATCTTACTCATCAAAATTTTAGTAGTTCTATGTAATTATGTATCCTTAAGTATACCAATGAGACCATCAATAAGATGTTCCTTGTCATTTTTATAAGTTTTATTTAATTTAATATTAATATTGGTTTCTATTTCCCTATGATTTGGAAAGGGATCAAAAAATATTTTCAATTTCTCATTTCCATCAGAATATTACTCTTAATCACTCATAGATGTGCTAATATCATATATATAAACAATTTCATCATCAGTTACATCTATTATCCTATGCATTTATTTGAAATATTTGTTTGTAGAGTGTCTTGTGTAGTTGTGATAATCATAGTATGTATTTATGTTGAAATTCTTAAATGGTTCCCTATTATTTTCAACCTCATTTTAGGGAGGGAGAGATATGATATTTTACTAAATTAACTTTTGCAGTATCTTTTGATGATGTTTGATAATCATGAAAACTACCTACATTATGGGGCTAATAGGACAATCTAATCACTAGGTTATGACACTTCATTAACTATTACCTTTGTGTCATTATTAGTATCATTTTATTTAGTTTTTAAATTTGTTTCGATCTAAAAGTTCACACCAAAATTAGATGGAGTCTTGGACCCATACTTTAGTTTTTTCATATCAAGGAGCTTAAATTCAATGTCTTTGATGTATGACACAAGTCACTAAAAAATTATTATTTTTTAAACATAATGAAATAATATAATAGAGAAATAAATATTTCTTTAAATATTAAATAGTTTATCAACCATAGATTTTGTAATCTTAGAGAGCATGGTCATGTGTTGAAGCACACAATCATTGATGGGTTCATTGGGTCCTTGCTTAAGTTTTAAAATGTTATCATAGGAAAAGTTCATACTAATGTTGATTAAAAAGTGTGTTAATAACTAATAGGCCAATGGATTTAAGGCATACACCAATTTTATGGGGATGTCATATAACCATCATGTATTCCTTAAGACTCCATGAAAATAACTTAGTTGACAAATTTTCCTTTGATGCATAGTCCAAACATGGTGTGTGAGAGGGTCTAAGGTGTTGTTTTGGATCACGTTTACCATAATATAGTATAATATTAAGTGATAAAAATAATGTAATGGATAATTTAAAATCTCTAAGACCAATGGAATGTGTAAAAATGCTTTCGAATCAATCAAATGACCTACTCTAGAAGAACCTTATTCTAGTTGTAAAACCTTAGATTTAATTTCAAGGATCATTTACATAAGTATATAAGCATCAGATATATAAAATTATGTAGTAATGGTTGATGTCACATTATAGCCATCATATGACACATAAAATTATTCTATATAGGGATATCCATAAAACTCTAATCGAAACTATGTGTTTCCACCACATTATGAGTGGGCATAATATGTGTGACCATAGGTGTAAACATATATAAACTAGTAATAATAATAGTGTTATGAACACCTATTGTATATTTTTCACATCTAAAAGTTAGATTATTATCACCGAGGGGATAATTTTTTTCATTATATGTGAAAACCTTATAAACCTTTATCTTTTAAATTATATGGTTAGCTTTAGAGATTATTTAAATTGTTGTGTTACATACAATTTTTTCCCCTAAAATTAGAAATAGTTGTAACTTTTCCATGATCTACAACATTAAGTTCATCAAGATATATCATATCATGACATTCAGTATTAAGTTCATTATCCTCTTCATAATTTATTTCAAGTTTAGGCATATCATCATTAATAGTATTCTCAAATACTTCTACATGTTCATTAGTAACATTTACATCACTAAAATATTTAAAAAAAATTATATTTCCTTTTTAGCCATTTTATTTTACACACACATGGTTGAGCCAAGGGGATTTTATTAAGATCAATTTTAATAATGATTAAACTATCACTTCATCTTATAAGGATAAAAAAGATATAATTTTTTTATGGCATATAATATGATCATGAAAATCATTAAGAGTGCTAGAGCTAAGGATGGATATATTATTTCTTTATAATGGGAACTTAGAAATGAAATATAAAAATCTATGAGAACCTAGGTTTTTCTTGTGCTTGAAATAAATGTCATGTTCGTAAATATGTTTTAACTTATTTTGGATTTAGTTAACCAAGCAAGATAAAACATTGAATATTCATATTTTATAATATATGTCTAAATATCACATATTTGAATGTAAAAAGTAGATTGATATTTATTCATTACACTTACTATTTATATAAATGAGCAAGAGCAAAGGGTACTTATAATTTTTTTGTGCTATTCTAGTATGTGTTTGTGTAAAGTCATAAAAATGCCTAAAAATATACTTGTGGTCATTTGAATCTAAAGAATGACTATCATATTCTACCTAGATGGATCTATTAATCCTTATAGGCTTGTTTATACCAAAATTTTTGACTATTTTTGAAAAGTGTATATGTTTTTTTCCTAGTCTATTCCACCAAAAATCACTATGCAATCTCAAAAATATTTGTCTTATGCATTCTCAAATGTTCAAACCTTTGTGCACTTTAGAAACTTGGTTTGTCATATAAAAAATATTAGAAATATGGGTTGGATAGCCCTAGCCACACCCCACTATATGGTTAAACATTACCTAAATTAAAATACTCTAAATATTTTTTTAAATCCACATGTAGTTATCCCACCTATGTGCATGTGTTTTCAATGGTGTTCCACTAGTTGTAGGTAACCTATTTGGCTTTCAAAACTTGACAATATACAACTTTGACCTTATATTAGGTATTCAGACTTGAATTAGTGACTATTTCATTGATGGATTTTAATATTTGGATGATTTAATTCAATGCATCAAGGATGTATAATATTAAATTAAAATATACTCACCATCCATGATCAAATATTCAAACCATTAGCACAGTACAAAGCATAATCCATTAGACATAGTAAGAAGAGGAATATAAAAGTCTTTAAATAAAGAATATATAATATAATGTATAATGGAGATGAGAGGTATAAATATCTTGTGTAATAACAAGTTCCCTTTCCCTATTAGTTTCATTAAAGGTTTATTCCACAAAGGGTGGTAGCACATGTGAGGTAAGTATCAAATGCATGCTTCTCTAGACATGTGCACACATTAATTATACTTATTAGAAAATCTAGCTTCCTAAATTAACCTTAAGATTAGTTCACATATAATAATTCATTAACACCCCCACTTAAGTACAACTAAGGGAGTTTTATAAAAAGTAATGAAGTAAATAATACTCTAATAATGTGTCCCAAAAACTAGGCCTGATGAGGTACTCATGTATAATAAGTACATACTAGAAAAAATAAATATGCCACAAGGGTCTCTTAAAAATATAGTTACAATAATAAAATAATTTTAAAGAATGTGTTTGGTGGATATAAAGTCACTAAGGAACTCAATTTTATATGAGCAGTATGGATCCATGACTTGATCGTAAAAAAACAACTGATGTTCTATTCACCAGAGTAGATCCTTACAAAAAGGAGACTGACAAAATTGTCAAAAGTGAACATAATTTCACCAAAATAAATTTGAACAATTGATTGAAATAGAATATGTGGTGCACCAAGGGTTATCAAGAGACACAAGGCCCAAATAATTAGGATTTACACCACACACCCCCAAACTATTTATTAGGTGGCATGACACAAAAAACATGTCTTTGAGGATGAATCCAAATACTCAAACACAAATAATCTAACATTATATGCAATGGAATAACTCCACATCAAGTTGAATGATATTTTCAAACTATCTAAGAAGAAAATATAATATTGGATTCACCATAATAGTTATACTTTAGGCTATATGATATTATCAACATGTTGAAGAAGTGCCAAAGATGTGTGTGTGTGTGTGTGTGTGTGTGTGTGTGTGTGTGTGTGTGTGTGTGTGTGTGTGTGTGTGTGTGTGTGTGTGTGTGTGTGTGTGTGTGTGTGTGTGTGTGTGTCTTTGGCACTTCTTCAACATGTTGATAATATCATATAGCCTAAAGTATAACTATTATGGTGAATCCAATATTATCTTTTCTTCTTAGATAGTTTGAAAATATCATTCAACTTGATATATATATATATACACACACACACACACTTCTTCAACATGTTGATAATATCATATAGCCTAAAGTATAACTATTATGGTGAATCCAATATTATCTTTTCTTCTTAGATAGTTTGAAAATATCATTCAACTTGATATATATATATATATATATATATATATATATATATATATATATATATATATATATATATATATATATATATATATATATATATATATATATATATATATCATAAGAAGATAAGATGGACCTAGTGGTGATGGGAGAATTAATCAATTGAAATAATTAAAAGGATATGAATAATATATCACCCATACATGAAGGTAAATGAGGGTAAAGTAGGGAAACCCACATGGTACTTTATACCTCAGTGAAACTTCAAAATGATCCCATAAAATTAAAAACCCAGCAAATGATGTAAGTAACTAGTGAATGTTTTTAGTATGCATAATATGCCATCACTAACAAGATATTTTATCATTAAAACAACTAACAAAATGAGGGTTAAACCAATACAATGAGCATCAAAAGGAAACATGAGCAATGTGCATATGAGGCATTTGAATAGTGTAGGATTCACACCTATAGATTTCTCACTAAGAATGCTTACAATCTCATAAAAATGATCCTAAATCCATCTTAAATGAATATATATGGTAGAATAAGATGTCTAAAAATAATTGGGTGTGAATTTCATGACTAGTCTAGGCAAAGAAATAATTGAATGCATGTTAGAATGATTAGTATTAATTAAAGTAGATCTTATGTGTTACTTAATATCCTCGTGAAGAATAGAGTGAGAAAAAGTTGGAGCTTTACCATTAATATGTCCTAAAAAATATTCAAAACTTGTTGAATAACCAATTTCATGGTGATAATTCCAATGAATATGATATATAGGAGAAATAATACCATGTGAATTATGACAATACCTTCACTAAGATATCCCATGGAATGAAGCATGTGAAAATAGAAGGCAGTATTATTCTTCTCAAAATAACTATGTGGATCTAAGGTGGATCTAAAATGGGACAAATAGAATGTGCAACAATATAAGCAATAGTCTTAGAAAAAACATTAATATTTGATACAATAGATGGACTAAATATTGATAACTCAGGTCATTATGTGTAGGATCAATGTCTATATGTGGAATATGATTAGTGTACCGTAAGTCTAAAATATAAATTTAATGATACAATTCTAAAATTTTGTGTCAAAACAAATGAATGAGGGTGTCCTTATTGTAAATGAGGGAGAGGATAATGTAATTTTACTTATTGATATTCTGGTTCTCTTCTACAAATTTTACCATGTCTTCTTGTAGTGGAGAAAATTAGAAAAGAACATGGAGTTTTATAACTATACAGTGTGTAAATTTAAGTAACAAAACATTATAAGAAGTAAAATAAAAGCCTCAAAAAACACACTCAACTAGATGAAATACCCCCCCTGACAACTACTTATAAATACGTAGTTTTGTATAATTATTTTCCTAAGTATAAATAGGATTGGAAATTTGTAAAGAGTGTGGTTGCATGATATTTTTACAAGTATAATTTAGAGACAAAGTAGAATAAATGTGATAATTAATTTATGAAGAGCACAAATACTCACACACTTTTAAAAAAATGATTCTCTAATATATATTTTTTTGTCAAAAGATATATCCTTTAGAAGGTCCAAAAAACTATGAATGTGAAGAAAATTCTAGAACAAACTCAAAATTATAGTAAATTGGTTTCTCAAGTTAAAAAATTGAATGCACCAATGTGAAGAGATCAAAAAAGTCACAATGAAAAACAAAATTGACCTACAAGTGCCTCCAAATGATTGAGAACTAACTGTGAAAATTTATAATAAAAAAATGAAACCTTTAATGGTGCAAATGAGGAAATACATTTGAAAAAAAAATGAAAAATAGCTTCTATGAATAATTGAACCCTTGACCTCCAAACTAGTTAAGGGTTTAAAAAAAAAACTATGTCCATTCCACCATTCAAAGCATTTTAAAATTATAATGTAAAAATAGTTATTTAAAATTCAACAAAGGCACAACTAGTATTTCAAAAAATATATAAATGAAACATTTTAAAATGTGGTTGAGTGGGAGATCCATGGTGTTTTTTGGTCAATCAATGCTAATATAGATTTTATGTGGCCATTGCACTATCCAATATCACAATATTAATAACCCAAATGCTAATATAAGTGTCATTATATATGTCAATCCAAAGTTAAGTAGTAGAGCCATATGATAATAAAGAATATGGTTGATTATTGACCACAACAAAGGACCATGGATACTGTTAGAGGATCCACAGTCGAACATACAATGCTCAATGTAATGACCTTCAAATTTTATCAATATTGACATCATTGAGTAGGAAGTTAAGTTACAGTTGGGTAGCAATGAATGAAGGCAACACTTTTTAAAAAAAATATAATGCCTTTCAGCACAAATCCAAATTTAAGTTTACATCATTGAAGGATATAAGCTCTAATGAAAATAATGCAGTGTGAATGTTGAGCTCAAAAGAAAGAATCATATAGATCTAGGGGCTTATTCATATGACATATGACTAGTGAAATGTTAGACCAATGCTAAACACCAATAATTAAACCAAATGGCGTGTTATACAATGTTAACTAATCCAAAGCATTGAAATAATACCTAAATAAATTCCAAGGTTTTTGGTTGATATACTAAGAACTAGTATCACAACTAATGATCCAATCAATGTTGATACAATGTAAAATAAATGAAAATGTTGTGTCAAACTAGAAAAACTAATCCAAATGTAAAACATATCATAAGATAAATGTTGATCAAGAAAGAAAAAATATAGATTAGGAAGAATAGAAACGTTGAGTAGTTGGTGGGAAGAGTGTTTGGATCATTTTTAGTAGGGTACGGTTTGGATATATTTTCAAACATAAAAAATAAAACACACATAGTAAAAAATAGTACTAACACCCAAACTTGAAAAACAATGATGGTGGAAAAAATAGAGATCTACTCTTAGTAGATATGGGATCTAAAAATTCATATAAAATATTGGAAAATCATAGAAATCACATTAAAAATATCTAAAAACCCATAAATATCTCATAAAACCCATAAAAATGGTTATGACATTTATATAGATTTATACCCAAAAAATCCAAATTTGACTATCTCAAATATATATAGTGTTTACAATCAATCCTAGGGTTTTGAGGTCTTCTATATGCAATGGTAAGGTTAATTTCACTTTAAATTATTCAATAAAAGTCTTGACCTCAAAAAACATGTTAGAAATGCACTAAGAAATAGATGTAGAAGGTAGCTCTTATACCATATCAGAGTAAAGGATACTCAACATACATGATCTAATCCATAAACCATTACCATAGTACAAAACATAGGCCATTGAACACCACAAGATGATGAAAATAATATTCTTTTCATATATAATATATAATCCAATGTACAATGGGAGATGAGGGATATAAATAACTTGTGCAAGAGAAACCTCCCCTTTGCCTATTGGTTCCACTAAAGGTGGCTTTCACAAAGGGTGATAGAACTTGTGACGTGAGTAATCATTAAATTCATGATTATATAGATATGTTCACATGATAATTATACTTACTATAAAATCAAACTTCTTAGTTTAATTTAATCTTAGTGCATCTAGAATAATGCACCAATATGCAGATGTATTCCTCAATGTGTAAGTGATATTTAAAGTGATCTCTAGATAGGTGTTAGATAGGAATATATTTTGTCTTGATGTGTATATATATTTAACTCTTTGGGTAATTTAATTCTTTAACTGTAGACACATAAATTAACATTTAAGCTAAAATAGTGAATTTGTGACCACTCTTTTGACACACCTAGATCATGACCTATTTTAGGGCCTTTTGACAATTTTCCTTCATCTTATACATGAATGACCCATTATTCTAGGAAAATATATGACCCCATAATGTCTTTATCTAGACTCATTAATATCCTAATCTGATTCTTAGACTAACCCATGTTTTTAGGTTATCAATTTTGCCTCCTAGGATAATGGTGTCCTAGTTGGAAATACTTCACCTCGTTATTGTCCACTTATGCCAATAGTGTTCTCCCACCAAATAATGGAAATTTAGAAAAATTAAAACTCATGAAAAGGGTCAAACTACAAGTTTAGAAATATCAATCCAAAGGAATTCCAAAAATACCACTATAAAGCCACATTTCAAACTATTTGGCACACAAGGTTTCTACACTTAAAAACATCATAATTCTAATTTCACATTGAGAGAGAATCCCCTATTTCTCCTAATTTTAATTGAATACAAGTTTAGTATCCCTAATATAAAGTTTGGATTCACTTCCAAGGTCACAAGTCACGATTGAAGCACTTAATCACACTAGGATTGCACTAACATTTATCATTTTGCACCAGTATTCATACACATCAATGTAGCATGAGAGAAATATAATGAGTTTGATCCCTCTTCATAGTATTGGTATGTAGGTAACACTCAACATAAAAAAGACTATTTCAAATAATATGAACATATGCCACCCAAAATGGATTAGATATAACATTATATAAATAATAATTTTCATATATTCCAAATAAACTAGACTAGAAGTATGGTTAAAATTTAAATCTATTCCCAAATCTTTTCACTATAGAGAATTTGGAACTAGAAAATTTTAGATAATCCACACTTATTTATAATAGTTTTATTTATAACTAAACTAGTAATAAGTCCATATTAGTTGAAATGGTCCATCAATGGTTGTTGAGGCCAATCATAACTTCAACTACTAACCCATTTTTATATTGTGATTGAATTCATCTTCCTATGTCATTGAGCTAGGGTTTTCAAGAAAATAAAGAATCACATAGTGGTCTCCACATTAGATAAAAATCTCTTTCACATTATGAAAATTAAATAGGTGAAGTTGAAGTTAACCCATAAATATCATGTCTCTATTATCTTTTATATAGGGCCACCATATTCATATACTATCACCACAAATACTATCTAATTCACCCACGATTGTTTATGAACCCTTCCATTTCTTGTTTCAAGTGCACACTCAGTCAACATAGTCTTCCTATCAGTCTTAGGTCTAGAAACATTTTGCATTTTAATTTTATATCTAAGTTAATATTTCCCTTTTATACTTTCCATATTTATTATAATTATATATCTATCAAGTTCTAAACCATTTTATAGCATTTATTGCATATTTTTAGCATTTTGATTTTGTACAAATTTTTGTCATATGTAGGTAAACTCTTTCTTGGTTTGAAAAAAATGATAAAACATATTGGTGAACTTGTCTATTGTACAAATGTTGCAAAATTATAATCATACATATTTATAGGGTTTATATCCTTCTTATTTATTTTTAAAAATTTTATTTTAAGTTTTTCAGATCTAATCAATTCTTTGATAAATAAAAGATTCCAATGACTTATTTCTTATTTCTTCCAAGTTAAGAAACTAAGTTTTACCCAAGTTGAATGTTTTTATATTTTAGTTCATAAATCAATAA
The DNA here is from genome assembly GCA_037957365.1 of Torreya grandis. Lineage (NCBI taxonomy): Eukaryota > Viridiplantae > Streptophyta > Pinopsida > Cupressales > Taxaceae > Torreya > Torreya grandis. Next base: position 823,782 of record JARHVA010003149.1, on the reverse strand, counting down.
GGGCATAACAATTTAGTAGATTTGATGACAAAAATAAGATACAATTACAAGGATTTATAACCAGGAATAAAAAAATACAAGATAAGTTCATCAAAAAATTTAGAGAGGAAATTAAGAAATATCTGAAGGACAATCCTGTAAGACTATTAACCCTATGGAACCACTAGATACAAATTTTGTACCACCATTTAAATTTTGGGAAACTGAAGGGATTAAAAAGATTCATATGCCAATTCATAATTAGTCATTGGGGATACAACATTTGGTTAGCACACATTCCTCTTCTCCCATGTACAATCCCTAATGCACAAGAATCTATCTTTGAAAACTAAGGTGATATATTTGGAGCAAGGTGCTTAGAAACCTAAATTGGTACTAGATTCTCACATTTTATTGCACACTTCATTGGTACAACATATAATTATATATCCTTTACCTATTAGTTTTTTAACACCTAAGTGTACACTAAATTATGGAAAGGGTGACTCCGAGCAACATCTCATAGCATTCCATGTGACATGTTTGGAATATGTGTCCAATGATAGGTTATTGACTAAATTATTTCCAATAAGTCTAATTAAATATGCATTACAATGGTTTTATGACTTACCAAATCAATCAGTACATGTGTTCAATCCATAGGCTTATATGTTCCTATCATATTTTTCAATCAATATCAGTGGGAAGGTTTCATATGCTTAGATTGCTCAACTAAAATAGAAATATATTGAGCCTATTATAGAGTATGTCTTAAGATACAAGACTATGTTATCCAAAATGACAAATCCTATGGTAGACAATGAATTATAGGATATCTTCAACCAAATTTTTCTTCCATCCTTACATGAGTTCATCATGTTCAAAAAGTATACATAATTCACATGTTTGTGCCACACTTAAAAGGAAAGGAAGGTTAAATTATTAGTAATGAATAAGATTAAATATAAAACCAATTCAAATTCTAATACAAAGAGTTAAAGTAAAAAAACATACAAGGTGAGGCTAATTTTTAATAATAATGATTAAAATGCAATAGTACATATAGATTCTAAGCCTATTCCATGAATTATCTTATTATCTCCTCTAATGAGATAATTTACCAATCTATTCGAAGCTCCATATAAGGTCCTCAAAACACTATTGGAATACAATGTCATAGCTCTCCCTCCTATTAAATAAGTTGATGTGATTAAGCCTCTTTCAAAAAAAATTACACAATGATTTTTGTGATAATCATAGGGTACTAGACCATAATACTAACAAATGTATCAATTTGAGGCACAAGATTCAATATTTTATAGATGAAAACATCATTGATGTGGGAACACAAATAAATAGTTCAAAAGAACAACCAAGTGAAATTAAAGCTGTGAAAATATTTAGTAATCCTTTAACTAAGCATATATTTAATGAGAGAGTAGATATAATAGGAGTCCATTATGTGTATAATTCACACCCTCCACCAATTTATTAACATTCTCATATAGAGGTATTACATCCTTTGAATGAGATCATTGGTACTTACCATAAATTAGTGCCATCTAGGTCACTCATAACATTTTAAAGAAATTAGATAGTAGATGATGACTTGGATTTACATTCTTTATTCATTCAATTTTACAGTGATCATCAATGTATTTGGAGTGTCATGGTTGATAATGATTAAAGTGTGAATTTGTGTACACTCACATTTATTTATCATTTTAGTTACATAGATTAGGATTTGCTTCCTATTGTATACACCTAAATCTACCCGCCTTAATTATTATAATTAATCCCCCCTAATTCCATCCTGATATCACCCCTCTAATCATTTATCTAATATCCTAATTCATTATTATTCATTCACAAACCTTATTCCTACCCTACCAATAAATTAATCCTCTTAAATCATGTCTTATCCCATCATAATCTCTCTTATCCATTATTTGGGAATTTTAAACTCTTATGACCCACCTACCAACCTACTAATCCTAATCATAGGATTTCTTACACCCCTAGTTCCTAATCATACACCTAATCCCTATCCAATCCCTTACCTAATCTTAATTAATCCCGAAGAGGATTCTATAATCCTCCAATTTTTATAATTCTCTCTAACTTAGCCTTTCCCATCTAGAAGCCTCTATTCTAAAGGTTTTCAAGGAATTTAAAATTCCTAAAAAAATTCCAAACCATTGATCCAAATGGCTCAATATTGAATTATATCTATTTATTCTTCCCTCCATTTTCTATATAAACAAGTCATTTCTCCATAACTAAGCTAACTAGAAATCAAGAAGAAATATACTAAGTCCATAATAATCTAATCTTTGAATACATCATCAACATCCTTGATCATGCTAATATAATTTCAAAATTTTGAGTCTAAGGTAATTGCAAACCAATCCTTTTGTATTTCATCCATTTGATCTTGGTTTGGAGAAATTAGCTTTAGGATTAGAGTACTAGTTTGAATGATCCATTTATCTATTTGCATTTGATAGTAATGCATCTAGATCTTACTTAGGTAGTTTGGTATTTTGGGTTAAAATTTCATAGTTTAATCCACTTTCTCAAAATTTATAACTATATTTTGGAAACCATGGTGGGACCTTACTCCCAAATTTAACTCTCTTACATCCTAAAAGTGTTTTTGGCAACTTGTAGGACTAACTTCTAGAAAAAAACACTAGATTATGAAGTAAATTACATGCACAGGTGACACTTGTGACATTTATTTGCATGTCATAAATTTAAAATGGTGGTTTTGCCTTGAAAATCATGGTATTTCACTAACTGCCAAGGTTTAACCACTAATGGTCTTTTTCTATGTCAAGTTATTACTCATGTGTAATACCACAAATTCACAAACTATGGTATTACACTGGTAATCATGATATCACATCTTTGAGTCAAATTTTTGTAGACCCCTATGTTAAGAATAAAGTCATTCATTTTTTCTACTGTCTATTATTTTTTGATCCCTGTGTGATTATATTGTATATTCTTATGTTGAAAATCTAGGTTTTGACCATCTGACTATATGAAAAATAAGACTAGTTAGAGTTTAGTGATTGACTGTTAAACTACAATATCATTCTTTCTAAACTTGTGATATCTCCCTAAAAATCATGGTATTTCTACTGATAATCATGACATTGCAATTTTCTAAAATTTATACTAGGATTATCTCACCTTCATGTTTCATCTTGTCATTTTATGCTTTGCAAGGGAACTAGTAATCTCATAATATATCATATAAACCCTTTTAGAATCTTATTTTAGTGGTTTGGGTATTTATATATATATACATATATATATATATATATATATATATATATATACATATATATATATATATACACACACATATATATATACATATATACATATATATATGTATGTATACATATATATATATATATTTATATATACACACATATATATACATATATATATACATATATATATATATATATACATGTATATATATACATGTATATATATATGTATCTACATATATATATATATATATATATATGTATATATATATGTATACACACACACACACATATATACATACATATATATATGCGTGTGTGTGTGTGTGTATATATATATATATATATATATTTCTAATCACATTTTTGTAAGGGGTTCTTTCTCTATGTAACCTATTGTGTGATTTTTGATAGGGAAACCATAAAAAGGTAAGATCATATAAAATAAAAATGTCACAATCCTAACCAATTTATTATCCTCCATAATAACTCTAGTCGTATAATTATGGTTTTGATCATATATTAGCAATATTGCATCTCCAATAGTGATCTTATAATTTAATCATTTTGCGGTTGTTTTGTTTGTTGTTTAATATATTTAAATTCATAAGGAAAATTTTAGGGAAACTCTAACCAAAGAAACATATTTCTATTTTTCCAATTGTCCTTGAGATTACCTATTTTGATGAAAATATTGATGTCCCTATATATTTTTTGATACATAGTTAAAGTCTTAAATATGTCATGATTGTCTATGAATAGGCATTTTTAAGAATCTAGGTAACCTATCATAATCTATCTGAGCATTTACTTTGGTCAAAAATCAAAATTTTAAAGTTTCATGCTTTATAAAAAATCTCTAATCTTGAAATCATGACATTTCTCTAACAGTCATAATATCACTCTAACAATTATGATTTTGCATATACTAACTAGTTAACTATTTGTGGTGATATCGCAACTCACGATTAGCAGTTTTGATTTATAGATATTATATAATAGTCTTTGGTTGTGATATTTATTTTGGTCTAACTATGTATCTATGATATTGCATTCTGAAGTTGCAATTTTGTACTCATTTTTGCCTTCAAAATTGTCCTTTTTAAGAGCATTTTTAAATTAATTTTAAGTGAATTTTGAGGAATTATGACCCCAAAACCTTGAAATGGGATCTATCACTTGAACCCACAAGGGACATTTACCCTTGATGCCATTGGGGGCTGCTACCCCTAGACCCCCATGTCATGTCTCGCTCACCCAAATAAGTTATAGAGCCAATTCATGATTTTTTTCAATAGTTTTTCTTAAGGCCTATTAGACTAACATTATGCTTCTTATAGGGGTGAATCCATTGGCTATTTTTACTTGATAAAATCATATATTTTAGGTCATATTTTTTTCTAATGTCTTGTCTTATAGGTTACCCCTCAATCTCGTCAATCAAAACTACTAATCACTTGTCTTATAGGTTGCCTCTTTAAAAGCACCAATCAAATTACTAATCTTTTTCATGTAGGCCACCTATCAAATATATTTTTTAATATTTATTTTTAATCAATTTATCATTTTTTAAAATTCCTTTATCTATTCTTGTATATATCTCACATCTAATTAATTGATTAATTAATCTCTTTTTGGCCTCCTTATTTGTCACCCGAGGGCTAAGGTGGTGTATGTTTTCATCCTTACATCCTTAAAATAATTCATGGAGGATAAAAACCACAAAAAAACCATCCCATTTAATTTTATAAGGGAAATGTGACATGGAATCGACACCCACACACTTTCTATAGTCTTAGGGGAATAATGACCATGGATTTCACCATCATGCACTAATATGTACTCTGTGCTCTAGTGGAGTATAAATATCAGGGACAACTATTGTTATGATAATTGGTTGAACCCATATATTTAATTTGTAAAAGATAAGATCTCATTCTCTGAACCAAGCATTATACAACACCCTACATGGATTTGAGACACACCATACCTAGTATGTATCGATGACACCCCTAGAGAGCCCATTAACCTAGCATAAGACCATCAGCCATAAAAGGTGACTTACTATTGTAAGATAAATTATTGAGGGGGGTGAATAAATATTTAAAAATTTTCATTCAATTACACTTAATCATATATGAACCATTCTAATCAAGCATGTTCATCTCAGTAAGCATAAGCACCAAATCATAAAAGCATGAAACACATGAACATAACATATACATGGGAAAACCTTAAAGGGAATAAAACCCACTAATGAATAAAATTTAATAAAATTATATAAGATAAACATCAATCTTTAGTGAATCACCAACTCCACATGGAATACCAACCCTAACTATCTCAACACTAACTCAAGTAGGCTTTAGTAAACACCCACTTGAAAGGATGCACCAACCCCCTAGATGACTCAACACTAACTCAACCACTTGATATAATTGATAAATTTTAGAAACCATTTTTTTTCATAAAATATATGATGATCTTCTTCCTTAGCTCTTTTCTCACTTATATCCTTCTCAAATTGGCCTCTAGCCTTCTTCACTCAACTAGCCCTCTTCATGGCTTAATTAGGTCTTTTGACCTTGATCCTCATATGCAGAACCTATATTATATATTCATGACATATATCTCATGGTATTAATTACCTCATTTTTCTTTCCAAATATCTATATCATTCACTTATTCTCTTCACTCACTAATCACTCACAATAGGCCTAAACTATCTTGCTTTTATACAAGTCACTTGATCATATCCTTCTTAGTCAGCCATAAAATTATCTTATTAGGTGATCCATATAATAAGTATTATAATATTAAAATTACATTAATTAATCATGAATAAATAAAACCATTAGGTCAACCATAACTCAAATATCCCTTACTCGTCTTTTAGGCTTTACAGAGACCTAATAGGGCTTCTTAGCAACATGTTACCCTTTGATATTTCTTGAAGAATACATAAAAAACTCAAATGGTAGGAACACATCATATTAAAATAAAATATAAATTATAAAAATTCACTTTATTTCCATAAAACCTTTTAGGTCTAATCACCATTTGAAGCCCTTCTCAAATCATTGTTCATAAAAGCCCTGTGCATACATAGAAAATCTATCTTGAATAATTGAGGCATAAAATAAATTTTAATAAATAACCATGGAAAAAAATTACATATTAATAAACCTCATGAACTTAGGTTCATATAAAATTTCATAAAATTCTTCAATTCAAGGTATACAATCTCAAACTCCTATCTACAAGATGCTTACTCAAAACTACCATCTAACTTCAAAACATAGTAAAAAAACATGAACTTATGTCACCTAATTATATGAATTAAAGATATTTAAATTCATTAAAAATATCATGTAAATTTTTAATATAATCCTCAACCAATAAGATCATTATCTCTAATGAAAACTATTAGTCTTATAGATCAATATGTTGATCTTCTCTCTCACAGACTTTACTCAGTCAAATAAGCCATTTTGGATTCTATGTTCCAACTTATTATACTAAATTTAAAGATTTTTAAAAGCATTGATATATCATTAAAGTCCAAAAAAACACCATCAAACACTTCAATCCATCATTATTACATGAAAATACACTATAAATCATCTTCTCACTTTTGTCTGATTTACTTACTATGTACACTATTAGGTCTATTAGTGACTGGCCAATTTAGATCACCAAATTTGCATACATAAGATACTAAACCTATCCATAAACCTTAATGGAAAAAAATAAAATTATCACACTTTGACCTTCATCCACTAAGTAACTTTGACTTGGTCAACTCTACCTTCTACAATAAATCTCCAAAAAATAAGCATTTTCTTGTAGGGTCTTCGCACTCACCTGAGAAACCAATCACACCTAGAAGTATTTGAGAGAGTTGAATTCAACCTAAAATAACTTAATTGTCTATATCAAACCATTATAATCTCTTTAAAATAATATCTTCAACATCAGGTCATTATTAGGGTTCTTTGAGGGTTTAGACAAACTTTGAGTCTTAATAATCATTCATAAAACTTATCTCCTCTTTCTAGAAACCAATGCTTGGAAATATGAACTAAAACCCTTCCTCATATACCATGAAGAGCTTATATTCTCATGAATATGTTTCATGTGTCAATGAGCACTTGAAAAACCTTCTCAAGTAGACAACTCTTCATTCTATGCACTTGAGAATCCTTAAAACACTTTTTTCAAGTCTTTTCTTGCAAACCATGAAAAAAAATTATGTACATACTTAAAAAAAATTGAATCACCTTTATAAATGATCGTATTATTACCTATCTTTAAAAATTATCCTAATACCTCATTTGGCCATCATCTCTCTTTTCATTTCTAAGCTTTGACCTACAAGTCTCATTAGGCTTTCAATCTAACCTTCTAGCCACCTTATAGGCTTCACCTTGAAACTCTCTTATGTTCTAGTGCCTCTTGTGTATTCTCAAGTAACCTCATATAATCACTCTTATTTGGATCTACAATATAGTATATTTGGAGCTTCTTACCAATTTTTGGATCTTGACTAGGGATCTTTGTAGCTCATTCAGAGCATCTTTAAAGCTGCATAGATAGAATTTCAGAGCTGACATTGTAATAATTTTAAAATCCCTCAATACCTCATGTACAAACTCAAATAACCTCTCTCATTCTCAAACATTGTCTATCATTCTTCTTAGCTTCACTAATAATCTTTGGATCTCATTTAGAGCATCTTTGAATCTACTTACATAAATATTTAGAACATGTAGTTTCTTATTCAAATCTCAGTCATTTCATCATGATACCTAAACATACCTACTTACAAGGTATAAATAAAGCTTTATAATATGCTTTATAATTGACATACTAACATGTACTTACTCATGCTAGTCTTAATGAAATTACTAATACTCTTCAAATAATACTCACATTATTGCTCTTTATATATTAACAACATTTAATCTGCTAGAAAAAGAACTCATCATACACATACTGGAAGGATTACTTGATCATTCACCTTCACAGGAACATTTGACATCATACTTTGACATTAATTACATTATATTGACACCAATGACAACACTTATTCCAACAAATCAATAATCAATGATAATGCTCAACAATCTCCCCCTTAGTCAATGATAATGTTAAAAAATCTTTCCTTTTATAATTGATGGCAAACACAGAAAATTATGTCAACCCCTCTTGATGACAATCATCTCTTAGACTTAGTTCTTACCTTTTCTCATCCTTTTTGATCTTTCTTCCCCTTTGACATTAATGACAGAGGTATTCCAAAATTATCATCTTTCTTAGAATGAACTCAAATTACAAGATCACTTCAACATAAATCAAGCTTAGTCAAAAAATTAAAAAATCTCCCCCTCAAACCAAACATCCATCATTATTATATTAATGATAGACATCAAGGATCACCTATAAATATTGAAATCATACTTTTTTCCTTTGAGTTGATACTATCTCTCAAAGACACTAGATGGCACATGGTCTTCAAACACTATGGAAATCACTTATGATAATCATTCTAAAAAAATTCTCTCAATTAGGTCACTTTTCCAATTGATCCATCAAAATCTCAACAAACATAGTCTATGAAGCATCTCAAACACAATATCTCCTTAACTCCATGCATATAAAAAAACAATCACCCCTTTTTTTTTGCAAAGAAATTAGAGCTACCAATCTCCCCCTTTGACCAAACATATCATTTTTATTAGAACTAGAGACTCAAATCACTTACCTTCCTTGATATGATATAATAAGACCAAAGTCTTGACCACATACAAGGCTATCTCATACTTGATACCAATTATTGAATTAGGGACTCCCCCTTTATCTTTACAAATCAAACTCAACTACTCACAAAAATAGATACAAAAATCTTACTTCACATATACTAATTGAAATCATTTTAATCTTAGAGATATCAACATAGGAATGGATAATATCCATTTTCATACCCTTGTTTGAAACATAGGCAACCTATATTCTTCTTAAAAGGAAACCTTATTTGAATATAACATCATGCATCTATTGATATAAGAATGTCTCCATGAAGTTTAATGGAGGCACCCATTTTAATAAGGCACTAAAAAAACATGAACTTAGGAGATTCATAGATATCTATATTTTTACAAGACTGAATATTCTTCAACATCCTTCTAGACTTGATTGGCACTATAGGCTTGATCTCATCATCAACCATTTTATCATCAATGTGAGATGATAATAGACATTCCTTACTTGGTTTCTCATTTGAGGCATGATATATCTTAGTAATCAACCCGCTTGAGCTTGTACACTGATCATGACCTATATTTACTACCTTTGGCTTCCATACATTCACTTGCCTTCTTTTCTGCACTCTAGGAGCTCTAAACTTCTTATTTTGACTTGATTACTTTCTAACTTTGTTAGGATAGAATCTTGTAGTGTGTCCTATATTATGATAGCTATAACATACGACATTATACATACCATTTGAATAATATGAATTGTGACTCCTTTCATAATTCTATAAGTACTCATTCTTGGAGGGTCTTCTACATTATCTTGCTCTATGACCAAACTAGTTGTATATAAAATAATAACCATTGAAAGAGATAACATACCTTATATCATTGTGTTATGTGATAGGTATTTTCATGTTGAATTTATTATATTCAATAGTATTCTCCTTGACTTGAGATACATTCTTTTGGTCTTCTTTTAATCCAAGACATGTCTTGTTACATGCAATATTTTGACTACTCAAGATATCATCTAGATTCTTAGTACTCTTTTCAAACTTCACAAATCTCTTCACCTTGCTAGAAGTTTGATCTAAATCAAATTTTAAGGATTATACTTTAGTTTCATACCTGATGCATTCTTCCTCTTTAGCCTTTAGGCTTGTATTGACTATATCCATATGTGCCTCAAATTGACTAATAATCTGGTGTGTTGTCATTTGACTACAAATAGGGATAAAATATAAAGGTATTAGATATGGATTTGCATATGGGATATGAGTCTTACATTACAGCAAATAGATCATTCCCAGATGACCTTGCAAATATTTGATATATGCCATATACATAACTGTGTATTAATTAACAGCCACGTCTCAGATCTATCCACTCATTCCATCTTGAAGTCCATTCCATCCACTCATTTCTATCTTGGTCTACATCATAAAACTTTTTGCAAACAAATAATCTTGAAACTTCTCAATTCTATCTATGAACTTCTATAGTCACATTTATATAGTCCTTAATTATAGTTTAATGACAATGGAAATGGCTCTAACACACAGTTATTGAATCTATAGAGGATTCGCATGAACTCCAACTTCCATCATATCATCATTACAAATCGACTCAGATCATGATTTGAAACAGTCTTGTATCCATTCTGTTCTAAACTATCCTTTTCATCACCGTTAAAACCCATCCGATCTACATTCAACATTAAACTATTTTCTTATATTGATCCACTATTTTATTCTTTGATCTTCCCCTCACATCTCTTTATCTTTTTCCTAATGCTTCATTGTTCCACACACATTAGACAGCTTTCATAAAAATGACAACAAACCAAATAATACGTTCAATATCCACTCATTAATTTTACTCACAGACCTTTATTTTTGGGTTTATTAGAGAAATTTATTATTAAGAAACAATACTAACTTGTTCATAACTTTTTTTTTGTCTTTCGTTCCAAGACCCGTAAGTATCTTCATGGGACTTTCTGTAGTTCTATTCTACCATAAACTCTTTGGGGTCTTCCATAAATTATAAAATCCTTAAATGAATGAATTAAAACATACTCAGCTCAGCTTCCATGAACAACACTGCATGCCACATAGCATTCAATGAAATATAACCTGTATACTATTTCTACATACTTGGTCCCATTTCCTTGCTAAATCTGCATACCTTCCTTACCAAATCAATGTCAACTATGAAACAATTATGATTTGGTAGAACATCAATTCTATTATGGTCGAATGTAATCCAATGAGTCTTTTTTTATATTGGTCTTCAAATAGGGCTCTTTATTTTATCGCAACCTTTATTCTTTTCACTATTCTGTAGAATCAACTCCTACAGGCAACTTCAATACAGTTCTCTATTACCAATTATACATAATTTTTACCTTGTAACAATAACTGAGCCTCCATGTCAATCAAGACACACTGTTTCTTTTTATACAAATCTCCTTTACATAGTCACATCTGAGAGCTTTTGAAAATCTTCAAATCCATATTAATTTCATGAACATGCCAGAAAGACTCGGTTATCTATTCACAAAGATCCCAATAATTCACAAATAATTTTAAAAGCACAAGATAAAAATACTCGAGTAAACTTGATTCCAAAATACAATTTTATTTACAATTACAAGCCTTACGGCCTTCTTAACTCCTTTCTCTAAAGGAGATCCTCCTTCTTTTCCTCTTCATCCCTCTCATGCATATCTTACTCTTTTTTTTAAAAGAGTCTCATCCTCTTACACCATCTAAGATAACAAATAGGAGAGATTTTCTCAACCAACATTCTAATGTTGAAAACTTATTTAATAATAAATAGCCTATGGTTGGAGGATTTCAACCACCTCCCTTGATTTACTCCACAAGCTTCCTAACGTGGGATTCTTAACTAACTTTTACCTTTTCCATTCTTTTTACTTTTAACAATTACAATTACTCCTCCTTAGATAAATTTTTTGAGGGAAAATATAATAATTGGAATTTGAATTTAAACATGACTGGAGCTTGCATGCCTAGTGAAGAATAATCCCAACTTAGCCATGTCTTGCAAGGAGATGTATGTAGATGCTCCTGCATCATAATCTCATCATACTCTTTGGAAGTGTTGCTCAGCTTTTCCTCAAATAATCCAATATGATCCTAATAATCTTTGACTAATGACTTCAATTTTTTTCTTCTTCTTCACAAGATTTAACTCTTCTATGGCACTTAAAATATCTACCTCAAGATTTACATCAGCTTCTCCTTCTTCACTGCCATATTATACTTCTTCATCTAACTCTACATCAACTATAAGGCCTTTCCCATTTTAATATCCCTCATTGTCATATGCCTATGAAAAAAGTTTCACTTTGTCATGTTTATATTTATGATTATGAAGACACTTATTTAAAAAATATCCAATTTCTCTATAGTTTAACTTCTTAAATATCAACTTAACTTTGTACTTACCTAAACCTATTTTTAGCTTCCTAGCAAACATGCCAATTAATTCATCATCATCAATATCTAAACATACCTCATCCTTGACCTTCTTGTCCTTTGAATTATTTTAAACCTTTAAAGTTTCTTCCTTCTTGGGAGGTCTTCCTTCATTTTTTCTCATCTCATAGGAAGTAAAGATGCCATGAAGCCTATCCATCTCTAGCTTTTCCAAATCTTGCATCTCTTTTACTACAAACACATTAGAGTCAAACTTAGGAGTTATTGATCTCAATAACTTTTGGATAATATTAGACTCTTTTAATTTTTATCCCAATTTACTAACGATATTTACACTTTCATCAATCCTCAATAGGTAAGATGTAATGGTTTCATCTTCATTCACCTTCAAGATTTCAAACTATCTTCTATGGGTATGCAACTTGGCCAAATTCACCTTGGTGTCTCCTTTATAGATGGTCTTAAAATTTTTGCATATATATTTGGTTGATAAAAAATGCATTACCTTTACAAGCTTTGTCTCTAATAGGCCAAAAAAATGGCATTCATTGCCTTAGAGTTATTTTTACTAGCCTTCTTACCCACTGCATCTATTGGTGGAATTAGAGGTGCAATATAATCATCTGTAATTGACTTATAAATATCATGTCCTTATGACATCATATATATTAATTATAACATTTCAAAAGGCATAGTTAGATCCATTGAACAATGGGGGCTTACTAGTAGAGAAACCACCTTCAGCTTGTTGACTAGTCATCCTTACTTCTTAGGACTTATTTTAGGATTTTAAACCTACTTTAAAGGACCAAGATCTAATATAATTATTAGAAGCTAAATTATTGAGAGGGGTGGGGAGGTGGGTGAATTAGTCTTCAAAACTCGTCATTCAATTCCACTTAATCATATATGAACCATTCTAATCAAGCATGCTAATATTAAAAAACATAAACACCAAACCATAAAAACATGAAACACATAAACACAACATATATGTGGGAAAAATTTAAAGGGAAGAAAAATAATTGATGAATAAAATGGACTATAGTTATATAGACTAACATCAATCTTTAGTGAAGCACCTACTCCACATGGAGCACCAACCCCAATTATCTCAACACCAACTAAGCTAGGCTTTAACAAGCACCCACTTTTAAGAAGGCACCAACCCCCTAGATGACTAAGAACCAACTAAACCACATGATACAATTGATCATATTTATAAAAAATTATTTCTCATACAAGATATGATTATCTTCTTCCTCATCTCTTTGGTCACTTCTATCCTTCTCAAACTAGCCTCTAGCCTTCTTCACATAACTAGCCCTTTTCATGGCTTGATTAGGTCTTATGACATTGATAATAATATGTATAACCTATATTAGATATTCATGAAATATATTTAATGTTATGCATGACCTCCTTCTACTCACCAAATATCTATATCATTTGCTTATTCTCTTCACTTACTAAGCACTCATAATAAGCCTAAACTGCCTTACTTTTATACAAGTCACTTGATCATATCCTTCTTAGTTGGCCATAAAATTATATTATTAGGTCAGATATATAATAGGTATTATAATATTAAAATAAAATTCCTTAATCATGAATCAATAAAACTATTAGGTTGGTCATAGCTCAATTAGCCCTTGCCCCTCTTTTACGCTTTATAGAGACCTAATAGGCCTTATTAACAACACACTACCCTTTTATATTTATTGAATCATACATAAACACCTCACATGGTAGGAACACATAATAATACACTAAAATATTCCTTATATAACTTCACTTTAGGTCTAATCACCTTTTGAACCCCTTCTCAAATCATTGTTCATAAAAGGCTTGTGCATACACAGAAAATTTATCTTGAACAATTGAGACAAAAACTCAATTTTAAAAAATAACCATCATAAATAATTATATATTAAAAAAAATCATGACTTAAATTCATCAAAAAATTCATCAGATGTTTCAACCTAGGGTATGTAGGCTCAAACTCTTCCCTTCAAGATGTTTACTTAGAACTATCAATTGACTTCAAAACACATTCAAGAAAATATGAACTTATGTCACCTAATTATATGTCTTTAAGGGATTTAAATTCATGAACAAGATCATATACCATCTCAAAGAAAACACAACAAATCAGATCATGATCTCTAATGAAAACTATTGGTCTTGTAGACCAATCTATTAATCTTCTCTCACAGACACTACTTAGTCAGATTAGACATTTTGGCTTCAATGTTATAACTTCTTATAATGAATTCCAAGATTTTGTAAATCATGGATAAATAATTAAAGTCCCAAATAACATCATCATACACTTCAATCCATCATTAATACATGAAAATACATCAATAATCATCTTCTCACTTTTGCCTAATTTCCTTACTGTCTGCACCATTAGGTCTGTTAGTGACCGACCAACTTGGATCACCAAATTGGTACACCTAAGATATAAAACCTATCGAAAAAACTTCATGAAAAAAAAAAAAGTTTCACACTTTGACCTGAATCCCTTTAGCAAATTTCAATTGATCAACTCTACCTACTACAATAAATCTCCTAGAAACAAGCACTTTCTTGTAGGGTCTTCTCACTCACCTGAGAAACCAATCACACCTGGAGGTGCCTGAGAGAGTTGAATTCAACCTATAATAACTTAACTATCCATATCAAACCATTATAATCTATTTAAAATAATATCTTCAACATTAGTTCATTGTTAGGGTTCTTTAAGGATTTAGACAAACTTCTAGTCTTAACGATCATTCATAAAACATAGCTCCTCTTTACAAAAACCAATGCTTGAACCTTTGAGATATAACCATTAATCATCTGATATGAACATAATCTATTTTCATGTAGATGATATATGTATCAATGAGCACTTGAAAAACCTTCTTGGGTAGACAACTCTTTGTTTTGTGCACTCGAGAAACCTTAAAACACTTTTTCAAGCCTTTTATTGCAAACCATGACCTAAAACTTTATGCATATACTTAAAACACCCTAAATAACCTTTTTCAATGATCACCTACTCACCCATGTCTTGAAAATTGATCATGATACCTCATGTTTCCACCATCTCTCTTTTGCTTTATGAGCCTTGACCTACAAGTCTCATTAAGCCTTGAATCTAACCTTCTAGCCACCCTATAGGCTTCACCTTGAAACTATCTTGTGTTACAATGCCTCTTGTGTATGATTAAAAAATATCATACACTCACTCTTTTATAGAGTTATAAAAAATAATCTTTGGATCTTCTTATAGATCTTTAGAGCTTGATTAGGGATTTTCATAACTCATTCAGAGCATTTTCAGAGCTGACATTTTAATAATTTGCAAGGCCCTCAACACCTCACATATAAATTCAAACAAACTCTTTTATTCTCAAACACTATAATTTATTATTTAGAGCTTCACTAAAGATCTTCATAGCTCATTTTGAGCATCTTTAGAGGTTCTTACATAGATCTTTAGATCATTCAATTTATTATTCAAAGCTCATTCATTTTATAATGCTAATTGCACATAACTTATCATAATTTATAGATAAAGCATTATAAGATTCTAGATACTTGACATACTAACCATACTAATAAGTAATTACTCATGCTGATCTCAATGAAATTACTAAAACTCTTCAAGCCATACTCTCACATTACTTCTCTGTATATAAGAACAACATTTACTATGATGGAAAAGAAACTCATCATACACATACCTCAAGGCTTACTTGATCATGCATATTCACAGGAACCTTTGACATCATACTTTGACATTAATGAAATTAGATTGACATCAATGACAATACTTATTACAATAACTCAAGCATCAATGGAAATGCTAAAAATTCTCCCCCTTAATCATTGAAAATGTTCAACACTTGCTTCTAGAGTTAGGATTAGCTCCCAAGTGGCTGTCATATGTGGATAGGGTTGAGAGGGTTTATGATATTCTATAATAGGTCATTGGCCTATAGCCTCACCCATGAAGCCATTAGATGGTGAAATTATTGGGTTACATACCCTTGAGTTTACTTATCATAGGTTTATGGTCTACTTGATTTGGTGAGTGTTGTGTTAGACCAATGTTGATTGTGGGCCAAGTTAGCCTTTCATCCAAACCTACACACACCTATCTAGGTCTTCATGTATAGTCGTATTGTATATCTTTATATCATAATTATATCATTTTATACATTATTATCATCATCCTCTTGTACATATTGTCTTTGTACATCCTTTTACTTATCTCATCCTATCTCCCATCAGCCTTTTGTCTCAATCCCATCCTAGTCTAGTCCTATCCACCCATCATTGGTCATACCCCCACCACTTACACATCCTAATAAAGTCTTGTCATCCCAATCATCCATCACATCTTAGTCTAATATCATATTATTCATTTATCTTAATCCACATTATCTATAACCAATATTAATCACCTCCTAGTCTAATCCCATCCATCCACAATCACATATTGTGACCCACATCTTGTCCTAAGTTTACTTTATCCATAACCAATAATTCATCTTCATCTTGTCTTGTCTAGTCACCTTGTCGACCTAGTCCTAATTATTTTCTAAAACAATTATCCTCTTATATATACTAATCCCCCCATCAATTCTATAATCATCCTTTGGTCCTCCTATATGTTGGTAGAACATTCTTATCAGGGTCCTCATCATTAGCTTGCTTGTGTCTCATCAAGTTTGAATCATAATCATAATCCTATACATCTATCAAATATAATCCTCTTATCAGGGTCCTCATCATTAGCTTGCTTGTGTCTCATCAAGTTTGAATCATAATCATAATCCTATACATCTATCAAATATAATCCTCTCATCCTATTTGAGTTGATCATCTTAGTCTTCAGATAGCCTTAATCCCATCAATCCTAGTTGAAATTAGTCTCTCAAGCGAGTCTAGCCCGTCATCCAATCTTAGATCTTATCATAGCTCACCTAATCAAAACCAATTAACCTCATCAAGGTCTAGATCACATCCTAAATTGGTCTACTTAAATATTGTCTTATCCCATTCAAAATCTCATGATATCTACTCAAACTTGAAAATAGAATAAAGTAAGCCTTTTTCCAAATTTGTCCCACACATCCCATCTTCATCCCTTAATATTTACCTTCAATCCCCCATACCTACCGATTGGGGATATAAAATTGACATCATTTGTACTTTCTCCCATTCTTATTCATGTTATCCAAAACAAATTTGGACAATACCTTGATTGAACACTACCTCATCACTAATAGGGATATGCTCTTTTCTTGCCTCTTTGAGATGAGCACTCCATGTCTAATAGACTTTGGCATCATCTACCCATTATTACCTCTAGTCCAAACCCATTCATGTGAGTCTCATTCCAATCTTATGTCCACTTGTCATATCCAATCATATGCCCCTTATTACACTAGTAAAGGGAATCCTATCTTAGCCACCTTATCTAATATTAGTCTAGCGACCCCATCATGTCAACAACCATTTGATTTAACATCAAATACCTCTGCATCTAAGTCAAAAAATGAATAGGTCCACTATAATTCTCTTCTTATATCCTTAGAATCCCTCTTCCATCAACTCTACCATTAACATGATGGTCTATTCACCCATATGACATCTTTATCCTAGTAAAGCCTAAGCCCTCATGGTATAAAGCTAAACAATATTATTTATATCATCAAACCTAGGGGAATACCATTAATCGATGTCATAATTTTCAAAACTACATCCAAGACTTCATCACCCATGGTGACATAGAAATCAATAATGAACTAGATGATTCTATATCCTTGGGTGAATAAGAAGAGGAATGCCAAGATTCTATTCCTAATCAAGATCAAGTCCTTCACTCTCTGAGCTGAGGTCAAGACACCACATTCCTCTTCCATGGTCACCCCATCTTCGATAAATCCTCCATTGAAAATGAGTCTATTCCCCATGAGCCTAGTCCCTCATTACCTCTTGATTCCTTTCATGGGCATATATTTGGTGAATCCATTATTCCTCCATCATCTCCCCCTCATCTAACATATCAAAAAACCCATGTTGAGAGTTCACTTACAAATAATGAATATTCTATTAGCAATGTTGCATCATGTACATTAGAGTCAACATAAGATTTAATATAAGTTTTATTTGCATCAAGATCATGTTCCACACTAGTATCTAAATAAAATTTCTCATCATAAACATCATCCTTTGTTGATATGGTTACAAATGATGGCCATGCCTACTCTTTTAAAGAAACATACAATTTAGATGATAATCAATCACCAAGCATATCTTTTGATCCCAATTAGCATGATGAAGTCATAATTGAGTTTTTACAAGATTTATCTATCAAATATTGTCAAAGTGGATCTAATCCTACCTCAAATATGTGTCTTTAAGATAGTCTTACTGATCCTTTTATTGATCTTGAGGAGATATTCTCTGATGTCAAAATTGGGTCTCCTAAGAACCCCTATGAAGACCATTCTACCCTATCACCACACATTAACCCCATAATATAATATCCATTACCATTATCCATCATATACCCATTTTTTCCTATCAATAATTATTTAATCACCTCCCTCTATAAGGATAAACATGAACATAAATTGTTGGACTCATCCTCGAGCATCATAAGGTATGCCACAAATGTAGAAGTCCAAGACCATATTCAGAAATTCAATCATAATAATCAAATCATATTTAATACCATAAGTCAAAGTCAAGAAAATTAAAATCATCATCCTAATCCAAAAAATTTTTCCCCTAGTAAAGCCCAATGTGAGGCATTAGGGTATCATCAAAGTCAAAAATTAATCTTCCCTAGTGAAGCCCAAAATTAGGCACTAGGGGTAGTCAAAGTCAAATCCAGTCAAAAAATTAAAATAATATCAAAATTAATACTAGTATGGTTGATAATCCTATCAATAATTAGATCAAAGAATAATGATAAATTTAAAGTGTCTTAGATATTTTAGAGTCTATTGTCACATAGCACCAATCAAATGTAGAATGTCCAAAATCTCCAATTGTTTATATGACTGATAGTCCCACTTCCCAACCATCCATAAAACTTTATTCTGATGATCCTACCATATATTAAAGTCTAATACACCCCATCAACATCAAAATCTAATATAATCCATACCTCACATCACATCTCTAGGTAACATTGTCTCTTATAGGGGTGACAAAGACACCCAGTCTAGATATATGAAGGGGTCTCAATAAAGAATCACAAAAGGTCACAAGAACATTAATACATCTATTAGTATCAATTATAACATGGTCCTAGTGTCACATATATCTAGAATAGGTGTTGGCTAAAGATCAAAAAAATATTTACATATTGCATCTTGTACCCATATCTAATAAATTGAGATTCCTAAAAAGTCAAAAAATTTAAAAAAGTTAAAAATTTAAAAAAATTAAATAAAATTCATTCATCCAATAGTGAAAAGTAATATATTGTCACTTTAGACAAGTACCATGATGCAAACTAGTTTTTGGCATCATGGTAGAATAATTTATTATCTATATTGTACCTCAACACTTAGGGGAAAGTCCATCAATGTCACATATCTTTGTTCATTGTTATTACCCATCATATCATGCATCTTATTATATCCACCTTTTATTCTAGTCTTGGTATTTGTAAAAAAGTGGAATATGTCTTATGAACTATTCTAAAATCATCTTGGCATAACCTCTAATAGACACTCAGGTAACTAGACATTTGACTCATTCATGATGTGTTCATTGGAAATCCATAGTACATTCTTCCTTGGTCTTCATTCCCCCTTTTAGCATCACCCACATCCTTTTATTTTCCCATCCATTATTTCATCCATCCATCCATATGTTGGTTTCTAGACTTGGTATTCCCTTTTTTAGTACCCCTATTTGTATAGTGTACATATATATTACAAAAACCCTAAAAATCATAAAATTTGAAAAAGATGAAAATATTTGATGGTGTCTTATCTTATGCCTTTTCCCCTAGTAACATCCACCTCCATGCCTTTCATCTTTCATAATCACATCATTCATCCTTTTATTCTAAACCCAGGGCACATATAGTCCACATTGACTTAGTTTCATGTTCATCTAATCAGTATTAGGTCTCTCATCTAATCCTTCTCCTTCTTCTAATCCCATTCCCTAGTATAATCGCTATACTTATTTAAATCCTGATCTAAGTCCATTATGTATTCCACATCCATATCCTTCTCCACATTCTTATCCTCATCCAAATCATTAGTCTATTCCAAGTCCATATCCTTACCTATGTCATAATCCTAATCATCATCATTAGTCTATCCAAGTCTATTCTAAGTCCATACTAAGATCATGGTCACCCTAGTCCATCCCATCACCCAATCAGTCATCTCATAATCAGACAAGACATTGTGACATTGCATATAGATACTTATGTGTATTACTTATTTGCTCTATGTTGTTTGACTTGGTTGTATGTCTTTTATCATTTATATAATTAATTATACTATTAATCATTTGTTATTTTTTAGTCTTGCATATTTTTTGTCTATTGGGTAATGAAAAGGATGATATAATGGCACTAGGATCTATAATAAGGCTTTTCCATGCCATCGATGATGTAGAGTTTGCTATTTGACCCTTTTATTTATACTTAGGCAAATGTCCTCTTGGTCATGCTTATACCATGGGGTATACTTCCAAATTATATATTTAATGGATTAATTAGACTATTATGAGCCTTATGACAATTTTGATGGACTAATCATCTACACCCTCATCATTTATCTAATAATCTAACCATACTTATTTCTCATCACTAATCTAATCCCCATGACCCATTTGAAAATCACCCAATATTTTATCTGCATCTCATGATCTAAGTCATATCCTCGAAGCACTAGCATCATCCTCTAATCACTAATTATATTCACCATAATCATCTTGTAATACATTAATTATCATTATCCCTAAATTAACATTACATCATCTTGAGGTTTTTTCAAACTATGTAGGTAGCACTTGGCCATTTTTTAGTGCCTAAGAATATCTTGGAAAATCTCACTTCTTTCCTCATCACCCATAATCACATATATCCTATGCCTCATCATCCTCTAGTATTACATTATTCAAATCATTGAGATATAATATCAATCATCAATCAATAAATCTCTTGATAAATCACCATACTCACAATCATCTCCTTAATCTTTTCATCAATCACCCACACTTATCGATTGGGCTTGACAAATCATAACTTCCATTGGTCATTGATTGGATATTTAAAGTATATGGTTTCCTCCCTTAAGTGGGGAATAATAAAAATCATAATATTATTATCATATCTTGCTCCCTGCATGTGTCCTTACTAGGGATATCATCACATTATGTCTTATCAATTTGATGTAGTACATCCAATTCTTCCCCTTCATCATCTCACTTAACTTCAATATTGAGCTACACTCATCACTCATATTATCAAATCCTTGTATTATCTAGGATAATAAATATCCCTTTCATGCACCTTTCTTGGGATATGTTGATAGTTTATGGTATTTTATCCTATTATCATCATCTTGTTACAATTAATCCCCCCTTGGGATGTGTTGATAACTGTGACACTATTATTTCCACTCCTTGTACATGTGTCTTTTCTAGGGGCATAATCCATTAGTATCTCATTGATTAGGATGATTTTGTTATCTTCATCATCTATCTCACACATAGCATCCCATCCCTTCATCTATTCATTGTATCCCACCCCTTGTTTCTTATTTTGATCGGCCAACCGTCTCATTCTTCATTGCATGTCCCCTCGAGGGGGAATCATATCCTCTAGCATCATTTACTAACATTCATCCATGAAATGGTTTTTATTTGAAATAAAATTTATCCTTCCACTTTGGTCCACCTATAATGCCCTTTCAAATATGGGAAAAATGTATGCACCTAAATCCAATCACCTTAATTATTCTAATTAATCCCCCCTAATTCCATTATAATATCACCCCCTATAATAATTTATCTAATATCATCATTCATTATTATTCATTCACTAACATTATTCCTTCCCCACCAATAAACTAAAATTCATAAATCATGTCTTATCCCATCTTAATCTCTCTTATCTATTATTTGGGAATTTTAAATTCTCATGACCCAGCTAACCACCTACTAAGCATATTCCTAGGCTCTCTTAAACTCTTAGTCCCTAATCACCCACCTAATCCCTATCTAATCCCATACCTAATCCTAATCAATACCTAAGAGGATTATATAATCCTCCATAATCCTCTCAACATAGCCTTCCCCATCTAGAAGCTTCTATTCTAGAGGCTTCCAAGGAATTTATTCATCCTTATAAAATCCCCAACCATTGATCCCAATGGCCCAAAATTGAATTCTAGCCATTGATTCTTCCATCCATTTTATATATAAAAAGGAAATTTCTCCATGGTTAAGATAACTAGAAATCAAGAAGAAACTACAAATTCCATGCTAATCTAATCCTCGAATCCATCATCAATGTCCTTGATCATGCCAATACAATGTCAAAAATATGAGTCAAAGGTAATCTCAATCCAATCCTCTTGTATTTAATCCATTTCATCTTGGTTTGGATCAATTAGATTTAGGATTAGAGTGTTGGTTTGAATGATACATTCATCTATTTGCATTTTATCTTAATGGATCTAGATCTTACTTAGGTAGGTTGATATTTTGGATTTAAATTGCATAGTTTAATCCACTTGCTCAAAATTTATAACTAAACCCACCACCATGATCATAAAATAATTCAATGGCCACATTCATAACTCCATTGGTGAGATTATATTACCATTATAGGTTGGTCCCACACATGTATCCACTTTATTCATAGTAGTACCTAGCATAGGGGTCTTCGATATGTTATTCAGATGACCTTAGATTCAATATATTAACTTAGTTACTTCTATAGTTAACAAATGTATAAAGTATATTTATTTTAATTACATAATAATATTTGTGGTTATCCCATATGAGTACCCATATAATAGATATCTTTGGTTCCTATATGGAATATTTTAGTTGAGCCACCTAAAAAGGTGTAGCCTAATTAGATATTTCCATAGAATGTACCCTTCCACATAGGATTATCCTTAAAAGGGAAATTTAATATATATTTTTCATAGAATCTATAGATCCTATCTATACTCATATATGTCTTATATTTATATTATAGGGAATTAAAGGTACCTCACATAAGGCACCAACACAAGATTCATACACTCCACATTGGGTTTCAAAAATCCCTAGAGCTCATCATGGTCAATAACAAACATAGTATGCTATAGATTATCAATATTATAGTAGCACTTATTGTATATAAGGTAATAAATACTTAGACTCTCCATTAATCTTAGCTAAGTCATTATAGCATAGCCATTTCCCCTCACAAAAGGTTACCATTCCTATTTTAGGCACATGACTCATTTATTATAATTACCTTGCGAGAATCATAAATTAATATCTTTATATCCATTTTATATTTTTAATTTTCATATATCTAAAACAATACATGAAAATAAAAAATTATAAAAAATCAAAATTTAATATTATGCATGCTTATGTCTAGTTCATTTATAATAGTTAATTTTTGCATAATTATTTAGTACTTGTTTATATCTAATTCTATATCATATATGCTTCATAAGTGTTCATGAGTGTAGAGAATATATGTTTCCATCCCTAAACCCACTTGTAGGTTATTTCACTTTCATAAAAAAAAAACTATATTTAGATAGTAGTGCCTATTTGGATATTAGTGCACCTTATTATATCTAATATCCCTATTATTATCCAAATAATCAAAAGCTACCATTTCTCATATCCATACCAGACATAGGCCCTCTACATCTTGTACATACATTAACAAGATCATTATGGGCATATTATACATAGGTTTTATCCTTAATTATTTTTCTCTTATAGTTTATATATATTTTATTTACATGAATAATATCTATTGACATTTCTCACTAATTAACACATGGGTATCTTATTGATTATCTTAGATATTGAATATATTAGTGTTAAAAATAATCTTATGTTGATCAATTACATATATCAATGCATGATTTTCATGTTTGTTTTCCTTTTTCATGTCTTGTGTGTATTATCTATTTGGATTGTGGACACTTAAACATGTATTTATGTAAGGATCTAAGCCCTCATTATATGTTTCTATGCATGTGAGTGACATTTGAACATGTCCCTTATATTTGGCCCCTTGGCCTTCTATTGTGTGTTTTGTGTGATTTCTGTGTACTATTTATTTGTGTGTATCATGACTGTGACACTTAATTACTTGTTTGCTTAGTTTTTAATTCTAAAAAAAACATCATCCATCCTACCATCCCTTATGATGCCATGGTGAATATCATGTACCACTCTCCAAGTTTATTTATTTCAAATTTGTTGTTCCCAAAATGAGCTTTGCTCATTTTGCAAACAACCCCCTACGAAACTTGTCCGTTTCGTCTTGTCTCTCTAAGCTCATTTTTTTTAGGGCTTTTTCTTTGGTTCGTTTTCGTCTTGGTTGGATCGAGGAGTAGTTCCCCCCCCTTTTTTTTGCTTTTCTTTTCTTTTTTCCCTTTCAGGGTTAGTTTTCCTTTTTCTGTAAGGGCGGCGAAAATCGCTGCCCCTGCACCCTTTTTGCAAGGGCGGCGATTTTCGCCGCCCCTGCACTTTTTCTGCAAGGGTGGTGAAAATCGCCGCCCCTGCACCCTTTTTGCAAGGGCGGCAATTTTCGCCGCCCCTACACTCTTTTTTCAAGGGCGGCAAAAATCGCCGCCCCTGCACTTCATCATTTTCTGCGCAAGGCATTAATGGCCCTGCACGGCGGGTTGTTGGGGTTGGTTTTTCAACCTTTATAAACCGATTTGGACCTCATTTCTTCTCACTTCCTCTTCCTCCCCTCCTACCTCTTACACCTGAGCGCTCTAAGTGACTTTGCGAAGTGCCAACTCGCGGATCTGACTTTGTGGCACGCGTAGTTTTCCAGGTAGGGTTTGTTTTTAAGTTTTGTTTTTATTTTTGTGTGTTTTTTTCCTCCTCTTCCCCGTGGCCTCGAAAGGGCAGCATTTCATTGCCGCTGTTCTGCCCCTATCTTCCTTAGGCAAGGGTGGCATTTCCTTGATGCTTTTCTATTCCTGCAAGGGCGGTGATTTTTGCCGCCCCTGCTCTCTTCCTGCAAGGGCGGCGATTTTTGCCGCCCCTGCTCTCTTGCTGTCCTTTTTCAACTAACTCCCAGATTTTTTTGGGTTGTCCTTTTCAAGATTTTTCTTCCTCATTTTCCATCTCTTCACCCATCTTGACCTTTTTAAGTGACCTCCTATAGCCCATGTCACTTGAATTGCTCTCCCCATCTCTCACTCTCCTTTCAACTATGGCTGCAGCACCTTCAGCAAGCTCCTACACGCCTTCTCCCATTCAAACGAGATCATCCCCCATGATAGAAGCATCTCCTTTAAAGGTGAAGAAGATGAAATATAGATACCAGGGTGTCTTCCCGCTCACAATCATCACCTCGAATGTCGATGACATTCGAGACACTGAGATCAGCCACATAGATATGGCCGAATTCTTGGTACGAACCAAAGCGACCAATCCCAGCACTGAGATAAAGAGAATTATTGAGAGTAACATCCACCTGGTGGCCACCTTCCCAGTAGTAGCTCATCATGCAGAATTCATCCTTCAATGCATGCACTTCTATGACAAAGAGACCAGATCAGTCTCAGACGCCAGTGGCAACATGATCATTCGGTTGGACCCTGAATTTATTGACAAAGTCTTTTTATGTCCACCAGCCACCAAAGTGACCCAAATCGACTTCGAGAATGCGCAGAGGGAGTATGACAAAGACCCCAAGAGGGAAAAGAGGGTCATAAACCATAAGTGGTTAAAAACCCCAAGGGCTGACCTATCCAAATGGCCGAAAAGCTTCCCCAGAAGTGACTTCATTGAAGAAGTTGGTGACTTAATCACCCTTCTCAGCAGAGTACAGGGCCTCCCGTCCTCTTCACAATTACATGAATGGATGTATCCATTCATTAAGATCATTATGCAAGGCAAATAGGCCATTTTTTGGGGAGAACAGATCAGCAACGCTATTCACGAGCAGTTGACCAGGGTACAAACCTCCTTCAAATTCTACATGACCTCGTACCTGGTCTACATAGTTGCTGCCATGCGATCTTTCTCAGGCCTAACCATAGAGGGGGATAGGAAGACCACCTCAGTCTATTCATACTATCCGTAGCTGACACTTCAGGGATCGACACGTCATTTCAGGTGAGTGAATGATGCATTCTTTACTGTATTTCTATGTCTCTTCGATCCTCAACTGGAGCAGAAGAGAATGTCAGACGAGGCTTGGACAGTAGTGAATAGTTTTGGCTGCATGTTCCTCCAGTTCCCTACATTTTCTTATCTACGGGTGGGTTTCTACCAAGGATACCCTTATATGCTCCCCAGATTCCCTTCAGACAGGTTGGTCCTAATGGAGCTTTGCCGACAACTGGCCGTCGTACACTCAAAACAGATGGAGCTTAAGAGACCTGGTTTCAGGTTTCCTATCCAGATTGGCAGATTTTCCGTTGCTACATCGACTAAAGCCAAGGTTATGGAAATAGAGATGCAGATGGTTACCATCAAATCTTTTAAAAGATGGGAAAAATTTGATTACAGAGGAGTCAGAGAAATGATTCGAAGGAAGACTCAGTTTCACGAGCCTATGATTGAGGACATCTGGGTAGATCTAAGGACAGCCGAAGAGATAAGAAAGATGGACTATTGCTGTCTCACGCTAGAGTAGATAGAGTACCTCGGGCTTGCATAGATCCCTTCAAGGTTGATTGATGATGGGAATATAGTGAACAGTAGATATCTGATAGAGAAGGTCGCTGGTTCCCCTCTTCCTCTGATCAACTGGTCTCAAAAGGAGCTGACTTCTCTAAGGAAAATATTTGAACCAGTATTGGCTAACACCAATAGTTGGTTGGCTGCAAATGGAATCACCCTAAAAGAGTTCATTACAGGGTCAAAGGCTGAATATCAAGCAGAGATGAAGAGAAAGGCAGAAAGCCGAACCAAAAACAAAGATGACATCCCTTCATCTTCTAGACCTCACAAGCCTAGGATCGTCTTTGTATCTAAGAAGCGTAGGTCAGAACAAGAACCTGAGGCAGCAGCTAAAGGAACCAAAGAACAAAGTCTCGGGGTACAGGCAGCTTAACTGATGGGGTCAACAGAACAACCTTCAGAACGACCAGGTGTTGGGTCCCCAACCTCAACGAAATAAGTGCGATCGATCCAGGGCTCCTCTCCTCCTCTTCAATCTCCTTCGATACCTACTTTTCCTATCTCTCCCATTAGCGTTCCATCTTCTGGAGCTGCTTCTCCTCCCAAGGTTGTTTTTGGTGATCCACAAGATCCTTCAGCAGGTTCACCTCGCTTTTCTACATCCATTCCAAGTTTATCATCTCCATCGTTCAACCTACCACCAAGCCCTATGCCTAATCCTAAATCAATAGTTGGCAAAGTCTCGCCGGTCACTCCAACTACGACTACTATCACCACCAGTAGCGTGGAGGCCACTACCGTGACACTGGCGAAAGTGACTATTGTTACAATAGGTACTTCTCTCCCGTCGTGGATGTCTGCTTTCACACCAAAGAGAAAGAAAAGGGCCATCTCCCCAGAAGAATTTGATTTCAGCAAGATTGTGTCAGCCAAAACAAAAGCTCCCAATAAGCCAAAGATCCTTTCTAAGTTGGTCGAGGAAAAGGGGCAAAAATTTTTGGAAATTGCCAAACCCCCACAGGACGCAACCCTTGAGGGTTTTGAAATGAGTAGTTATTCCTTTTCTCGTGTTGAACTAGGCAAGGTTACACACGAAGGTGCGAAGAGTGATCTTCAGTTAGCAATGGACATTATGGTCCAAAAATTTGACAAAGAAAAAGAGATGAAAGATTTTTATAAAGCCAAGGCTGAGCAGTTAATGGCAGTAATCAGAAGATTCACCATCCCACCTAAAGCAACAACTCCAGAGGCCTTTTCTGTGGATGATTCAGTCATTCAGAAAGTTGAAAAGACTTATTTAAAGGGAAAAGTAATGGAGGAATATATTGACCGAATACACAATCAAGGAATCTCTCTGCTATCTGAGGTTGCAGAAAGAATAGGGAAAATGAAAAGGTTGAAGGCTCAAGTAGACATTTTTGTTTCTCTTACCTCTCAAGAGATTAATGGCTTGGAGAAAGATCTCGGAGGATGGAAGAAAATGGAAGGTCTAAAAAAGAGTACCCTGATATCTATCGGTGTTATCCCCAACAAGGATTCATATGTTGAGATCAAAGAGGCGATGATTTTTAGGATCCAGGTACTCAAAGATCTAATTGATGATCTCAAAGCTTTTAAAGAAGCTAGTGATAAAAGTGACCTGAGCTTGTTGAACAAATTAGAAGAGCTACCCTGTGACTTGACCTCTAAGGATCATCAGTTCCTTTCAGCAGATGAAATGATTCAGAATTTTGAAGGGATGATCCAGAAGGATTTCAAAGGAGCGTCTTTCTCAATAACTTCAGTTGATAGCATTCTGGATGCTCAGTTGACTCTGGAAAATTTAAGATCCAGGTTAACTGGCCACTATAAGGCCACCACAGCATTAAAAGATGCATTAATTAGATCAAGGGTCATCTCCAACAATGCAGTTGCATCGGACAGCATAGGGATCTAGGCATCGATCACCATGTACGATGCTCATTTGAAGAAGTCCGGTGGCAAGAACTGACACTTTCTCTCTTTCTTCTTCTATCCTTAGGCATTTCTATTTTCTATAGAATGCATGCAATTTTGTAAAATGTAATTACGAATAAAATATTTTGGAAAATATCTAAAAGTCAAAGATGAGTCATCTTTGACCAAGATATTTTGTATATTTTATTATTTTTTTGTTTTTGAGGATTTTCTCCCTATATATAGTGGAGACCTCATTTGTAAAACTTCTTGAAAAATTCAATAGCAAACACTCTGCTGAAATTGAAGCAACTTTTGAGACTTTGTGCTCAAATTTGTAAATCATATTCTGTTGAATGAATGAGAAGCAGGTTATTTCAGACTTTGTATTGAGATTGTCTGTGTTATTTAGAAAATAGTTCTTATGTCTTTTTCCTGGTAACATCTTGTTTATCTGATTTAATAAGCATGTGGGTGTGTTATTATTATCTGAGGGTGCTTCTAGAGGGTAGAAGATAGACTTTGTGCTGCTTTTACCTTTGAGATTCTTTTATCTTTTGTAGTTTCAGGTGAAGACTTTGTGCTTCACTTTATTCTACGGTTATACTTGTTCTGAATCCGTGGAGAAGCTACGGAAGACTTTGTGCTTGCGTGAGCGTTCTTGTGGACTTTGTTACTACAGGTGATCTCTTGCTTTCTATTTAAAATCATTCCTGAAAGAAGAGGAATGCTGTTAGCTTAAAGACCAAGATTTTCCCTCTTTTGTTCCTTGTACATTACCTCTGAAAGAAGAGAGGTAGATGCTGTTATACCACCCTCGTGTGTTATTTTCTGCTTAACTATATATTCAGCATGTAAACATTAATAGGGAACCTCCCCTTGATGAGAGGAGAGATTTACCTCATCTTGATCTGGTAAAGCCACACTCCTCGTGGTGTAAATCTCCCTTATGCTGTGGCTGATATCCCCATTTTGTCATCAGTTAGTTGACGATAAAATATTCACCCAATAAAATTTACATACTCAGTTTAGATAATTTATATGCTTTATTCATTGCTAGCATCTAACTTGATAATGTGAATATGTATGCTTGTTTTCACATGCATCTCACATTACTATTTTGATATATATATATATATGATGATGCCATACTCATCTGTGTTATCATTGTTACTCATTTTTACATAAGTTAAATAACATCTATCGCATAACATTTTATTTTAAGGTAAGTTATTGCATAAGATCAAAAAATCACCTCTAAAGAGGGGGAATACATAGTGGATTATCTTAGAGACTAAGCCCCTAAAATATACCACATAAATATAAAATTTTAGACCTCACATATTGGATCATAGAACATATTCATGTTGATCAGTCCTTCGACATGAATGAACGACCAACTATGGGAAGGTATTTTTGATGCACCCACCCCTCCTGAAATAAATGAGATCTAAAGATATCTTTTCTCCAAGTTATTTATATACTTGGTATAAGCACACTGATCATAACTGTTTGGATCATTATGACCATTCTAATTCAATGGCCTTTACTAGTTCTATGAAATATTTTAAACTTGGTTTTAATAGATTTGAGTACCTAAATAATGTAAAGTAATTTTTTTTAGGGTAAGCATCATGTAGGTGATGAAAAAAATAAACAAAGCATTTATTTCATGTTTTTTCCAAATTAAAATTAGCATTCCTAGGGTTTGTATGCATGAGTGTGTGATTGATTTTTGGTGATCATTAATTCCATTAATAACCATTCTATAATGCATTAAAAATAATGGGATGAATTATAATTAGGGATATAAAAATCATAATAGATTTTGTATAAAAACAGATAACTATAAAAAGAGAAGGAAATGAGAGAAAAATCTTGATATTATGAATTAAAATCCATTGTTAGCTCTTACCTACAAGGACTAGCTACTACATATCTAATCATCAAGTTAGTGAATCTTACCTTGAGAATGATTACCTAAATATTGCTTCATTATTAGATAACCATCCATAGCCCTAAAAAAGTTATTTTTAATCCCATTCTAGGCCTTGATCAACTACCAACTAGGCTAGAATTCCCATGGTGGAGTTGCCCGAATCACCCAGAATCAATTTTTTCTTAAAATTTATCTTATTTACTCTTGATTTATCTTTTCTATTTATTGTTTAGTAATTTGATTCTGGGTTGGGGACTATTGTAGTAAGTGAAAGGTAGGACTAAATATTTTTCACCCTATATATTCACCATAGTAGGTTCATCTAGGAAAAATTAGAAATAATTAAGATGTGAAGTTTGTGTTTGGATTTGATAGAATATCCTAATTGACTAGATAGTTTTAAATAAATTTAGGACACATACAATAACTAAACATTTGAAACCAATTAGAAAATAAAATCTAAAGCCATAAACTACTTAGATTTCATACATACTAGGGGCATCACTCAAGATACCTATGAACAAGCCTTCTATTCTTCATTATTTTGAGCAACAAGGGAACCTACAGGGTAAAATAGTAGACCAAACCAAAAACAAGTGAAAAATAAGGCCTGATCAGTAACAAAAAATAGGGAAAATGAGAAAAGTAAACTAAACTTACAATAAAGTAGAAAAAAAAATCAAGAAACTGAGAGAGAAGATATTTATAGTAATTGGTACAATAAATGCATGCCTAAAACTAAGAAATTAGAGAGATACTAAAGGGTGATTTAAAGGACGTCCTCAATAGCTATACAATTGATATGAAATGTATTCATACTCAATATTTTGAGAAGACTAGTAAAGATCCTATTAAGGATATGCATGAATTACACAGATACTGACCTCTACGCTCATAAACAATATCCCAAAGAGTTATATCTATGTTATTTCCTTGAAAATTAAGTGAAATTTCAAAATTAAATTAATTTATGTACGTATGCTTAACTTGTAGAATGCATTTGGGATAGGTTTGGATAAATAATTCTACCCATACCTTGAATTATGGTGAGGGGTAGGGGTGGGTATCAACACATACCAAAATGATATGTGTACCTTATTAGAGAGTTGTCATGATGATGTCATGGTGGTGTCATGGTGATGCTCTAGTGAGTGGATGAAGTGCTTTAATAACCAAAGTGACAATGACAAAGTGTGCAATATGCTTGTTCTTGTTTGTTTTTTGTATGTTTGGTTGATCTTCAATGTTAACATGATTAGAGAAGATCAGGGATGAGTGTTATGATTTTTTCATGTGAAACAAGTCCCTAAGATGTTATCTATCCTTTGAGAGATTATGTACACAAGTGGAAGTCATCTAGCTGATCATAGTTTTCATCTAGACACTTTGGATCCAATGATAAAAAATCTTAGTAGGTAGTTTGATGATGTCACCATTGCCACATGGAAAGGAGTCAAAGGGAGTTGTTTATGTGGTTGTGATCATAGTAGTTCCTAGTTGTTATGAACTATATCTCAAGTCATGCGTTAAAGCACAATCAAGTTTATGAAGGTTAAAAGTTGGCTTCTTAATCAAAATTCTTTTTTTCTATACTTAGCCAATTTTAAAAATTGGTCATAAAGCGTTGAGTAAGCATGTTGATGAGGTCAATATTTACATGCATGGATGTGTGAGGACAAAATGATCCTATGGGTTTATTCATTTTTGGACCTAGTTTATTTGTGATAATTTCTATATCATATGATGTAGTGCATCAAAATATACACATATGCAAATTTGGACTCCTAGGTAGTTTGAATATGTTTTCCTATAGCCAATTTTGCAATGAGGTAGAAAGAGCTGAGTGAGCATGTTGATGATGGTATATCTTGCACATGTGAAGGTATCAAGAGAAACTGATTATATGGGTTCATTTAGTTTTGGACCTAGTTCATTTGTGATAAATTTGAGAACATTTGTTGAAGCATGAAAAAAGTTATGGTTGTTTAAAGTTGGATTCTCAAGAAAATTTGGACATGGTTGGCTCTGTGATAGAAGTTTTTTAGAAGGATTTTTTATGGTTTTATATCTTGCATGCACAAGGGTTCTGAGAGAAGTGTGTTACATGGTTAGATTTTCCTAAGGAAGAAGATCATCTGGTCTAAATTTTATATCTTTTAGGTAAGTGTAGAAGAATTTATTGAGGTGAAAAATGGTTACTCATGAATATTTATAGGGTCCCCATACTTAGTCATTTTTGAAAGTTTTAAATTTCGATCAAGATCAACAGTGCACCTGGATCCAAGCTGTCAAGAGGTAGTGAGATGAGGATAGGTGCATGATGTTTAAAAAATGAGAAAAATTAAAGGATAATGATCCAATGGTGAGTGGGAATTTGTATGCTTTATTGAATGGTGAGAATTGATTGATAATGACCTGATTGATCCATAGAGATCGATGGAGTGTGTTAAATCAACATTTTGAGAGGACACAAGTGTGGTTAAAATGATAGATATTTAACATTTAGATTTGGTGTTCTATGAATTAAATATTATAAAAAATTGATGGTGTGAGATTGATATTGAGCTAAGAGTCCATGAGATTCAAGCATAGTGTTTGAAGTTTAACTGTGACTATTTGCATTTGAATATTTGAAATTGTGAAGGAAAGACCAGTGTCTAGTTTTTGGACCATAATTTTTGATATAAGATGAATTTTCTCATGAAGTAAAAAACAAAGTGGTAGATTAATTCAAGTTGAATATATAAATATGGACTTGAATATATGAAAGTGAATATAGACATATTTATGGCTCTCCAAATTTTAATATATGTTCCATTATGTTCTGCAAGTGATCTGAGAAGGATGTTTGAGCTTGTTTTGATGTTTTAGTGATGTCTCATGATGAATTATCTATTTGATAATGTTTTAGACTCTATAAGGATACTCTATATGGATTTTGTATTTTTTTTCAATTTATCTTTAGTATGAATAATGACTAATAAGTTGACTGTGTTTGTTCATGGTGACTAGGTGCACCAAGTTAGTGCATGAGTTATTTAAGCATATACAAAGGTGAGCTATGTTGATTGTGATCATTTGAGGATTTGAAAGGGGACATAATGAGTGGACCCATGTTTTTTAAAGTGGTATTATGTTTTTTTGTGCTCAAGGATGTGCTAAATGGGTGAATAGATCTCTATGAGACCTATAAGATCTACAAAAGCCTTATTAAAAGGTGTAGCTACTTAAGGCTGACCCATAGATGCTATGGTAAACTTATGTATATTATATTGAGACGTATCTTCATATGATAGATGTATTAAGGATTAAGACATATTTAATGGCTGACCAAGATGGTGTTAATCAAAATTGCTTTATAAATAGTGGAACCAAAGATGATGGGTTATAGACTTGTGTGACTGGGAGAGGTGTGAGTGTTGAAACTAAAACAAGAAGAGCATGAGTGTACCCAATGGTAGGGTTGATAAGTATATCAGATTGAGGACTATGATTATGACCTATAGGTCATGTTTTTGATGGAAAAATAGTGCTCTTACAGGTTGAGCATGAGCAAAGAGGCCTAGAGTGATCCAAAAAGGATGTTTTAGATGTCTTGAGAATAAGTGAGGGATTAATATTTTATTTGAGAGCTTGGTGGCTGGTTTGAGAGATTAATTAGAGTGTGTATAGTGTATGACCATATGGTAATGTTGTTAAAGCTGTGACAAAGTTTTTTCTGTGAAGGATGTATTGAGTGTGCAAATTTGAAGAGTGGAGATAGTTGGGATATGTAATGTGTCCTAATTGCTCTTTATGTGTTGGTTCAAGTATGTAATGTGATTTGATCAATAGGGATTTTTATTATGATAGAGTTATTGTTGAGAAGTTTAGAGTGGTCTAAAAATTGGTTTTAGATGCATTGCCTATGTAGAGTTAATGAGAGCTAATATAATTTATATCTCCATCAAATTTGTAGGTAGTCAGTGTTAAGGAGATTTATTCATAGGTTTTATTGTGGCACCTCAAAATCTAAGGTGGTTGTATCCTCCTTTCAAGGTAAAACTTTCTAAAAGGTCTAGTTTTTGTTGTAAATCAGCTAGACAAGTGTAGTAGCACCTTGTGGGATTAGAGTCTCACTAAATAGTATTGTAGTTCCTTGATCAATTACAGATGGTCTAAATTAGATCTTATTATTATAAGATATTAGTCTAATTATAGGTTTTAGTGGGTTTTATTCCCCAAGAGGGTTTCCCACATATGTCATGTGTTATGTGTTTAATCTTGGATTATCTTTCTTATATGGTAATTGATTAAGTAGTTGTAAAGATAAGAATTGAAGTTGGAACTCAATTTGAAATATATAGGCTCACTGATTCACCCCCCCTCCCAGTGATTGTACCTCTATCAATTAGTATTAGAGTGGGTCCTTTAGAGGAAGCCTAAAAACTTGAAGGTGATCCTAAGTAGGTACAAAGATGGCTAAGTAGTTAAAGAAAGAAAATAAATAGTGGAAGGATGTGATCAAGGCACTTAAAGAACATATATGTACTTTAAATAAATATTCCAAAGAGGATGAGAGTGTTATCAATGATCTCAAGGTTTAATTAGTTGGCTCCAAGACAAGTTTATGTTCAAAAGAAAAGGACATCATGTTTGATAAAGATGATAACAAAGAAGAAAATAAGTATCAAAAATAGATCAAGTCTATTAAAGTATAAGCATATAGATTGAAAGACATGGCCAATAAGGTCAAAAATGATGAAGAAAAGATCAATATTATTATGGATTAGTTAAGGACTATAAATGAAAATCTAAAAGCAAAAGAAGATGATTTTAATTAGCCAAAGGTTGAAATTAAACCATTAAAAATTGAGCATGAGCTTGTTATATTCAAGTTGGACAAGATGGAAATGAAGCATGAGAATCTTGAGCAAGTGAAGAAGAATGCAAACTTGAAGAGTAATGTTATAAGGTCAATTAGAGTACCTAATGCTGCAAGGTATGCTAGTTTATTTCATGGCCATTATTATACATGTAATAAGTATGGCCATAAAGCTAAAGACTATAAAAATAAGTCAGTCAAGAATATATCCTCATGGATCTTTGGAAGAAGAAGCAATTTCTCTTGGAGAAATCATAACTTAGATTAGTCAAGAGGTATGTTGAATGATTTTATTTGTTTCAGTTGTCATAAGAGTGGAAATATTGCTAGATTCTATCTAAATGATGTTAAAAGGTATTCAAAGTATGTCAAAGGATAAGAGATCCTAGAAGGAATGATAAAGGGAAAATTCAAGTATAGAAACCAAAGATTATCAATGATAATCACACTAGTCCAAAGGTTAATAAGAATGTTTCTCTAAAAGGCTATGTTGAAAATCAATATAAGCTCAAGGATCAAGTAGGTAAGATGGATGTAGAAGACAAGAAGAGTCAAACTTTGGTATGGAGACCTGAGATAGTAAAGATTAAGGAGACTAACTTTGTTAAGTCTAAGAGCCTTGATGGATTGTTTTCCAAGTTAAAAAATGAATTAGAAATAAATGAAAGTCAAGATTTTTTGTTGGCAAGTCTGATGCAGTGAATGTGTCAACTATCTAGTTAGAAAAGGAAAATCAAAAGTCTAATCATGTTGAAAATAAAGAGACCAATCTCAAAAAGAAGACCAATATACTAGTTAAGGCATGTTTTGAAGTGTGTATAGATCCAAACAAACATCCTATTATTATTGAGAAAGTTTCTTGAAAAGAACATCAGTTGTCAATATATAGTAATGAGATTCCAAAATGCAAGGTGGATTCTTATGATGAAAAGGTATGTCCTGAATATGTGTTGTCTCCATGTGTTATAAATTTCATGTTAGAAGAAAAGGAGAGTGATAGAGAAAAGGAACCATTTTTCATAATTAGTCCAAAGAAAAACATGAAGAAGAATTGTAATTATCAGATGACCAAAGAGGATAAGGAATATGAGGAGTTATGGGCAAATCCTAGTTCCACACCATGGTAGAACATTGTGGTGTAGAGGGTGTCTCTATCTAAGATTTAAGGAGACACTTGTTAGATAGAGGAAGCTTGGTGTTTGTTAGATATTGCTTGGTGAGAAGATATGAAAACAAGTTATGTTTGTGCATTCTTTTTATATATCTATCTGTTGGAGAAAAAAAGTTTGTTAAAAATCTTAGTGGTCCTATCTTGAGAAGGATTTTACTTATTGATCATGGTTTATATGTTTTGATATCAAGGTGAGTTTAAAATATCT
Organism: Torreya grandis; assembly: GCA_037957365.1. Classification (NCBI taxonomy): domain Eukaryota; kingdom Viridiplantae; phylum Streptophyta; class Pinopsida; order Cupressales; family Taxaceae; genus Torreya; species Torreya grandis. Next base: position 786,311 of record JARHVA010003149.1, on the reverse strand, counting down.
ATCTACATATCAATTTGTAGTAGATGTCAGTTGTGTATGCCATGGAAGTTCATAGTGTTTTGAAGATGAGGTATCTCTATTTGAGTATTGACTAAGATTGGACAATATTTGAAGTCTTGTTGAAGATATCATGTTCTTGATGAAGCATGAAGTTAGAGTGAGCTTTGTGATTGGTCAACTCCTAGGATTAGAGGACTGAGTAGTTGGACCTAAGAAAGAAGGTGTGGAGAAGCATGTTTGTGTGCTCACGATGATAAATAAAATCATAGAAGGTCTTTGGTTAAGGGGGAGCAACAAGTTCATGAACTTGTTTCATAGGTTTATGAAGGAGCTATAGTATAGAGTTAGATTGGGTGGTTTGGGTGGCTTAGTGAGTTAGATGCATTTTTAAGAAGGTTTTGGTGATTAGAAAGGTATATTCATTTCTTTGTAGTACATTCCAAGTGTTTTTGAGGTCTACAGGTATGTATGTGCCAATTGAGGATTTTTTTGAGTGCTCTCAGTTTTCTCTATTTTTGGTTTAAAGGTAAGTAGAACTAAAATGGTTTATAAGATGTATGGGTTCCTAAAGGTATGAAATCTCACTTTTTGGTTGAGATGTGTGTAATGGGTTTCTCTAGGTGTGTAAGAAGTTTTAGAGTTGTGAGTTGACTAGAAGGAGGTTTGTTGACCGTATTTGCTTTGAGTTTATAAGTTTTTTAGATTTGCTAGAAAAATGGTTTGACTTATGAATTATGGTCTAAGGATCCTTAATTTGTTTAATGGGACAAATGGGTGTTCATATCAATATTCACATAGATTTGAAGGTTTTTGGTTCTCTAGTTATTCAAGTGTTTGTCAATATGGAGGTTAATTGGCTAGTAGAATTATGAAAGAAATATGGTCTAAAGGATGAGATTGGTGATGAAAATTGGTATGATTGAAGGGGAATATGATATTAATATATAGATGGAGTTTTAGGTATTTAATATATGTCTAATAAAAATTGTGGGCTCTACAAGTTTTAGGTAGGGCTACAAGGAGGCTAGACATGCTTAGTTTGAAGAAGAGTGATTTTTTCTCAATGTTTACAAAAGAGTAAGGTATGAGTATCTGAAGGTATATTATAAAATTATTATATTACATGTTTTATATTTTTTATGGTGTATATATAGAGTTGGTGGTCATGGAAGTGTCTTAAGAAAGAAGGCTAGTAAGCCTGCATGGTGGTTCTTCATGATGTGTGGAGATCTGAAGATACTCAAGTGGTGAAATTGCTTAGAGTTATTATAGGGAGTCCATATAAGATGTTTATTGATGTGTTGCATCATGTTTATGTGGATTTGTGTGTTATTTCTTCATTATTTGTAGTGCTTGATTGAAGAGAGTGTTGGCATGGAGCAAGAGGAGGATGTCAAAACAAGCAGAGGTTGGCTCAAGGTAAGGGGGATTTTGTATCATATTTTAAAGATGGTAATTTTTTATTTTGATAGTATTTTTAGGGATTCAAGATCATATTATGACTACTTATCATTGTGTTAAAGGGGGATAAAGTTCCTGATGTAGGAGTGCCTTGAAGAAAGAGAAGGTGAGCTATATATTTCTATATTGATGGGTGTTGACATCAATGACAAAGAGGGATATTGTTGGATAGTTGTCATTATGATGTCATGGTGGTGTCATAGAGATGCTTTAGTTAGTGGATGAATTGTTTTGATAGCCTAAGTGATAATGATAAAGTGTGTAATATGCTTGTTCTTGTTTGCTTTTAGTATGCTTGGTTGATCTTCAATGTTGACATGATTAAACAAGACATGGATGAGTATAGTGATTTGAACATGTGAAATATGTCCCTAAGATGTTATCTATCCTTTGAGAGATTGTGTGCATAAGTGGAATTCATCTAGTTGATCATAGTTTTCATCTAGAAACTTTGGGTCTAGTGGAAAAAAATATTAGTAGGTAGTTTGATGACATCACCATTACCACATGGGAAGGATTAAAGGGGAGTTGGTCATATGGTTGTGATAATAGTAGTACCTAGTTGCTATGCACTAGATCTCAAGTCATGCATCAAATCATAGTCAAATTTATGAGGGTGCAAAGTTGTCTTCTTAATAAAAATTCATTGTTTTTTGATACTTAGCCAATTTTGCAGATTGGCCAGAAAGAGCTGAGTAAGCATGTTGACAAGGTTAGCATTTGCACACATGGAGGTACAAGGATAAAATGGTCATATGGGTTTACTTATTTATGGACCTATTTTATTTTCACTAATTTCAAGATCATCTGATATAGTGCATCAAAAGATACACATATGGAAAGTTGGGCTTCCAGGTAGTTTGGCTATGTTTTCCCATACTTGACCAATTTTTCAATGAGACAGAAAGAGTTGAGTGAGAATTTTGATGATGGTATATATTTCACATGTGAAGGTATCAAGAGAAACTGATCATATGGGTTTATTTAGTTTTGGACCTAGTTCATTTGTGCTAAATTTGATATCATCTATTGAAGCAAAACAAAAGTTATGGTTGATAAAAGTTGGTCTCTAAAGAAAATTTGGACATGGTTGGCTCTATGATAGAATTTTTTTAGATGGATTTTATATGGCATTATATGTCACACATGAAAGGGTTTTAGGAGTAGTGTGTTACATAGTTGTATTCTCCTAGGGAAGGAGATCATCTAGTCTAAATTTGAGATATTGAAAGTAAGCACAGAAGAAGTTATTGAGGGAAAACATGGCTACTCATGCATATTGATAGGGTCCCCATAGTCATTTTTTGAAGTGTTAAAGCTTGAGTAAGATCAACGATGCACATGGATCCAAGATGTCAGGATGAAATGAGATGAGGATAGGTGCATAATGTTTAATGATTGAGTAAAGGTATAGGATAATGATCCAATGGTGAGTAAGAATTTGCAAATTTGATTGAATGGTGAGCATTGATCAATAATGACCTGATTGATTCATAAAGATCAACATAGCGTGTTAAGTCAACATTTTGAGAGGACATGAGATGTGATCAAAGTGATATATGTTTAAAATTTATATTTAGTGGTCTATGCATTAATTCTTTGATAAGATTGACCTTGAGCTAAGAGTCCATGAGATTTGAGCATAGTGTTTGAAGTTTAATTGACCATTTGCATTTGAATATTTGAATGTGTAAAGGAAAGACTAGTATCTAGTTTTTGGACCATAACTTTTGATATAAGTTGAATTTTATCATGTAGTAAAATTCAAAGTGGTAGAGTACTTCAAATGACATCTAGAAATATAGAATTGAAGATATGAAAGTGAATATAGACATAGTTATGGTGCTCTAAAGTGAACTACATGTTTGACTATGTTCTATGAGTTATCCGAGAAGGATGTTTGAGCTTCTTTTGATGCCATATCAATATCTCACAATCAATGATCTATTGGATCATTTTTTATACTCCATGATGATGATCTATGTGGATTTTAGAGTTGTGATCAATCTATCTTGAGTATGAACAATTCTTAAAAGGTTGATTATGTGTTTGTTCATGATGATTGTGTGCACCAGGTCAGTGTTTAAGTTATTTGAGCATACACAGACATGAGATATGTTGATTATCATAATTTGAGGATGTCTAAGGGGACATAATGAGTGGAACCATGCTTTTGAAAGTGTTCTTGTGTTCTTTTTTTGCTTGAGGATGTGATAAATGGGTGAATAGGTCTCTATGAGACCTATACGAGCTACAACGGCCTTATTAAAATGTGTAGCTGCTTAAGGCTGACCCATAGATGCTATGGTAGACCTATGTAATTTTATTGAGCCTTATATTAATATTATAAATGTATTAAGGATTAAGAAATACCTAATGGCTGACCAACATGGTGTTGATCAAGATTGCTCTATAAATAGTGGAACCAAGATGATGGGTTCTAGACTTATATGACTTGGAGAGGTGTGAACATTGAAGTAAAGAAGATAAGAGGCTAAGTGTGCCCAATGGTTGGGTTTATGAGTAGATAATATTGATAACTATGAGTATGACCTATAGGTGACATGTTTTTCATGGTAGAATAATGCAATTATAGGTTGAGTATGAGAGAAGAGGCCTAGAGTGATCCAAAAAGGATGTTTTGGATGTCTTGAGAATGAGTGAAGGATTTCTAGTGTCTATGAGATCTTGGAGGCTAGTCTGAGAGATTGATTAGAGTGTGGATAGTGTATGACCATCTAGTCATGTTGTTGAAGTTATGATAGAGTTATTGCTATGAAGGATGCATTGAGTGTGTAGAGTTAAAGAGTGGGGATAGCTAGGATATGTAATGTGTCCTAATTTGGTATTTTTTGTTGGTTTAAGTATGTAATGTGTTTTTATCAACAAGGAGTGTTATGGTGAAAAAGTTATTATTGAGAAGTGTAGAGTGGTGCAAAATGTGGCTTTAGATGCATTAAATGTATAGAGTTGAAGAGAGCTGATATACTGTGTATCTCCATTTGATTGGAAGGAAATAAATGTTGAGGAGATTTGTTCATAAGTGTTATTATGGTAACATAACGTCTAAGGTGGTTATAGCCTCCTTACAAGGTAAAACTTGCTAAAATTTTTGGTTATTGTTGTAGCTCAGCTAGATACGTGTAGTATCACCTTGTGGGATTAAAGTCTCACTAAATAGGGATTGTAGTTCCTTGATTAGTTACATCTGATCTAATTTGTATCTTGTTATTATAGGATAATAGTCCAATTTTAGGTTCTAGTGGGTTTTATTCTTCAAGAGGGTTTCCCATGTATGTCATGTGTTATGTGCTTGATATTGGATTGTCTTTCTGATAGGTATTTAAAGAGATTTAACTCAGATTAATATTATGCAAAGATCCACACATAATATGCAGACAAATTTTCCATGCAAAATAATATATTCCACTCTAATTATCTAAATTCTTTGATAATACATTGTATGAGATTACATATTTATAGGAATTATATTCTTATATTTTCTCCCTTGATTACTCACCTAAAATATCTCACACTAAGAAAACACATATATAGATATATTGTTATAACTTATTAACAATATATCTTAACAATAATAATATTCTAGCCAATATAAACTTACCAAATTAACCATACGGTTATAAAAACTATTTACTATTTAGCTAACTTGTAAATATCCACTTGTTGCTAAATACCACATGGTAAATACCAAAAATTCACTTAATGTAAAAGCTATTCTTAACATTCACCCCATAATTTTTACATGGTGCAAAAAACATTCACACTCTTATATGTAGTATTCTGACCTCTTATAGCATGACCTATTTGGTTCATGACCTTGATAAAGAGAGCCTCACTCCTCCCATGGTTTTATAGGTTTACCAAAAACCTTGAAATAAATAGGAAAACCATCTACCTCCAAAAATTGGCATAGAAGTATATACCACTGCATACTCATAGGTCTACATACTACTAACACGATCTTGTTGCACATGACCACTATATACGAAGGAATGCATCCCACATTTATATTACATGACCATAATGGATGTGTCACTAAGGGCCATATCCATAAATAACTAAGGTAGTCATGGGATCTCTATAGTAGCTACTCTCTTAACTATTACCAACACACTATTCACCTCTTGGTGGTTTTCTACATCTCTACCACAAACCTTTTCAAGATCCATGAACTGACTTACATTGGTGCTTTTATCTTTTTACAATGTATTCACATCAAGGAATCATGTTTGGAATTTCAAATAGATTACATTACATGAATAGGCATTATCATCTATTTTTATTACACAGTGGAAATGAAAACACGCCACACTAAAAAATTGAAAAAATAACACACCACACATGTCACCAAAACATTGATGTGGCCCCATCATTAGTGACTGATGAGAGGCCATTGAAAGACTTCCTTCCTCTGTGTAGCCTCCATCCCCCAATATCTCACTACTTACTTCGTTGAAGAAGTCCTAAATTTTCTAAGGGAAATCTTCCCCATAATTTGGATGTCATGTACAAGCAAAAATACATCTGTAAGTTATTTTTTTAAACATTTTTTAACAATTTGAATATAGACTGTAAACAACATGCCTCATTTTTTTTTAGATTTTGACTCATAAAATTGAGATGGTTACTTATAATGAAAATATTAACTCTAAAAACTTTATTGATTTTGATTTTGATTATACTTTGACATAAATGCCTCTTAACTTTAAAAAGGATATTTACTAAACATAAAAAAGGCTTCAACAATGACTATCATTCTAGAAATTGACACTAAATGATACCTTAAGTTTTTAAAAATAATAATAGCATAAGGATAATATTATAGACTCATAGACAATAAATAAACTTACTAACATATAAATATGAATGACATTAAAAAATATGTACCAAAAAAAACTACAATATAAAATTTCAATGAGCCTTTTGACTTATAAAATAAAACTATAGAATCTTAAAACCCATTAAAAGGAAGGACATAAAGCCATTAAAATAATATTAAATTAATTTACATGTCAAACATAGTCTATGTGGTGTAATGGGGATGGTTTGGAGAGAAAATGAGTTTCCATTAGAGATGTTGAAAAATGTTGAGTCAATCCAATGCATAAAAATAATGATACGGTAGCAGACTGAGTACATCCAATAATTTTGAATGCAAATTTGCATGAAGGATGAGATGCATGAATTATAACTGTAGCATATATGTCCAAGTTCAATCCATCCAAGTTAATATTGTACAATGTATAAAATAAAGATGAGTAAATAACATGCTCAAATGGTGCTTGTATATAACCATCACCATGGTTAATCTAGTGCTGGTGGTAATTTAGGACAATAAAAAATAGATAAAGTACCATATGGATGAAGCTTAGATTTTTCATAATAAATATATCCTCTATCATTGAAATATTCTTTAAACAGATTTAAACCTTAGATCTAAACCCTACCATAGAGATATAAATGTCTCATTTAATAAGGCTATGCCAGAATGTGTAAGACATTTAAGCTAACAAGTATACAAGTAGAACTTGAAACTCACACCCATGCTTTTCCCATTTAAGATTTGCTACACTATATTATTATCTTTGATATGTATTCATATAAACTTAGATTCTCACAAAACTGCAATAAACAAATTAAATAACCTAAACTACAGGCAGACATATTAATCATTATTGGGATTACACACATAACTAACCCATCAAAATCCACCTACTCTGATACCAATGATAGGTATTTTAAGAGCTTTAACTCAAGATTAATCTTATGCAAAGAGATGCACATAATATGAAGATAAATTTTTGACACACACTAATATATTTCACTCTAATTATCTAAATTATTTGATAATACATTCCATGAGATTACATATTTATAAGAACTATATTCCTATATTTTCTCCCTTAATTTCTCACCCGAAATCTCTCACACTAAGCACACTCATATATAGATATATTATTATAACTTATTAACAATATATCTTAACAATAATAATATTCTAACCAATATAAACTTACCATATTAACCATACAATTATAAAAACTATTTATTATTTACCTAACCCATAAATATCCACCTTTACGACATGATAAATACCAAAAACTCACTCAATATAAAAGTTATTCCTAACACATTCTTGTACATTGCTATGAATGATGTGTATAATTCATGAATGGTTATGGTAATTGATTAGGGACTTGTAAAGATCAAAATTGAAGTTTGAAATAAATTTAAAATATCTGGGCTCACTAATTCACACCCCCCCACCCTCTCAATGATTGTACCTCTAACATACCCAACCTAACAGATATACGTTCCTTGTGTTAATCAAATAATGAATCCATAGTTGGTTGTTCCTAAAGTAATTTTAATGCTATAAGAACCTCCTCTTTACTATATTCATCATCCATAAGTCATAATATTAATTCTTCCCATGTGAGTGATCTTCTATACTTGTCATTAATGGCAAAAATGTGTGGAGATATTTATTAGATTAGGCTATTCTCAACTTTGACTTCCACTAGATTCATTTTTTACATTTTGGGCAGCCATGCTTATAGTCATGCATTCCTATCTTAGATTCCATCACTACCAAAATGATAATAGGACTTCTTCAATCCCACTCTTTAAGTTTTTCTAATAGATCTAGGTCTTCTTCTATAGGGTAAACAACCTAATTTTCATCATCTTTCCACATGTCATTGGCAACGTATAAGTGTTGTTCTTCAATAAAAAGGGATCTCATGACTTATCTATTCAAGTTTAGGTCAATTTTATAATATGTAAATTTGTCTTAAGGAGAGATATCTTGCATTTTTAACTCATTTATCTTTCCTTCTTCATATAAACAACCTATTTCATCATTATTTTATTTTGTTTATTCCATCTTTAAGAATAGGATGAGTGATACATTATTGTTAATGAGTTGTTTGTCATCCTAAATTTGACTTTAAAATGTGGGAGCAATAGCATAGATTAAGGGTGTTTCAGATGCATAACAAGCATCCTCTTCATCTAACTACTCCAATTTTTCTCTTTCTTCATCTGATTGATTGCAAAGAGTTTCTAGTTCTTCCTCAAGTGTAGATAACTCACAAATACTCTAATTTTCAACCAATAGGACACTTGAGGTAATAACTAACTCTTCATCATCATTAGAATCATCTTCATCACTAATCTTGGTGACTGATTATTTCTTATAGAAGGGTTCATTCTCAGTCAATAAGACTATTTTTGTGTTTGTCTCACTTTTGTTTCTATAGGTACTAAATTGTGAATTTTGGAACTTGGTCCTACAGGCTAGTTTAGCCTTTGCTTGTGTGTAATCTAATATAAATTTCATTGGATTATAAAAATCACATACATATGCTTGATCACTAAAATAAGGAAAAATAACATGTTTTTCATATGATAATCTATCATGATTGCATGCATTAAAAATAATGGCTAGGTTTTCATTAGTCATAGGGAGGTTAAAATGGTTGTATGTTTTATGAAATATTTCACTATAAAACTCAACTTGAAAAATTTGTTAACTTATAGGAAATTTAATCAAAGGAGATTAGGCGTAAATATTTTGATGCCCTTATTAATAAAGAAGGTCCAAATAATACTCATGTAGAATGGATATTTGTTCTATTGTGTATGATCCTTGGTAAACTAATGTGAGAGACATGAGGGTAGATGAAGTAATATAAATGAAAATAGTTGTTAGGGGATCCAATACATTTATATAAAAAAATAATAGCCACATCCTTTATTTTTTAAAAATTGTATTTCAACCTATTGTATAAGTGGTGAAAGTGGGTGTTAAAAACTCTAACATGTTCATTAGGATCCTAAAGGCTATGTAAAATTGATAATACAAGATAATAGGGTCAGTGGGCATGCTAAAATGATTGAGGAATAAGTTTTCATATGCTACCCACATAGTGATGCATATATTAGGTAAGTTGAGGCACCCATCTATACAACCTAACTGAGATATTAGGAAAACAAATATCAGGACACATCCTCATGTTGAATATGTATATTAATAATGAACTCTTTCTAGGTAATTTATGAATTATCACTAGGAGATTCACAGGGTAGCCACTTCCACCTAACCAAGAAAGAGCCATAAGTGAGGGTAAAACTCAATTTTACATTATCATAACTTGGAATATTGGTGTGGGAAAAACTTCTATTATTTAAGTTTGAGATTTTTGTTAAAATTTTCATTTTAATTTTATGCATTATTGACCCTCCTTCTAGCACCATAAAGTTGTGTTTTTTTCTAATTTTTGCTTCTTCTTAAGTGTGAAAAGAAGAAACTAGTTAAGGGAGTGTAGAAGAATACTTGTTGAATGTGTGTATGTTAAATTTAAACTTTGTGATAACTCCTTTTTAGCTAGGTAAGAATAACCTAAAATAATAAAATACTACCAAAAAATTTGTTGGTTAGACAAATATTTGGGTGGATTGCCTAGCGTGAGCTAGCTCCTAAAAGAGAAAGCTTTCTAGGAGGCTGTCAATCCACCTTCTGTAAACACTTAAGTTGGTAAATGAAATTATAAATATTTGCATAAAATGACAGAAAACTGAAACTAAGAACATAAAATAACATCAAATTAATTAATGAAAATAAATGCTTTGATTAGATGGCTAAAATAAAGTAACTAGTTTAAATAATGCTAATGTTAAAAATTGGCTAAAACAAAGTTATGGTTTTTGGTTTGGATTAGTTTGATAAAGGTTAAAAGAATTATTTGGTTGGATTTTGGAAATGGTTGGGATAGTGAAGGTAAATATGTTTAAGAAAACAACATGGATAAATGGTCAAAAGAGGGCCAAGAAGGCAAAGGAGCAAATGGTCAAAATGAGGCCAAGAAGGCAAAGGGGTAAAGGGTGATCAAGAGGGAAAAGAGATATGGGTAAGAGGATAAAATGACAAGAGGTTAAGGAAGGAAGAAAGTAAAATAAGAAGGCCAAAGGGAAAGGAATAAATAAATTAAGATAGCTAAACAACTAGATTACCTCAATGCTTGAAGATGTTTGTTGATGAATATTTGTTTGTTGAAGATCCTTGATGATTTTAGCAGAGTTTCATTGCTTCATGTTATTTTCCTCCAAGACGTGGATGTATTAAAAAATGATAAACTCCTTTCAAAACCTACAACAAGATGTTAATAACAAAATACTAACTTCCCACTTCACCTTGAGTGAAGGAGATGGGGGTATTTATAGCATTTTATGTTAAGAAACATGCCAAAAGAAGGGACTAGTGAAATATGGTGCCATTTCTCATGTGGTTCATTAATGATCCAAAGGTGAGGTTTGTGGGGATTCTCATTTCGGTTGGTGAGTCTCCCACCTTGCACATGAGTCCAATTTTGAATGGGAATCATGCACATGGGTTTGAATGAGTCTTAAAGACTTTTCACCACCTTTTTTTCTCTTCATCTAAGAACTTAAAGAGGTGTCACACCAAATGTGGCACCATTTTACGTGTGGTACATGAATATTAAAATATGAGGTTGGTGGGGATTCCAATTTGGGTTGGTGAGTCTCCCATTTAAGTTAAGAAGTTAAAAATAGGTTCCCTTTATCTTTCCCAAAGCACTAAAGAGGTAGGTATCTCTTTTTGATGGCTATTTTCATGTGTGAAGGAAAAATACATTTTTAATGATGGCCCCTTAAGGTTAAATTCACCATATTTAAATGGGGGCACTTGTGATGATTAAATTAAGTCATTAATCACCTTGGGATAGGGTCCCAAGTGGGCTATGATGTCCTACATCAATCCACCTCACTTTTAAGCCATGTCACTTGCCATATCACCTTCCATATCACTTTCCATGTCACTACCCATGTCACTTTCCATGTCATATGCCATGTAACTTTCTATGTCATATGCCATGTCACTTGCCATGTCATCCTGAATAGTGATAGTGGGTCCCATAGTGAATAGTGATAGTGAATAATACTTTTGAATAGTAGTTTTAAATAGTAATTTTGAATAGTATTATGTGACTAGGAGAATAGTGATTTGGTTAGGTTAAGAGGGTTTGGTTAAGGATTAATAAGGTTTAGGGGGTATTTAGGAGGTCTCGAGGCATTTGGTCATTGAAAATAGTAAGTGTGCAATTTTCTAGTGTCTACATTTTGCCCCCTTTTGTTATACAACTTTGAATTAACAAGCTATAAAATAAAAATGAATCATTTGGTCGATGGTAAAAGTGATTCAAGTATGGGAGGAGGTGTTTCCCCTCAAATTAAGAGTTGATGAGGAAAGGCCGAACAGGGTGTAGGTTTAATAAGTAGTTGGTGGGGAGGTTCTAGGTGGTGCCACAAGGTAGTTGGGCATGTGAAATTTCAATGGGTGTATAAAATGTGACTAAGTGTGATAGTCAAGATTATTCAAATATTAAAGCTACCAATGTTGGTAACAATAAGGTTATGTCTTAGGATAAATGACAAGGTAATCAGTCTTTAGTATTGGTCATAGCTGATTAGGTTAGTCTTATTAAGTCTCCTAAATAGGGTCAATGTTGTTCATAGGTATCATAGGTATCTAGTGTAGGAAGTACTACTATAGAATAATACAAATGGTTTGGGTGTGTAAGAGGTGGTGTAAATCAAAATGTTCAACATGTTAAAATTAGTCTGTATGGTCAAAAAGACCAAGGTGAGGTCATCACAAACTATGCAATATGTTGGGTCAAAAGGGGCCAATGTCAAGGTGGGCATGGGCAAGTGGGTTAGTTGGTTAGAATGGGGTGGTTGAGTGGACTCCATATGCCCTAAGATAGTATATATTGCCTACATAGTTCCATGGACATAATGTCCAAAATGAACTTTAAGCCCAATGTAGTTCTTCTAAGGTGGGGAGTGTTGGTTAACTTGGTTGCCCCAATTTGATGTATCATGCAGTTAGGTCTGGTTGAAGAATGTTGGAGAAAGGGAATCTATAAAGGGTGGAGAATATGGCTATCAAATAGTTTTTTGATTGGTTTGGTAGAAATGGTGGATGAGATTACTTAAGATATAATTAGATGATTATATCAACTATACAAAAAGAATTTGTAGCCATAGATAAGTAGGTTCAAGCATGAAATTTATACCATGATTTGTTATAAAAAAGGGAGAAATATAATTTATGAGGCTTTAAGAAATTTGGCACTACTCAAATTACCATGGTGACCTAATGAGTTATTTCATCACCATCCCAATAAGCTAACATTGTGCACATTCCACAATAATGTCATTAACAGGCTATGGAAGGGTATTATTCAATGATTTGGGGAATTAAAGTAGCAAAGTGGCTAAAAAAAAGTGGCAAATATTGGAACCCTTGACCCTTGAGCTAGTGGGGCCCCAAAATAAGTAAGCATTGTTTTGATGGAATTCAGGGAAAGACTTTGAGGAGTTTTGGAATATGGAGTGAGGTTAATAATAATAATATTAATTAAATGAGGGATCAAGTTTTGGATTTCATGCATTAAAGAAAGGGCATGAAAGACATGAGGAAGTAGATAAGGAGGTGTATGTAGAGGCGATACAACTAGTGATCACATTTTGAAGAGTTAGAGGGGAAATAAAGGAAATCTAACAAGGGATGAGGTAAAGATGGACCAGGAGATGGATGAAGAGATAGGTGAAGAAAAATTTGAAGTTTCATATAAATATTAAGGTGGAGAAGGATGGAAGGATCCAGACATGGACATATAGGAGGGGGAAAAAGGAAGGTTGGGAAGAATAAGGAATGTCATCAAGTGAGATAAAAAAATGAAATGAAATTACGAAAAGAGAAGGAAAATAAAAGGTAGAAGATGGGGGGTGAGGGATGCACTAAATAATGATGGATTGGAGAATTGAAAAATATGGGGAAAGAAGTGTAACAATCATTAAGGGTAAGGGAAGGATGATAAAAAAGGGGAGGTCTTGAAAGGTTTGAGAACAAGTCAAAAAAAGACCAAGGAGAAAATAGTTTGGTGATGAAAATGAAAAGGAATTATACATAAGAAAAGGAAATATGAAGAAAAAGGAGAGGATGGTGGAAAATAATGAAAGGGAATGAGATGAAGATAAAGGATGAAGATTAGGGATGATAAGAAAAAAAGGAAGAATTGAAGCATGGATATAAAGCATAGATACTCACATAGATGCAAAAGACAAGTGAGTACCAAGATGGAAAGGGGAAAAGGGGAATGCAAAATTCAAAAGGCAAGAACTGAGAAGAAGAAAAGGGGAAATTATGAAAGGCTTCCCAAAAGATGAATACCTAGGGAGAAACTAGTTGTGGAGGGCAAAAAAGAATACAAAAAGATGAAAGGATGGGAAAAAAAGAAGAATGGAAAATGGGTATGGTGGGAAGAGGGGGAAAACGACAGAGAGTAGTGGTACACATAAAGAAAAAGTATATCAACAAAAGAAATAGAAAGTTTTCAAGATGCATAGTATGATGTGGAATTGGTGAGGAAATGATAGTGACAAAGATGGTGTGACAAATTTCCAAGGACAAGGGGAAATGATGAAGATGGCAAAAGAAGACAAGAGATAGGGGACAAGGTTGGTAAAAAGTGGAGAGAGAGGAAAAAATGTAAAAAGTGGGTGGGGAAGTGAGCTTTGAATCATGAACAAGGAAAGGTGTTGAGGGGATAATAAATCATAGTAGGTGGTGGCTTGATGGGAGATAAGAGGGGCCAATGAGGAAGGCTATCAATCCTTGTGCTAAAAGACATTGATGAGCTAGAAAAGTGGTTAAAATAGATTAACAAGATGAAGGGAGGGATGTGGTGAGGATATATGTGGAGGGGTAGAGGAAAATACATTAGGTGTGAAGGGAAAATAAAGTAAAGGATATGGTTGAGTTGACCTCAATAAATGAGCATTGCATACATAGTCTAAAAAGACCTCTAGCTAATGTAGTTCTCCCAAAAATGGGGGAAAAACTTAAGAGGAAGTATTAGATGGTGTTAAAGCATAAAGATGCTTAAGAAAAAACTCAAAGCTTCCTTGATGTAGGATGCCCTAAGAAAGAGGGTGCTATTAGCAATGGAAATGAGTGAGAAGAAAAAGGGGGTGAGAATTAGTTATTAGTGGTTGAGTTACCCTTATAAGTGAAGGAGTGCTTGCATAGTTTGTGGACATTAGGCCAATGTAGTTAAAAAAGGTTTGGGTGAGTGGTGTTTAAATTGGCTACCCAAATTTTATGGACCACATGGGTTAGTTTGGGCTGATGGAGAAGGTTTTGTAAAATAGCAATTTTGGGTTTTGGTGAAGGTGATGGTGAAAGTGCATGGTGTAAATTGGTGAATAGTTACCATAATGATCCCACATTTAGTAGGATGAGAGATATAGATGGGTAAGGTAGGATACATAAGAAGGGAAAACAATGCTAACCACCATGAATGGCCTTCACTGGAGCTAATCCATAAAAGAAGTGCCTTTGTGAGGAGGTTGCATCTTCTAAAATTGTGCGAGGGTATAAGCTTGGAGATAACATCTATTTCTATGAGCTAAGTTTTAAGAGGTGGGATTCTATTAGGATCTACATAGTTAGTTTGGCCAAGGTGCATCACCACTATGAGCTAAGTTTTAAGGGTAGTAGTGAAGTGATGACTTGAAAAAAATTTCTTTGATGGCTAAGTAGATTCTACAAGTAAAGAAGTTAGCAACGTGGTGAAAAATAGAGGATGAGTCTTTCCTAACCCAATACCTACATGTGTAGGATAGAAATTTAGTGGCCATGTCTACATCCTCTATCCTAGTTTCTTGGAACCGATGACTTGGGGTTCTACTTAGAAGAGGTCTTAGTAGCAGGGAACTACATGGTCTAGGATATTGGTTATATAGTTGGAGAATGGTATAGGTCTTCATAGCATAAAAGAAGTGATGAGAAAGAATGGTCAACTATTTTATTTAAAGAATAATGATAAGGATTAATGTTTATCATTGATTTATTTAGTTTTGTAGGTCATAGAGAGTGCAAATAACTACACAAGGTTGAAGATGGCAAACAATGGGAATAATGGTGGAGATAATCAATAACCCTTATGAATTGAAATGATCAATATGGTGAATGTGTAGATCTATTAGATACTACAACATGCAATAGAGATAATGGAAGTACTGTTAGATCAAAAACAAGAGGAAAGGTACCCACAACCTAAGCTTGAGTCTAAAATCTTTCTTATATAGCAATGAAAAATGCAAGAATTTCACTACACAAGATACAGGGATGGAGAACATGACTATCAACCTGGCTATATAGGGAACCCTCACTATCCAAGGGGATGTGCATTGAGGAAAAAACTAGTAGTACCTATGTAAGCAAAACAATAAGAGAAGAGGGATACAATGGCTATGATAGGAAAGTAGGGTGAAAGACCCAGAGCAGAATATGATTCTTGTCTTGTGGGGATGAATGTGGGAGAGGACAATAGAGTATACCCTTTAGGAGTTATGGAGATAGGGAATGCTAAGGATGTTAGTTCAGGGATTAATCAAGTAGAAGGATGGCTGAACACAAATATATAATCACTAGATAATCAGTCTAATGCTTAGGTAAAAAATAATGTATGCATGTGCTTTAGGCAATGTGTGTGTAATCTGATGACTATATATGTGTCATGTGACTCCTCACACCCTAAATAAAATATTACATAGTTGATGTAAAGATGTAGAAAATGTGTTGGATGTCACTGATCGAATGTTATCATGCTTAAGGTTGTGTGGATACTTATAAATGTTATGGTTATGGTTGTATTTTTTCTTAATGTAAAAATAATGATTATTGTTGTTGTAACACTAGATGGTAAAAGTCATGATGAAAACATCAACCAAACATAGTAAGATATGAATAGGGCACGATGATTTTTGACAAGGACTAAAAATAGACCCAAAGTGGGATTGGATTAAAGAATATAAGCCCTTTAAATACCATGCATGAGCAGTTGTTAGTTGGTAAAAAAAGGTTTCTTGATCACATAGTGTTAAGTAAGCTCTAAATCCCTTGATTTAGAAATAGTCTAAAGAGAACATGGGTGATAAGTGGTGTGAAGGGTAATGGGTGATATGTATGATAACCTCATGTGAATTAGTGTGTTGCTTATATAGGTGGCATAAGAATGGTAATAGACAAGTCCATGTCATTTTCTATATGTAGAATTATCAATGTGGGAAGTCTACATGTGAAAGCCGATTGCATCTTCCAACTTATTATGCTACTTAAGAACTGATTATGGCTTTAGATTTTGTTGTGATAGTGGGTCTTTTGCTTTATTGTTGTTTTTGGGAAGCTGATTGATGTGGAAAGCTTCCAAGAAATTACTCTACTTTTAATAAAGTTAACTTAGCCATCCTTTAAGGGAGTGGTCTAAGCTTATTGGATTTGTTCAATGATCTTGATAGCTATTCTTCAAGGGAGAAGTCTACCTTATATTTAGAAATTTTTATTTTGTTTTTGGGTAGATATCCTTCAAGAGAATAGTCTGTAATTCTTAAGATATTGACCCAAGTAGTATTTTTGTATCCAAATTATTTTTGGTAGTATTTTATTATCAAATTATTTCTAGATGCAATGTTTTTAGACATGAACAAGTCTAATTAGGTCGAAAGGTTTAACTTTATGAGGGAAACTTCTTAACATAAGAAGGTTAATGATATGAAAAGGTGTGGTTTTTGAGAGACAATGACCATGAGATTCCATCTTGTTAGAGATTTAAAATATCCATGAGAACCATGCTATGTTAGAGATGTGGTACCCACATTTAGGATTAGGCTATGACTGTGATAGTTAATCACATGGTTCTATGTTATAATCTATTGATGGTTGAAATTGTGCTTGATTCTAATCAACAACAATGGGAAGTTTCAAGTTGTGGGATATTGCAGCTTGAAACAACCTCTAGATTTTAGAGAAGCTGGTCTCTTCTATTTTATCAAGTGTTGAGGGAAAAGGGATAGGAAATTAAATAGAAATGCAAATGAAGGATTTGAAACCTAACTATGGTGATGCACCTGAGTGTAATCTTCATCCTAACTTGAGCACAGTGAGACTATATATAGGATTCAATTACATTTAAGAGTAGACAAGTGCATGATCAATGTAAAAGATTGAAATAATAGAAACAGAGGCTCACAACAGGAAATTATTTTGTTGAGATACAAAAAATGTCAACAAAGGCATAGGGTTCAATCTTCTTATAATAATCTTCTAATCACATAAGAGGCATAGAAACACGTACAGTTATATAGAACTTTCTATTCAAGAAAATGAGACAAAATCAAATGACATTCCTAATCACAACTCTAGAAAATCTATGGTACAGACTACTTTTGTAAATGACACAAATAATATCAACAAAGGCATAGAGTTCAATCTCATTAATTCATTCAGCCACATAAAAGGCACAGAAACATGCATAGTCACATCAACTTTACAACTAAAGAAAATGAGACAAAAGCAAATGATATTTCTTAGTCAAAAAACTCTAGAAAGTCTAAAACTATAGAAAGTCCCCCCCTTTTTTTCCTATCTTCCCTCTTCTTTTACAGCCTCAGATGTCTCTTTCCATCATCCCCCTTTCCACGCAATTCTACTCCACCCCTAACTCATAGGGGACAAATAGACGACACTTTCAATGCCTTGGATGTATCGTAATCTTATCAGGAACTGCCCTGACTATGGCATGGCAATTCATGTCTAGTACCTCCTTCTATGTCTAAATTTCTCATTCCATCATCTGCTTAGCCACTTAACTTTCCATTCTACCTCCGCTTATAGGAGACAAATAGACATCCCTTTTAATGTTTGTAGGCCCCCAAAAATCTACCCGATGAACTGTTCCATCTACCAGAAATAACTCCCACCGAGTTTCCCTCCATCTCACTTTGTGGCAATAGATACATGGAACACTTTGTTCTATTGGAATGGAAAAGGATAGTTAGTCAATTTCCTAAAATTCTTCTTATTACTTATAAGGCACTAGAGAACAACACTTGGCACTTTCCACCCAATTTATCGAAGACACGCGGCATTTTTTGCTTCTCTTTAGCTATGTTATAGAATTATTTGGGGCACATATTAGGCTCCTATGGATTGTGACACTTGGTATCTTCTGCAGCCCTTTGAAATAACACCCAAGACCCACCATAATTTTATTCAGCAATGAAGCTTGAAGATGATCTCTCAAAAGTTGACACGTGGTGGCCTCCATTGTTCTTGGGAAGATACATGGCATCTTCCACTTCTCTTACTAGGGGTATGTGGCATCTTTTGCTTCTTTCAAGAATGGAGTAGAAAGGGGCTCAGAAATTGACACTTGGAAACCTCTGCTACTTTTTAGCACTTAAACAAAATGAAATGATGCCTTTCTGCCTTCCAAAAAGGTACTTGACCCCTTTGGTTTTTGGGACACTCCCTTGAACTGCCCGATGAACCAAAATGGTTCAATGGTTCAATGGTTCAACACTGCATGCCATTTACACATTAACTAAGGTATTGAACCAAAAACATTAAACCAAGGCATAAAACCCTGGCTTGAACCAACTATCTTTCAGATGTCGACACGTGGTGACTTTCACTTTCTTCTAAAAAATTAGTTCAAAGCTTTTCACGACTACCACTTGGTGCTTTCCACTGCACTTTGATTCTTGGATAGAAAATAAACCTGCTTTCTACCCCAAAACTCTACCACCATGACCAAGGTATGCAGGAACAAACTACAATGCGTGACTGAAAATTTGAATGTAATGTAGAGTAAGAATTTTATCTATAGTTACTGGTGACCCCCAAGACTTTTGAGCCTACTCAAAAACAAAACTCCACCTTTTGCTAGATCAAAATTACAAAAATGACAGCTTCAAAAGAGCCGTCAACATGTGTTTAAAACACTTATTTAAAAGAAAAGCGGGAAAATAATGAAAAAATAATGCAAGAAAGGGAAATTATTTAACTATAATACATTAGAGACCCAAGTCAATTGAAATGCTTCAAATAGATTCCATTTATAGGAATCTCTTCAGGTTCTCCTTCCATCGACTCTAGCTTGAATGAATTATTCTATTTGCATGTGCAAATTTTATACGGGCCAGTCTATAACACTTCGAATTTGGTATGCTGACCCAACTTAGCGGCCCTTGCATCCCATTTCAAAACAATTGAGCCTACTTCAAAATTAGGATTCAAAGTTCTTTTATCAAAATAGTCCTTAACCATTCCCTGATGCTTAATCAATGAATCATGGGCTATATCCCTCTTTTCCTAAACTTCCAAAAGTTTTACGAGTCTGACATGCATGGGGCCATTTTCTTCAATTTCAATTTGTTTAATCAGTTGGAGAGTAGAGATTTCCAAGCTTGGGAGAATCACAACAACTTTCCATATACCAATTCATATGGAGACATTTTGATCTCCTGTTTAGGCGTGATTCTATTAGCCCATAGTTCTAGATTAAGCACTTTATGCCACTCTTTGTGACGATCAGCCCTTACCCTTTTGATGAGTCTTATCAGGTTCTTGTTGGTTGATTCTGCCAAACCATTACATTGAGGGTAATAGTTAGATGAAGTTTTCAGATATATTCCATGTTTCAAGGCAAAGTCAAATACTTTAGACTCCAAGAATGCTTTAGCATTATCTAAAATGATGGTTTGAGGAGCCCCAAAGTGAGTAGTGATACCCCCTATAAAATCTAGGATCACATTCTCTATTGCTTCCTTAAGTGGGACTGCCTCAATCCATCTGGTGAAATAGTCAGTAGCAGTTAATATCCATTTTTGACCCATACTGGACACTAGATTTATCATTCCAATGAAGTCAAGACCCCATTGAGCAAAAGGTTCATCCACAATTATAGGACTAAGGGGCATGGCTGCATTCCTCCTCATCCCCATATAATACTAGCAAGATTGACATTTTCTAACTAGCTGATAACAATATGCAAATAAAGTAGGCCAAAAATATCCTACCTCACTTATCTTTATGGCTATGGTCTTTGCAAAAAAATGCCCCTTGATATTCCATGATGCATTTCGTGTAGTATTCTCTTAGGTTCAACCTGTTCTACACATTTTAACAATTTTCCATTAGAATTTCTTTTGAAAAAGACTTGTTCAATTAAAATAAAATAAACTCCCTATATCCTATAGTATATCCTCTTATTTTAAGGGAGTTCTCTCAGATAAATCTCATTTTTCATAAATTGAATCCTGCTTGTGACCCAGGATTCCTGATCAACCTCTTGTATTTTTAGCACCATCTGCATCTCTCCTTCTGAATCTACTTCCTTAGGTAACATCTTTTCAAGCTCTTGGGTTATATATTAGTATAGACCCCTACCTCTGACTAGCTTGGTGGGTCTGACCTCTACATCATATTCAAGGATCTTAGTGATCCAATTGGATCTTTTCTTAGTAATTTCCCCCTCCATGATGTATTCCCTAACACTTGGGTGAGCTACAAGTATCAAAATTTTGTTTCTTGATATCAGATGCCTAAATTTCTTGAGGGATTTTACCATGGCATAGGCTTGTCATTCCACAAAATTGTACCTAGTATCATAATCCCTGAGAGTTCTTGAGAAAAAGGCTATTGGGTGTTCCCCCTCTAGCCTGCCATTTTTTTGAGTCAAGACAACAACAATACTTGAGTCTCCTCCATAGACATACATTACAAAGGGCTTGGAAAAATATGGGTTTTTAAGCACTAGGGCTACTAAGCCTTCTTGACCTCTTCAAAGGCTTGCCTTCCTTCTATAATACATTTGAAGACCAGGTCTTTCTTTAGAAAGAGTGTCATTGGTCTTACCAAGCCTACAAAATTAGATATGAATTTATTGACAAAATTGATCTTCCCTAAAAAAGATCAAACTACCTTTTCATTTACTGGAAGAGGTAGGTTCATTATAGCTATGATTCTCTCAAGATCTATATAAACTCCTTCTTTAGATACTACATGTCCCAAAAATTTGCCCTGAGGTACAACAAAGATACATTTCTTGGAATTCAATGATATCCCAAAATCCTGACATTTCTTGAAGACAGATTCTAAATGATTGAAATGATCATCAACATTTTTTGAAAAAATAGTGAAGTCATCTAGATAGACCAGGATGATCCTATTTATAAGCTCACCCAAGGCTACATCCATAGCTCTTTTAAAGGTGGCTCCTGCATTTGATAAGCCAAATGGCATCTTAGCATATGCAAATGTTCCCCATTTGGTAGTAAAAGTAGTTTTGTATTGATCTTCATCAGCCAACCAAATTTGATTATATCTAGAGAAACCATCTAGTAAAGAAAACCTCTCTGATCCAGCCATAGTTTGTAGAATTTGTTCCATGGAGGGAAAGGAATAGTGGTCTTTTAGAGATGCTCTATTTAGATCTCTGAAATCTACACATAGTCTTACATCTCCATTGTTTTTCCTAATTGGTACTAGATTTGATACCCAGGTTGAGTGCTTGATTGGAAATATTATTTTGGAATCTAAAAGTTTCTACAACTCATCTACCATTAGAGGCTGAATCCTTGGATTTAATAGCCTCTATTTCTATCTGATGGGTTTAGACCCTTTAGTCAATTCTATCGTGTGTTGGATAATGTCTCTATTGTATCCATGAAGGTATTCATAGCTCCAAGCTATGACTATCATATCTCTGGCACAATTTGATTAGTCTTTTCTTCTCTTCTTGAGTTGTAGAATTCCCAACTTTTAGCCTTTTCCCATCACTCACCTCTACTTCAGAATAGTCTACTTTATCTACCTGGAACCTTTTCTTTTCCAGGTTTACATCCTCTGGGTCAAACAAGTTTTCTAAGGTGATCAATCCCTTAGGGAGCTTATTAGTCCTTAATTGTATAATCTGATCACCATATGCCTCTTCAATTTTAGTTTGCAACTAATCAACAAATTCATCTGATTGTTTTAAGAAAGAGACTACCTAAGCATCATTTTCAAATACTTTCCAATTCTCATCATTGTCTGGAATGGTTGGCCTCACTATAACTTTTACTAACTCATTATTAACCAATAGGCTAGTTGCTGGGTTAAATTATGAGCCAATCTAGGCCATCCTATCAGCTTCAGAGTTTTGACTTTAGGGATTATCTCAATATTGAAAGCTTTAGAATCTTCTATCAGATCCCAAATCCTATGCCTGTAGGATCTCATTCTCACATTTTTGGCTATTGCCTTTTCTCTAATTTACTTTACTACTAATTCTAAATCTCCTTTTACTTCTAGGTTCTTTATTCCCTTTTTCTTAGCTAACAAGAGCCCATGTACTAGAGATTCATACTCAACATCATTATTAGTGCAAGTAAATTGGAATCAGATAGCCCTTAAAATTTTATCACCATTTGGAGTAGTAAGACAAATTCGTGCCCCAGTGCCATGTTTACTTCTAGCCCCATCAAAATTCAAAGTCCAGATCTCTGAATCTTGAGTAGTAGATGCCTCTTCCCTTATAACATTTGGGATTGCCTGGTCCTCATAAAAAATGACATATGTGCCCAAACTAGTAGAGTCATAGTTCCCATAGGGGTTGTTATGCATCATAGCCAACAATTGGCTATTTTCTTCTTCTTGATCATGCTCAGTCCAGTCGCCTAGCTCTTCAACAAAAATCCTTTCTTCTTTATTTAACATATCATGATTTTCTTCTAATCTTGTTGTTGGTTCATTGGTGATATGATCCTTTGACAGTGGTTCAGATAGAATTTTCATCTTTGAACCGTATCTGGTTCTCAAGATGAGGTGAGACCAGTCAAGAGACATATATCCTCCTATTTTTGCTGTAAAGTCTCTGGATAAACATAAACCAAAAATAAGAGGTATATCTATGACAACTATATCTTGGTTGATAATTATATTGGGACATGTGTATAACTATAATGGGAGTTGTTTAGTTCTCCCTATGGTTTGTACTATTTTGCCATCTAGCTGCATAACTCCTCTTACAAGGGGTTCATATTTTATTTTCAAAGCATCAACAATTTGTTTGGGCATCACAGTTGTACTAGCTCCTAAATCTATCAATACATTATGCAAGAGTTTCTTTCCAACTATTAGAGTCAAATAGAAAGGCTCTAGCTTGGATTTACTTACTTGTGCTACATTGTTCACCAAGGCTGTTGTCTGATGAGGAACTGTATCTTTGAGCTTTTCTTTTCCAGCAGGTCCTTCTTTGGTAACAACACCTTTAGGCACTACTTGCCCTTGTAGAGCTTCTTGTAGTAGTGTATTATATTCAAGAATAGCTAAAATATCCCATATTGACACTTGTGCTAGAGTCTTCTTCAATTGATCCACTACATTGATCGGTCCCAAAGACTAAGTTTTTTGGACATAAGGATATCTCATTTTTTCCTAAATTTGGGCAGGTGTCCCTTGATCTTACACTGGCTAAGGCACTTCTTGTCTGATAGCAACATTTCTTTGCCCTTGAGATGAAATATTATTCTTGACTTGACCACTTACAATCTCAGGCTGTTCCACCATTCTCCTCTTTGATCTAGTGTAGTAATCAGATTGCACCACTGGCCTTTGGGAGGTAGATGCTTCGTTCAAGAAAATTGCATCTTCATCTTCAACCCATGAGAATAAAGCATGTTCTAGGGCTATTTCTTCCTCTTATTGCAAGGACATTCCTTGCATTTGAGCCACTAGAACTAAATTATGCATATCGGGAGACTGGTAGGCTTGATTGTCATTGGTACTAGCAAACTGACCATCCATTCTTCTTTGCTCAGCCACCCTTTGTTGTAGATTACCCATAGGACAATCTCTAGGTGTATGAGCATTATTGCAAGGGAAACACCAGGCATTAGTATCATCCACATAATTATTCTGACTTGGAACCATCTCCCTATTTGAGTTGGGAGTAATGGTCTATGAGGGTGTGGGAACTGCAACTAATTGATTCACTGGCTGATGGTTAGTTTGTTTTGGAATACCTTGATATTGGTTTGATTGGGATGAAAACTTATTTCCTTGATAGCCTTGATAAGGAGGCTTAGGGAAAGTATTGTGCTGCCTCTTTATATTAATCAACTCATTAGAGAATGTCCTTAGGATATTCTTGATATCATCCATCTCAGATGATTGAGTAGGGACAAATTCTTTCATGGATGATTGAGGGTAAGTGTACATAGACACTGGTGGGCTTACAACTTTAGGAACTTCTTGAGGTAAGGGCAAAGAAATTTTTGAGAACATAGGCATGGGAGGCCTTGGAGGTAACTTTCCAGCATCTATTAAATGATTCTCAGCTCTAACCACATATTCATAGGCCCCTAGCAAAGTGTGTCCTCCTAGTGACTGAACTGTAATAGATATATCTGAATTCAAAGCCTTGAGATAAAAGACTATGGCCATACCAGGCGGTGGCTTAGCTGTAGCAGGGATTCTATCCCAAGTTTTTTGGAATTTGGTGTTGAAGTTAGTCATGTCCTCCTGAGGTCCCCTTTAAATGGTGATTAATAGCTGTAACAAAGAAGACTTATCACCCTTCTCTGTAAATCTTTCAAAAAATAGATCTCCAAGCTGGTCCCATGTAGATATGGTATTTGGGGTCAAAGACCGATACCATTCTAAAGCCTTCCCTTTGAATGAAGCTACTAATAACCTTATGGCCACATTTTGCTATGTGACAACATGTATGGCACAAACATCTGATACATCTTGAAGATGTTTCGTAGGTGTTTTCGAGTCTTGCCCACTGAATTTGGGTAGAGCTTTTAGAGCATTTACAAGGATATGATCCCAAATAGCTAGTGGTGCTAGGAGTATTAAGAGACTACCAGTGTTCTAGCTTGTATAATTTATTCAGGGTACAGGGGCTCCCATATTTAGTATTGGTACAAACTGGTTAGCTCTTCTCCTTGGACTTGTTACCATAGGTGGCAAAAGAATACCTAGATTTGTAGCAGATTGCAATCTGGTGACTGGTCCACAGCTCCGACTCCTCATAGCTCTCTAGTTCATATGGTCTTGAAATAAACTTCAAGACTAGTCCCACTAGGCATGCCAAAAACTATTGATGGTTAAAATTGCACTTGATTCTAATCAACAACAATGGGAAGTTTCAAGCTGTGGGATATTGCGGCTTGAAACAACCTCCAGATTTTAGAGAAGTTGGTCTCTTATATTTTATCAAGTGTTGGGGGAAAAGGGATAGGAAATTAAATAGAAATGCAAATGCAGGAATTGAAACCTAACTATGGTGATGCACCTAAGTGTAATCATGATCCTAACTTGAGCACAGTGAGACTATATATAGGATTCAATTACATTTAAGAGCAGACAAGTGCATGATCAATGTAAAAGATTGAAATAATAGAAACAAAGGCTCATAATAGGGAATTCTTTTGCTGAGATACAAAAAATGTCAACAAAAGCATAGGTTTCAATCTTCTTATAAGAATCTTCCAATCACATAAGAGGCACAGAAACATGTACAGTTATGTAGAACTTTCGATTCAAGAAAATGAGATAAAAGTAAATGACATTCCTAATCACAACTCTAGAAAATCTATGGTACAAACTACTTTTGTAAATGACATAGATAATATCAACAAAGGCATAGAGTTCAATCTCCTTAATTCATTGAGCCACATAAAAGGCATAGAAACATGCACAGTCACATCAACTTTACAACTCAAGAAAATGAGACAAAAGCAAATGATATTTCTTAGTCAAAAAACTCTAAAAAGTCTAAAACTATAGAAATTCCCCCCTTTTTTTCATATCTTCCCTCTTCTTTTATAGCCTCAGATGTCTCTTTCCATCATCCCCCTTCCTGCGTAATTCTACTCTACCCTTAACTCATAGGGGACAAACAGATGGTGCTTTCAATGCCTTGGATGTATCTTGATCTTATCAGGAACTGCCCTGACTGCGGCATGGTGATTCATGTCTAGTACCTCCTTCCATGCCTAAATCTCTCATTCCATCATCTACTTAGCCAGTTAACTATCCATTCTACCTCTGCTTATAGGGGGCAAATAGACAGCCCTTTTAATGTTTGTAGGCCCCCAAAAATCTACCCAGTGAACTATTCCATCTACAAGAAATAACTTTCACTGAGTTTCCCTCCATCTCGCTTTGTGGAAATAGATACACAGAACACTCTATTTTGTTGAAATGGAAGAGGACACTTAGACAAATTAATTAAATTTTTCTTATTACTTAGAAGGCACTAGAGAATGACGCTTGGTTCTTTTTGCCTGATTTATCGAAGACACAACACTTTCTGCTTCTCTTTAGCTATGCTATAGAATTATTCAGGGCACATATTAGGCTCCTATGAATGGTGACACTTGGCAGCTTTTGCAACCCTTTGAAATAACACTTGAGACCCACCACAATTTTATTTGGCAATGAAGCTTGAAGATGATCTCTTAGAAGTTGACACGTGGTGGCCTCCGTTGTTCTTGGGAAGATACATGGCATCTTCCACTTCTATTAGGGGTATGTGGCGTCCTCCACTTCTTTCAAGAATGGAGTAGAAAGGGGCTCAGAAAGTGACACTTGGTGACCTCCACTACTTTTTTGCACTTAAACAAAATGAAACGATGCCTTTCTGCCTTCTAGAAAGGTACTTGACCCCTTTGATTTTTGGGACACTCCCTTAAACTGCTTGATGAACCAAAATGGTTCAATGATTCAATGATTAAACATTGTGTGCCATTTACATGTTAACCAAGGTATTGAACCAAAAACATTAAACTAAGGCATTGAACCCTGGCATTAAACCAATTGTCTTTCAGATGCTGACAGGTGGTGACTTCCACTTTCTTCTGAAAAAGTAGTTTAGAGCCTTCTGTGACTGCCACTTGGTGCTTTCTGCTACACTTTGATTCTTGGATAGAAAATAAACCTGCTTTCTACCCCAAAACTCTGTCACTATGACCAAGGTATGTAGGAACAAACTGTAGTGCGTGACTGAAAATTTGAATGAAATGTAGAGTAAGAATTTTCTCTACATAATCAATTGTCCTTAAAAGGATAGGAGAAAGATGGGTGAAGGTTAAAATCTCATAATCAAGGGATGAGCTTAAGTTAGACAAAAAGAGTGAGCTTGATCCTTCTTTAATAGAAAAATGGACACAGATGCGAAGTGTTGAGAGGCTTAGGTTCTAGTTTGCCTTTGAGAGAGGACAAATGATAATCTCCTGATCCATACTTATGGGTAATGATGTAAGGTTCAAGCCAATTGAAATAAAACTTTCCTCATTTACTTTCCTCCATGTTGGTCACATGTCAATTTTCCTTTAAGATGAGGTCTCCAATATTAAAATCATGAGGTTTGAGGTAAGTTTGTTTAGGTTTGATGGAGAAGGGTAATATTCAATGGTTTAATTAGAGAATTTGAATCCCAAATTGGTGGGGTCATGTCCAAATGGGTCCCCCAAATTTGATATACCACTTGGTTTAAGTTGGGTTTATGGATAGGTTTGGTTGATAGGTTGAGGAAAAAAAGCCAAGGGTTAATTCAATTAATGGTTAAAGTATGGTTAAATAATTATGGAAGGAAATCTCCCCCAATTTACTCTTTTCATGGGTGGGAAAAAGATCCCAAAGTGAAGGTATTTATGGTTGGGTTCGGTTATAATGTTAGGGGTTTAAAGGGTATGTCTATGGAATGGAAAATTTAGCCTTTCCCTTATCCTTTTGCTGGACTTGAGAGTGGGTAACACTACGGATGGTGTAGATAAAAGGAAGTATTGGTTTAGCTTGCTTCTTCAATTCTTCCTCACTCTTAAGTGAGAATCGCTGAATAGGCAAGTGTTGGGTAGGTTTGGTTGATGGTTGGGCTGGTAATGGGCTCAAATGAGGTTCATTAGATAACATATTATCTTTGTCATAAAGCTAGTGAATAATGGTTTTAAGAGCCTTGTAATGCTCTGTATCATGGCCAAGTATCCTATGGTAAGAGCACACATGGTGGCCATTATACCATGATAGTTTTGGGCATAAAGGGTTAAAAGTTTTGATAGGGTCAAAAGGTTTGATAGGTGGTAAGGTTAAGGAAGAGGTTTGCAACAACCTTTGTAAAATGTTTGAATAGGATTCATGAAAATGTGTTAGAGGTGGTAGGTTTTTAGTTTTGGGAGCCTTCCTAAAAATAGTTTTTACTATAGAATTTATAGGTGGTGTGGTAGTTTTAGTTTTTCAGTTAGGTTGGGATGGCTTGGTTAAGGGAGGTTCATCTAATAATATATTATCCTCATATAAGTTGTGGATGAGTGATTGGAGAGATTTGAAATTCTCTATGTCATTTTTAGGTGTCCTATGGTATGCACAAACTAAGCTAGCATTAAACCATTTTGGTTAATGATGTGAATGGTCAAAAGTATTCATAGGTTGGAAATATTTGAGTGGTGGTAAGGTTAAGAACAAGGTTTGTAATAAACTTTGTAAAATGGTTGAATAATATTCAAGTAAAGGCATTGAGGGTGATGGATTTTTGGGCTTTAGAGTGGGAGCCTTTTTAGGAGTAGGCTTCACCCTGAAAGTTGGTTATGGAATGGTTTTAGTAGAATAGTTAGGTTGGGGTTGCTTGGTTGGTTTGGAAGTAGAAGATTTAAGAGGAGGGGGCATGGGTCTATTTCAAGATGGTTTAAGAGATTCCACCCTTTTAATAAGTTTAGTCAAAGTTTTATTGGATGTAGTTGATGGATTTAGGTCTAATTTCAAAGATTGGTGAGCTATGCTAAGAATAGGAAGTATTCCTAAATTCTTGATGGGTTTGGTCAAATAAGTGTAAGGATTTTTAACAATTTTAGATAGAAGTGGGTTAGATGGTTCCCCTATAGTTTTTGAGGATGGAGTATCTAAGGATGGGGTTAAGGTAGTGATATGTTTTAGGGTGGATTCAATTGAAGCTAAGGGTTCTTATTTATTTTGAAAGGGGAGGCCAAGATGATGCCAGAAAGTGGCTCTATCAAGATTGGGTTGAGAAGTGAACTCTAA
Organism: Torreya grandis; assembly: GCA_037957365.1. Lineage (NCBI taxonomy): Eukaryota > Viridiplantae > Streptophyta > Pinopsida > Cupressales > Taxaceae > Torreya > Torreya grandis. The sequence continues at coordinate 756,868 of JARHVA010003149.1, read as the reverse complement.
AATCTATATTGGCCTATAAAAGGGACTATAGATAGGTTTGGTTCCTTGGTCATTGATGTTAAATCTTAAAACCTTGGGTGGATAAGAGGGAATGGTTTCCCCATCTATGTTTTTGGTGGAAGGTTCAAAATTTAGAGAAGATGCTTCTTCCATGGATGGAATGGATAAGGTGACCTCTTCTAAAGGAATGATTTCCAAAGAGTAGGTGAGTCTATAGTGGGGGAGCAATGTGTAATGGTGTCAAGTGAAAGGAAGGAAGTGATTTTTTCATTTGTTTGGTCATCCAAAGGAATGGGAAGTGATTCCCCTACTTCAATGAGTGGGGTGGAAGAAGTAGTAGTAATAGGTTTATCAATAACAACATTGATTGTGTGCACCTCATAAGTGTGAGATGATTTTGGTTGGCTTTGATTCACTAAAAGGGGAAGTTTAAAATATTATTTGGTTTCCTTAATTATTATTTGTAAGAAAATTTTTAAAGGTTCATTTTTCAACAAGTGGATTGGTTAAGGTTGGTGTTATTATAGTTTCTTCAATTCTAGGTTTACTAAGGGCTAGAAGAGGGTGTATCAATGTCTCAGTTATCACATTAGGGTGTGAAAATATTTTTAAGTTATTAGGTTGGCTTGAAGAGGATATTTGGTTTGATAGGTTAATAAGTTGATTAGGTTGATAGGTTGATTGACATGTAGGTTGATCAGTTAAGGGTGATGAAATTTATTGGGTTAATAAGGTAGGTTGAGGTTGATATGATTGTTGGGGGAAATGACCTAAGCTTTGACAAGGTTGGGGTGATTGAGATGATAGATGTCGATAGGTTTTTTTGGGCATGATAATAATTAAATGGATGATGATAGGCCATTGGTTGGTTATAAGTGAGGTTTGATTGATCATGTATGCTATAAATAAATGGCCTAAGTTTTGACTCTAATCTAGATAGCTAATCTTTTGTCACTAAAATAAACTCAAATGGTAGTTTGAGTGAAGGTGTTTTGCTGAATTTGGAGTTTGATGAGTCATAGGTAAGGTTAGGTTGATTGTAGATAGGGTTTCATTGGTTATAAACAAGGTTGGGTTGGCTGTTGATAAGGAAGGAAGTATAAGTGGCTTGCAATGCAAGGTACCACTTTAAGGTGAAAGGATTGTTCTCCAAGATCACATAAAAATTAAGATCTCCAAGAGATAAAAGAGGAAATATCTCCATTGAGAAAGGTATTTGAGATGAGGTATTGGAAAATAGGTTCTTGGTTGGTTTGATTCTTCAATTTGTAGTCTAGTAAAGACTATATGAAGAATGGAGAGAAACAAAGCTCACACCTCAAAAAAGAAGTAAGAAAAATAAAATATTAAAGTAAATCAAAGCATACAATAAGATATGTTATATCCTAGAGTTTTAATTATCTCTCTTTTGGCTTATGCCTTAGAAAGTGTGAAGAAGAAATATGGTTTGTAGAATAGGTCTTAAATAAGGTAGTCTATGTTTGGTTTTAGGTTATGATTAGGTGCTCAAGAAGAAGTCTATATTGGATATTAGTACATGGATTGGTGCTTTGGGATTTCTCCCCTCACTTCATGATCCCATATATAGTGTGAGCACTTATCCAATATATACCAATTTCCAAGGCTTATACTCAACCAAAGAACTAAGTTGGTTATCCCCTTGGTGATCCAATCTAAGTACGATAATCAAGAGGGGGTAAGGCAATTTGATAGGTGGTGAAATCCTAGTTGAGCCTTGTCTCAAGTATATTTGATGTTTATTTGTGCACGTGGTTTGGTTTGTGTAACATTTGTGATGCTACGGTTAATGTGCTTGATTAATTAAACTATGTGAGCTAACCAACATAAGCAAACAATGGTTTCAATTAATTTAGACCAAAAGGAAATTCTTTGATTTCTTTTTAATGAAAAAAAAAAAAAAAATGTTCCTAAATGCAACATGAAAATTCAATCCTAATTTTAGGATGAATGATCTTTTTTATTTTATAAATGCAAAAAAAAAGAGTGATAATTTTCTTTTTTTTATTTTTTATTATTTCTAGAAAGAAAAAGAGACTAAAACTTACGTTTTTAGAAGGAAAAAGGGAACATTTAAATTTTAGGGAACATTTAAATTTTATAAATAAAATGTGTAGCTAAATGACATTTTAATAATGAAACTAAATATCTTCAAACATATATGAACCCTAAAAAAACTCATGGGTCCCTCCAAGCGTGCCAAAATGTTTCTGTCTAATTTTTGCTTTTTCTTAAGTGTGAAAAGAAGAAACCAATTAAGAAGGGAATGTAGAATAATATATGTTGAATAGATGCATGTTAAATCTAAAATTTGTGAGAAATCCTCTTTTTCTATGGAATAATTACCTTCAATAATAAATAACTACCATAAACTTGTTTGTTAGACAAGTAGTTGGGTGGATTACCTAACATGAACTAGATCCTAAAAGTGAAAGCTTTCTAGGAGGCTGTCAATCCACCATCTATAAACACTTAAGTTGGTAAATAAAAATGGAAATATTTGAATAAAATGATAGAAAATTGAAACTAATAACATCAAATAATATAAAATTAATTAAGAAAACTAAATGCTTTACTTAGATGGCTAAAATAAAGCAACTAGTTTAAATAATGCTACTATTAAAAATTGGCTAAAACAAACTTGTGGTTTTTGGTTTGGATTGGTTTGATAAAGGTAAAAATAATTATTTTGTTTCAGTTGGTAAATGTTTGGGATGGTGAAGGGAAATATTTTCAAGAAAACAAGAGGTATAAATGGTTAAAAGAGGGCCAAGAAGGCAAAGGGGCAAATTGTCAAAATGAGGCCAAGAAGCCAAAGGGGCAAATGGTCAAAATGAAGACAAGAAGGCAAAGGGGTAAAGGGTGATCAAGATGGAAAAGATATATTGGTAAGAGGATAAAATGAGAAGAGGGTAAGGAAAGAAGAAAGTTAAAAAAGAAGGCCAAAGGGAAAGGAATAAATAAATTAAGATAGCTAAACAACAAAATTACCTCAATGCTTGAAGATGTTTGTTGATGAAGATTGGCTTGTTGAAGATCCTTGATGATTTTAGCAGAATTTCATTGCTTCATGCTATTTTACTCCAAGATGTGAATGACTTCCAAAATTATAACCTCCTTCAAAAACCTAAAACAATATGTCAATAACAAACGACTAACTTTCCACTTAACCTTGGGTGAAGAAGGGGTATTTATGGCATTTGATGTTAAGAAACACGGCAAAAGAAGTTAATAGTGAAATATTGTGCCATTTTTCATGTGGTGCTTTATTGAGTAAAATATGAGGTTGGTGGGGATTCTCATTTGAGTTGGTGAGTCTCCTACCTTGCACATGAGTCCAATTTTGAATGGGAATCATGCAAATGGGTTTGAATGAGGCTTAAAGACTTTTTACCACCCTTTCTTATCTTCATCCAAGAACTTAAAGAGGTGTCACACCAAATGTGGCACCATTTTCCATGTGGTTCATGAATAGTCATAGATGAGGTTGGTGGGGATTTCCATTTGGGTTGGTGAGTCTGCCATTTGGGTTAAGAAGTCAAAAATGGGTGCCCTTTTTCTTTCCCAAAGCACTAAAGAGGTGGGTATCTCATTTTTAAGTCTAATTACATGTGTGAAGGTATAATATAAGTTTAATTATGGACCCTTAAGGGTAAATTCACCATATTTTAGGGGGGGTGCTTTGTGATGCTTAAATGAGGTCATTAAGCACCTTGGGAAAGGGTCCCAGGTGGGGTATGATGTCCCACATCAAACCACCTCAATTTTAAGCCATGTCACTTTCCATGTCATTTTCCATGTCACATTAAATGTTACATGCCATGTCACTTTCCATGTCATATGCCATGTCATCATGAATAGTGATACTGGGTTCCAAAGTGAACAGTGATAGTGAATAGTACTTTTTAATAATACTTTTAAAGAGTAATTTTGAATAGTATTATATGACTAGGATAATATTGATTTGGTTAATTTAAGAGGGGTTGGTTAAGGATTAAGAAGGTTTAGGGGTCTTTAGGGGGTCCTAAGGTATTTAGTCATTGAAAACTGTAGCTGTGTTATTTTATAGTGTCTATATGTTGATAATGTGTTTTAATCATGAAAAATGATTTGGAAGCATAATGAGAGGATGATGAGTTTAAAATAAAAGGTAAATCTAAAACATTATAATTTAGGCCCTCCTTCTAGCACCAAAATGTTGATCAATACTTTGTGCCATAACCTATCTTTGGATACCATTACATTACTACATATGACATTGGATAAGCCTGAATTAGTTATTCTAATTGATTATTTGACTTGGATAAATTATTATATTAGATGTGACCTTGTCTATTTTATATTATTTAATTATAGTATGAGGCTTATTTATATCATGTTGTTTTTAATGTTGACACTCTAATTGTTATTATTAACATTATTTTGATCAAGATTTATTTGTCATACTTAGTAGATGTGGACCTAATTTACTAATATGGTTAATTGGTTCATTATTTTATCTTATATTTATTCTTAGTTTATGGTTTCCATATATAATATTTTATTACACCATAATTTTATTTCTATTGATATTTTATGGCTCATGTAGATATTGTTGAAGTTTTATTTTGGTGAATGTAGGAACCCAAATAATGAGCTAGGCGCAATTATTTCTTTGACCAATAGATTAAAGTGACAACGAGGTTAATATTTAGTTGAGTGTGACTTTGAGAGGTAAAAATTATAAAACAAGGATTCTTAAGCCATTGGTTAGTTTGGGTCATTTGTTATTTTTCCTAGTTTAATTTCATTACTGTTTTCCTAGTTTTATGTGTTGATGGTATTTGTTATGTCATCTCATTCTTTGTTATCCTCTTCACCAAACCATTCTTATGTCTATGCATTCCCAGATGTTATACTCATGAATCTCAAGTTCTTCCTACCTTCAAGGTATCCTTGAATGACCCAGATGGTAATTTAAGGTCATGGTTGAATGGTACCAGCTGTGACACACTATTTATGATGTTATCCACTAATGTGTACACACACACACACACACACACACACACACACACACACACACACACACACACACACACACACACACACACACACACACACACACACACACACACACACACACACACACACACACACACACACACACACACACACACACACACACAAGTGGGGACTAGTTTTGTATAAGAAAGTTTTGTATCTTCTTATAATACTAAAGTGGTTAGTATGAATAATACTTAGGGCTTAAAATATGAAGAGTAGAATAAAGACACATGTAGGTAAGTAATAGGATATAAATTTGGTAAACATCAGCTACGCAATCATGGCATTAAAATATTTTCCACCTCTATACCTTGGTTTTAAAAAAAGAATAAAAATGTATGTCATAATTTTGATGAAAAAGGGAATGTGAGATTTTTTAATTCTCTTTCTCGATAGTCTAAAATGTAGGGGTTTTGGGAGGAGGAAGGAAAAAGGAGAGACAATAGAGGAAAAGAAGGAGAGAGTTGACAGGGAAAAGAGGAATGAATGGAGATTTGATGGAAGTGAAAGAGGAGAGGGTGTGATGCCCATTTTGTAAATAAAGGAGAAGATAAAAGGAGGAAAGACCAAAGCCAAAATATATAGCTAGTTTTATCCACCATGGTAAAAACACCTACTTACCAAGTAAGTAAATTATAGTTGAATAAAACAGAGTTGATTTTGGGGTTTCCTTTGTTTTGTGGAATCATGGAGTTGTAATGCTATAAATTAGATACATTTTATTTGGGGTTTGTTTCAAAGTCATGTTTTTTATTGGTCAATGAATTTTTGGGGGTTTATATTTATAAATGAATGGTTACACTTTTAATAAAACTTGATTAGCGTTTTTGGGTAGAACGTGTGTTATGAGAAACTCAACCTGTGTAGTTTTTATTTCCCTGTATGATGAACTATGGTGTTTTAGATTCAAATCCTATGAAAGGCAAACTCAATTTTATTGTTGATTAAACTATTCTAAAAAGGAACCCTACAAAAAATTACTAGTTGCATTTGTTTGGTCATGGCTTGATTATTTTTTTGGAATTTTAATGGGTTGTGTTAATTTATTTTGGAACTATTGTCTTGTAAAATAATGAACTAAAAAACCCTCAACCATTACATTTATTTTATAAAATCACTTGAACTTCCATTTGATTTGTGCAAGTTATGCACATATTCAATTTGGGTATTTTTGTGAGGTTTTTGGGTCGACTATGTACAACTAGTTAGGAGATAAGGGTTGCATTTGATATTCATGGAACAAAAAAATGAACTATGCCTTTTTTAGTAACCATTACAAAAAAATTGTTGGTGAGTTGCTTAATGGGATGATTTACATTATAGAACTTTATTTTAAATTGTTGTCAATATTTTCATTGATATTATGGTACATGGGGTTTAATTACATACTTTATTTTAAATCCATCAATTAATTAATTTAATGTTGGAAACTTGTCTTTAATGTTATTTCATAGAATATGAAGCATATGAGCCTCTTGGTGACTGAATAAAATCATTTATTTTAGTTTTATGTTGAAACCATGAGGATGTTAATTGATTTAGATTCATTATTCATATTTTTTTGATGGATGAAATGGCCCCTTTGGTTGAGTTGGATCAACGGTTGATTCCAAATATACCATTTGGAATTTATAGGTTTGAAGATATACTAGATTTGTTTCTATAAGTTTCATATAATTCTAATAGGCTACTTTGATCTATTTTGGATTAATATGAATTATTTAGCATTATTTTGGGTGATCAATAGGCTATGTCTACTTTTAGATTTTTCATGTTGCTTAGTTTTGTTGTTTGATTAGAGTCAGTGGCTTAGAATCTCTCTTGATTCCTAAACCTCTTTGATTAATGTATTTACAAATCCACCATATAACTGATGGATGGGGTGGTTAGGGCCATCATATGGTTGGGCTAATTTTATTGCACACATTGGTTTGTTCTCTTGTTGATTGATGTAATTCTCTCTCTTGGAGACTTGTGTTGGTGATACTATTGTAGGTGATTCTGGTAACTTATTTTTTATTACATATGTACTTAAATTATTTATTATGGTTCTTCATATTGTAATAATTTTATTTATATGCTCTTGAATTATGGACTTGTACCTATCTTGTGTAAGTAATATGGGTTGTTAATAATCTTATGTTTACCAAGCTCAATGTTGAGTGCATACCTTGATTTATGCTATGAAAAAATATATATAATTATTATGAAATGAGATTTATACTTAGTTAAAATATTTTTTTAAGGGACACAATGACACTTGGTGGAAAAAGGATTGCATTCAATTTCCCCACTATTGACATAGTTCTTATAATTACATTCATGATATGAGGTAGTAATCCATGTATAGAGGATTTTATATGCATATGTTAAAACATACATCATTTGATACTATGGAAATGGTACATGAAGTAATAAATAAGGTTGTTGAATGAATTTGATGATCTAGGTTGTTCTACAATCTATATCTTAAAATGACTACATGTATGGGTTATAGGGAACAAACACCTATAGCCAATTTATGATTTATTATATGTCCATTACCACTATTTTGAAAATTATATATAGGCATTAATAGAATATTATAAACTCTTTTTATAACTTCATTTGTTATCTTGTAGTTTCATAGGCTAGAATTGATCTTGCTATTATTGAACATGGTTTGATGATTTTATCTATTCTAAAGCATGCATCACAAGTTATAAAATTATGTTGGCCATAGCGATTGAATACCTACAACCATGATAAATGTTTATTTTACTCTATTGTGTAAGGGAAAAGACATGTACAACCATATAGTGGTTGACCTAAATTTACATTATGTCTTCACTCTTTGACATTAGTGATATTATGCTTAAATTAATCATACTATAATAATCAACTCTTCGCATAGGGAGTGATTATGTTAAAACCATCTTCATACCATAATTAAGTGGATATATTTTTCAAGTTGTGTATAACAAGGCCATTATTTTCATTCACTTGCATGTTATGTTTGGGTAAAATATATGGTTACAACTATGAATCATTTCTTGTATCAGTTGTACTAAATGATTTTAATCATTATACCTATTACTACCACCATGGTTGAAATGAGTAACAAATCATATTAGTTCTTAATTCATTTTCTCACTTATAATATTTGGGATTTCCATGAGGGAGTTGTATGATTGATTCATATGATATTAGGGCAATATAATAACACTAATTATAATTTCTCAATAAAGGAGACTTAAGGATTATATAAACATGATTTTTGTGGATGATAATTATAACATTTCATTATGTCTCAAATACAACCCTTGAAGGCTATGGTGGTAGAGTATAAATAATAAATCATTACCATTTATGGACAATTTAAATTTAGACTTACATCAGTTTTTAAAATATGAACATGGGAGCTTAAATTAATGGTAAGTTTGATTTATAGAAAATCATCTATTTTACTTAGCTAATTACATCAATTGTGAAATGATATAAGAGGTTTTTTATGAGGTATAGATATGAGGATTTTTACATTATGTTTCTCATACCATTCTTAAATAAATAACTAAATTATTTATTTATATAATATGAAGCGATGGAAAGGCCTAATGTGAGGACCCTATAATCAGAGGGTGTTTTGTGTCTTGATGGGTAGCATTATGAAAAGAGGTTATTCTCATGAATTTACATAATAATTCTCACTTATTATGAGGTAATATTGAGTTGTATGGTTCTATTGATTTTTTAAATCATCTCATAATATTTTAGCTTAATGGTACAAAGACTTCCTTAAAATTAGAACTCAAGGGGAGTTATTTCTCTCTTGATATGAATGGTCAAATAATAGTCCTTATGATTAACCAACACAATGATGGTTGTCCATAAATAAGAATAAAATGATAATTTGGTTCTTGATATAAATCACCACTTAGAATCTGAAATCATTTTTGATGTTGTTATGTTCTTTACCTATGGTTGTAATTGTTTAAGTAATATTAGTCTACCTCACATGATTCTGGGTGTATGCATATGTGTATGCGATAAATATGTTTTTGGATGTATTGAATAGATGTGTAGTGGTCCCTACATGCATTCTCTGTTTACATTCTAATAATAAATTCTTGAAAATTTTTAGGGATTATTTCATGTGGTATCAAAGCCTGTGCTCTAAGAGTTTTTGAGGAAATGTTTCTTTAACTAGGAAAATATTAGTGTAATTCATAGTATAACTATGTATTATTAATAAAAAAGTTATTACCTAGATATGATTGGAATGGAAAATATTTTGATAGGTAATCCTAAGGTGTCAAATGACAGTAGTTTAATTTGGAACCATATGGGATCTTAAAGATTTCCTAACCATAATATGATGATATCCATGGCCTTGGTAAAGTCAGCCCTTTCCAAAGTTGGGTTGTGTTAAGTTTGACATTTGTTTAAATATAGGTTGACTATATGTTTGGGTCAATAGGAGTCAATGAGATAGAAGTCCACTGTTGGAATTGAAAAAAAATGAACACTCAATATCTATTGGTGATTTGCATGAGTAGGTCACCATAAGATACTTAGTACATTAATTCCTTAAATGGATTAGGTGTGTGACTTATACTTTGAAGGTTATTTGAGGAAAAATAAAAATATTTTCTTGGGTAAATAAATTGGTTTTATAATCTTTACTATTAGGGGACTAGTTTGAGATTTTAGGTTGATATGCAAAAAAAATGGTTGTGACAACCATTGATGGCCCTGTGATAGGACTATTATAACTTCTCCTTCGGTGAACTAAATATCCTAATTTAAAATGTTGAAAAGAACTCAAATACTAAAATTATGAAATTGTTATGACACTCTTATGAGGAATGGCTTTATGTTGAGTAAAATATCTTAATAAGTTAAGATAATGATGGTTGATCAAGGTTGTTCCAAGGCAAATCTACCCTTGGATTGTGGTGTAAATAAAGGATAAATATATAAAATTGTTAAGAAAGTCTTATAAGGTAATTCTAGAATTTCTATAAATGCTTATAAAACAAGATACTTTTATTATTATTAATGATGTACTTTGGATAATTAAAAGGTAATTACTTGTAAAAGAGTAATTAATTATTGATTTTATGTAGTCATATTTTTTAGTAGCCATGGAAAGCAAATGTATGCCATTACTTTACTTTATGTGTCATTATAGGTGACTAGTTACAACTATGAAAACTTTATAAGTAATGTGACTAGTGTTTAGGGAACAATGTTTGGTCTAAAAGTTGTGGACTTATAAACAATGACTTTGAAGTTTTTGTTAGTTAAAAACTTGATATGGTTGGCTGAATTTCAACCATTATATAATCTAAAAGTGAATAAGCATCATGTACTATGATATTGAGGTGATATAAAATCTATGAATTTTAGTTGAACTAATTATTATGGAAAACTTTGATTTCTATGGAAATAATATGAAATTCACCCTGAGCCTTGGTTGAGTCCACCCTTCCTAAGGCCATGATTTGTAGGATAAGCAACACTAGTCCACCATTGGTTTTTTGGGTCAAGCTAGTTAGGGGATTAGTGATAAAAGCTTATTATTAGAAATAAAGGGACAAAATCTGAGTGTTTGTTGAAGGCTTGTTTAGACAAACCCTCATATGATACTTGAGGTAGGACACCTTTGGAGGACTAAGGGTGTGACTCAAGCCTATAAGGCCAAGTGGGGTTGAAGGTGACTAACTTATTTGGACAAGTTAGAAAGCTTTGGGAAGCTTATGGATATTTGATGTCATCAGGTGGATTGATGATATTTTTACCTTTTATGCATGACTAGTAAATGTATTTGTGTGTTGTGATGTGAAAATACCCTTGGCATAAACACCTAAATCAGAATGTGTTCCCTATCCTATGTGGTTTTTTTATAAATGTAAGTTTTCATATGTTGTGTAAACCCCTTCATGACACATGAATGTAATCAACCATGTGCACCTTATATTTCTCCATGTTTTCCATATTGTTGTATGATTATTTAATATACATGTCATGGATTAAGTGTGACATTGTGTTGTTAAAATTTTAATATGTGATAATTTTATCATAGACCACTTTAGTGATGTAACTTTTTCCTCTTAAAATCAACCTCTATTAATTAAAATCTACTAGGGTGTAGTGTTGTATTATGTGGTGTAATCTAACATCATTGCTTTAGTAATGAAAAATAATACAAGTATGATGTTTAAGGTGGACAAGTACTATATCCTTAATATTTAGATTGGGTATGGGATTGGAAGTGAGTATCTCATAGGATAAAAACCCACTTCTCCCATTTTCACAAGGTAGCCACCTAATTTATTCAGGAGTACACCATTAGCACCACAAGTTGGTTGTGAGATCTTCATGCATAATGGTCACCTTATAGATTAAGTGTTATTTTAACTACCTTTTGGAGGTTGTTATAAAAATGACCTTTGTAAAAATTCCTTGATGTAGCCTTGTGAATCACTAAGTAGTCTTGGAATTTGGCCTTTTATGCAAAAACAACAAGACTAAACTTGTTGAAATATAGGCACATATTAGTTTGTAAGATAAAGCATTGTATGAATGAGCTGATGGTTGATTTACCTAAAAATAATGTCTTAGAATGAATATTTTGATTTAAAATAATGTGTTGGATAGTAAGTGAAAACATGTTGTGAACAAGGTATTATTTTTTGTATACCTAAAATCAATATTTTAAAATGAATATTTAGATTTGTTTAAAGCATGATTAGAATGTATGTTAATTTTATGTTTGGAAGGAATAATGTAAAACACTAATGAAGTAGGTTTTGTAATCCTAAGTACTTTTAAATGTTTCTAAGAAGTAAGTTCAAAATGACGGTGGGATTTTAATCCCTATAACTATCATGTGAGCTCACAAGATATTAGAGAGCATGTTGAAAACCAGAGGGTTGCATGTGAGTGTCTAGGATGGATTCTCCAATGTTCAGTGTGGTTGGTATAGGATGTTGAGTTGACCCACAAACAATGTAATTTTGGGAACCATAGAGGTATGGTTTGTTGTTGTTGATTTCATTTTATGATGAATGCCAAAAATTACTCATAAAACATAACTAAAAGTGGTAGAAATACCACATAACAATATGATTATTGTATTTATTAGCATTTTGTGGTAAATGATATAAATTTATGTGTAACACATAACTTAAAATGTTATGTAAAACACCACCTCAAATTTAAATTTTTTTATTGAGAATCGGATTGGTTTGTACTATTATAACTACTATCATAAAGAGTTATAGATTTTAATGATAATATCTCCTCATAATAAGAGGAAGGATTACCTAAAAAACTATTTTATTATCAAAATTTATGATACTAAATTCAAATCTAAACTATTTTTTTTAATTTGTTTGTCTTGTATGATCTAACAGTTGTAAACTATGATTTGAAAGGTAATAAAAGCTCTCTTATTGGTAAATATTGAAATGAAATTAATCACCAAAACTTAGGAGTGATTTTGAAAGAACTATTTAATTGCACATATGTATAGGTGGATGGAAAATACATAAATTTCAAAATTAATGCATTAAAAATAGTAGCTTGTCAAAAAACCTTACCAAGATAAGGGTAGGTTTGAGCTGGAAAACTTATTGCAAAAGTGGTTAATGACTGCTTGATTGAAATAAATATCCTTGTGAGTCACAAAATAGAAATTGTATGTATCTAAGTTTGAATAAGGATAAATATTATGACTAAAAAAGGTGTGTACAACACCCCATTTTTCTCACCTTGGCATTATAAATAGACAATCAAACTAAAAAGATAATTCTTCTAGTATGGTTAAATGAAAGACGTGGCTATCCTAAGGGATATAGAATATCAACAAGGTAAGGGTGCATATTTTCATTATAAAAGTTTAATATATCTACTTGATATAACTAATAGATAAGTATAAGGCAATATCTATTATTTTAATTGATGGGACATGTAAGTATGTAGTAGGCATGATAATTATTTTGATAATAATTGATAAAATTTATCAACTTGGTTGCTTCAATTATAAAACTTAACTATTGGAGTTTCTATAGTGATAATTTTTTTGAGAAAAGAGTGATAAAGTCTATTTTTGAGGTAATATTATTATTCTTGATTGTTAATTAGTCACTAGGATTACCCCTATAATAAGGGGAGGAATGTCATAACCCCACTTTAGATAGCCTTACATTACTGCATGTGACATTGTGATAAGCCTAAATTGGTTACTCCAAGTGATTATTTATCTCAAACAAATTATTTTATTGGTTATGACCTTGTATATTTTATATACTTTAGTTGTATTATGAGGCTTATTTCTAGCATGTTGTTATTATTAACACTCTGACCATTATTGCAGGGATTATTTTGATCATGATGTATTTACAATTCTTAGTAGATGTGGACCTGATTTATTACTATGGTTAACTGGTTCATTATTTCATCTTATGTTTATGCTTAGTTTATGTTTTCCATATTTAATATTATGTTACATCAAAATTTTATTTAGGTTGATATTTTATAGCTCATGCATATATTGTTGATGTCTTATTTTAGTGAATGTAGGAACCCAGATAATGAGCTAGGCTCGATGGTTGCTTTGACTAGTAAATTAAAGTAATAATTAGGTTAATATTTAGTTAGGTGTAAATTTTACAAGTAAAATATATAAAATAAGTATTATTAAGCCATTAATCATTATGGGTTATTTGTCATCTTTCCTAGTTTGAATTCATTACTACTCTCCTAGTTTTATGTGTTGATGGTCTTTGTTATGTCTTCACACTCGTTGTTATCCTCTTCACCAACCCATTATTGTGTCTCTACCTTCCCATATGTCATCCTTATCAATTTCAACCTCTTCATGCCTTCAAGGTAGTCTTGAATGACTCAAATGTAAATGTGAGGTCATGGGTGAATGACACTTGTTGCGGCACACTATTTGTGATGTTATCCACTAATGTTTATACACACACACATATACAAACCAATTTAATATTTTAACTTCATATAAAACTAATCCCTACTTGAATATATATATATATATATATATATATATATATATATATATATATATATATATATATATATATATATATATATATATATATATATATATATATATAAAGTGGGGATTAGTTTTGTATACTCTTAGAATACTAAAGTGGATGATATGCAAAATACTTGAAGCTTAAAATATTAAGAGCATAAAAAAGACACATTTAGGTAAGTAATAGGAGGTAAAGTTGGTAAACATCATCTACGTGGTCATGGCCTTAAAAACTTTTCTGCCACTCTACCTTAGTTTTTAAAAAACTATAAAAATGTGAGACAAAATTTTGATGAAAAAGGAAATGTGAAAAAAATATCTCTTTCTTGGTCGTTTGGGATGCAAGGATTTTAGTAGGATGAAGGAAAAAGGAGAGTCACTAGAGGAAAAGAAGGAGAAAGTTTACCAAAAAAAGATGAAGGAAGGGAGAGTCAATGGAGGTGAAGGAGGAGAGGGTGAGGCACCGATTTTGGAAATAAAGAAGAATGGAAATTATTAAATTCTAGACTAAAGGATATAGCCATTTTTCTCTATCATGGTAAAAATGTCTACTTACCAAATAAAATAAATCTGATTTGGGGGTTTCCTTTATTTTTGGAATCAGGAGTTATAATTCTATGAATTAGATAAATTTTATTTGGGGTTTTATTTTTCTATTGGTGAATGATTTTTTATGGATTTTGTTTATATATAAATGGTTTTACTTTTAATAAACTTGATCAAGGTTTTTGGATAGAATGTGTGTTATAAGAAACTCATCCTATGTAGTTTTTATTTCCCTATATGATAGACTACGATGTTCTAGCTTCAAACCTTACAAAATGAAAACTTTATTTTCTTATCCATTAAATTATTCCAAAAAGGAACCCTGTAAAAAATTACTAGTTGTGTTTATTTGGTCATGGAATGATTATTTTGATTGAAATATTAATGGGGTATATTAATTTGTTATGGACTGCTATCTTGTAATGCAATGAACCCATAAACCCTCAACTATTGCATTTCTTTTCCAAAACCATCTAAAATTCCCTTAAATTTACCCAAGTTATGCACATATTTGATCTAGGGATTTTTGTGAGGTTTTTAGGTTGACAATGGTTAAGAGATAAGGGTTGCATTTGATATTTAATGGAATCATAAAAAATGAACCGTTCCTTTTTCAGTAACCATTACATATAAATTGTTATTGAGTTGCTTAGCGGCCTAATTTACATTATAGAAGGTTGTTTTAAAATGTTGCCTAGATTTTAATTAATATAACATATTTTGTTCTAAATTTATCACTTAAATGATTTAATTTTGGAAACATGTCCTTAATGTTGTTTCTTGGATTATGAAGAATCTAAGCCTATTGGTGACTATATGGAATCATTTATTTTAGTTCTACGTTGAAACCATGAGGATGTTAATTGATTTAGATTTGTTATTCATCTTTTCTCGATGGTTGGAAATAGCCCCTTTGGCTAAGTTGGATCATTGATTGATTCCAAATATACCATTTGTTAGTATTTATTTCTATAAGTTTCATATAATTCCAATAGGCTACTTTGAGCCATTTCAAAATCATATGAAGTTTTTAGCATTCTTTTGGGTGATGATTGGGCTATGTATGCTTGTGTATTTTTTATGTTGCTTGGTTTTTTTTGTGTGAGTTGGTTTAAGGGTTTAGAATCCTTATTGAGTCTTTGACCTCTTTGCTTATTCTACCATCAAATCCACCATCTAATTGATGGATGGGGTGGTCAGGGCCACCATATGGTTGGGCCTCTTGTTGATTGATGTACTTCTCTCTCTTAGAGGCTTGTGTTAGTGATACTATTAAAGATGATTTTGGTAACTAAATTATTTTTTTATTTGTACTTGGAGTTATTATGGTTCTTCATATTGTAACAATTTTCTTTAGATGTTGTTGAATTATGGACTTGTACCTATCTTGTGTAAGTAATATGGGTTGTTAATATTCATGTGTTTACCAAGTTCAATGTTGAGTTTGTAACTTGATTGGTGTTATGAAAATATAGATTTAATTATTATGACATGATATTTATACTCAAATTTAATTTATTGTAAGGGCCACAATGACATTTGGTTACAAAAGGATTGCATTCAACTCTCACTATTAATATAGTTCTTAGAATTACATTCATGATATGAGGTATTAATCCATGTATAGATGTTTTTATATGCATATGTTAAAATATACATCACTTGATAGTGTGGCAATGGTACATGAAGTAATAAATAAGGTTATTGAATGCATTTGATAATATAGGTTATTTTTCAATTTATATCTTAAATGACTACAATGTATGAGTTGTAGGTAAAAAACACCTACAAATAATTTATGATTTCTTTTATATCCATTAAGAGGCCACTCCAAACCTTTTTTGTAACTTCATTTTTTATCTCATAGTTTATAGGTTGTAATTGATCATGATGATGTTGAACATGGTTTGGCTATTTTATTTATTCTAAAACATGCATCAAAAGTTACCAAAGTGTGTTGGCCATAGTGACTGAGTACATATAGCCATGATAATTATTTATTTTATTATATTATGTAAATGAAAGGACATTTACATCGATATAGTGGTTGTCCTAAATTTACATTGTGTATTCACTCTTTGACATTGGTGATAATAAGTTGAAATTAATCTTACTATAGTAATAGAATATTTGCATAACTTTTGATTATGTTATAACCATCTTCATAACATAATTGAGTGGATATATTATTTAGTTTGTGTATAATAATTCCATTCTCTTTGTGTGATTGCATGCTATGCTTGGGTAAAACATATGGTTACAACCATGAATCATTTATTGTATCAGTTATACTAAATGATTTAGATTATTATACCTATTACTACTGCCATGGTTGAAGTGGCTAACAAACCACATTATTTCTTAATGCATTTTATCACTTATAAAATTTAGTATTTCTATTAGGGAGTTGTATGATTGATTCATATGGTATTGAGGTAATTTAATAATACTAATTTTAATTGTTAAAACAAGGAGTCTTAAGGATTATATAAACATGATTTTTCTATATGATAGACATTTCATTACATCTCAAATACTACCCTTGAAGGTTTTGGTAGAAAAATCTATATTGTAAATCATTATCATTATGGATAAATTAAATTTAGACTTACATCAGTTTTGTAAATATGAACATGGAAACTTACATTAATGGCAAGTTTGATTGTTATCAAGTCCTCTATTTTACTTATCTAATTACATCAATTTTGGAATAATAGAATAGGTTTCTTTGGAGGTCTAGATAGGAGACTTGGTACATTATATTTCTCGTACCATTCTAAATTGAATAACTAAATTATTAATTTATGTAATATGGAGGGATGGAAAGGCCTAATATGAGGACCTATAATCAGAGGGTGTTTTATACCCTGATGGATAAAATTATGAAAAGAGGTTCTTCTCATGAATTTAAATAGTAATGTTCACTTAAGATGAGGTAATATTGAGTTTCATGGTTCTATTGATTTTCTAAATCATATAATAAGATTATAGCTTAATGGTACAAAGACTTCCTTGGCATTAGAACTCAAGGGGATTTATTTCTCTACTGAAATGAATGGTTAACTCATAGTCATTATGATTAACCAATGCAATGATGGTTGTCCATAAACATGAATAAAATGATAATTTGGTTCTTGATATAAATCACCACTTAGAATATGAAATATTTTTTGATGTCGTTATGTTATTTACCTATGGTTGTAATTTATTAAGTAATATTAGTTTGTCTCACATGTTTTTGGGTTTATGTATATGTGTATGCAATAAATATGTTGTTATATGTATCGACTAGACATGTAGTGTGCCCTACATGCATTATCTATTTATACTCTGATAAGAAATTCCTAAAAAAATTTGGGGGTTGTTTCACTTTGACACAAATAGTTGACCAACTATGGGCATGTGTTTTTGATGCACCTACCCTTTATAAAAGGAATGAGGTACAAAAAATATTTGATCCCTAAGTTCTTTATCTACCTTGTCTAGGTGCATTGATATTTACTCAGTGGTTTGTTACGACTATTCTAATTTAAGGGGCCTTTATTGGTTTTAAGAAACATTTCAAACTTGGTTTTGATGAATTTAGGTACTTGAACAATGTAAATTGAAAATATTTATTTATTATTTGGGTGAGCATCGTGCAAGTGATTAAAAAAATAAACAAAGCATTCATTTCATGTTTTTTCCATTTTTAAATCAACATTATTAGGGTTTATGTGCATGAGTGTGTGGCTAATTTTTGGTGATCATTCATTCAATTAATAAGCATTGTAAAATGCAATAACAATAATGGGATGAATTGAAATCAGAGATCTAATAATAATAGATTGTGTATAAAACACTAGCTAACCAAATGATTAAAAAGGGATAAAGAGAGGGAAAAGAGATAAAAAGCGTAATATTATGAAGCAAAATTCATTTGTCATGAATGTAATCATCCACAAAACCAAACCGTCAGGTGGTTAGTGTGTGCATAACCATTTAATGTGGTTGGTGTAAGAGTCTAAGGAAGAATGAATTAATAAGAAAATAAAACCACCAACCACCATTGACATATGTATATTGAAAGAAAATAACTCCTCAACTTCTATTAATTGATAAATCTTGAGTAGCATAATGTATATAGATGCATTAAAATCAATATGGTCAATTTTTTCTAGTATAATGATAGGCAAAAAAAGAGGGAGAGAGAAAACTAAAATACAAAGTGGATATCTCAATGGTGTTTTGGAGTAACCAAGAGCCAACCCTATGAAAGTGAAATTCTTCTAATATATAGTAGTTTAGTATTCCATGGGAAAGATTTTTCCCTCCAAAACATCAAAAACTATCATTAATGCCTCAAATACCTCCTTCATCTCCCAAATCTTGCTACTTTCATACTTTACCTAGAAAACAAGGCCAAAATCCATTCAAAACACACATTTAAATAGTTTGAATAGTGCCTTAGGTTATTCAAATACAAACTAATCTTGAACTAGGAGGATTTGAACAAAACTGAGACTGCCATGATGACATGGTTGGAACTACCTTTTTGATGAATCAAATGGTTTGAAAAATGGATACCTAACTTGTAAGATATTGATGAAAATGTCCTTATGTCATTTTAAGTCACCAGAGTAGGAAAATATTTAAAATTGAACAAAATATTATTTTTTAATAAAAAATAATAAAAATGGATAAATTAATTAATATTAAATTAATTTAATATTTAATTTAATTAATTAAAATTAAATTAAAAACAATATTAAAATAACATTTAATAAAAAGAAATAAAAATAAAAAAATAATATTTTAAAACAACAAAATTAATTAAAAAAAAAAAGAAAAAGGAGGGGGGATGTTTCCCACCCCCCATTACCACCTACCAAACAAAACTCAATGGGAATAGTCACCCCCTAGGGGTTCATATTCCCACAAGCCTAGAAGATGACTAACCATCCCTCAGGCCCATGACAATGCAGACCCCTAGGGGTCAACCACTCCATGTATAACAAAATAAAAGTGCCATGAAATAAATTAATATCCCCCTATTCCACTTTCCATGTAGGGTGGATAAAAACCAATATTTTATTATTTAAAATTTAACCCTTTTGAAATTGGTTTTCAAATTCAATTTATTTTTTGACCTTGAGTTTGAATTTAAATTTGGGTTTTAAATGATTTTCAACACATACAAGACCTATTCCACATCAAAATATTTTAACCTAGGTTCGATAAATGATGGTCAAGGGGGAAGTTTTGGGAAAAGTGACAAACACAAAATTTATTCACAAGAGCTAAGCCTACCCAATGGAAGAAACCTTAGGACCCCACAATTCATGCAAATCAAAAATGTTTAAAATAAGGTAGACAAATGTGAGTAGACAATCAAGTGAGCAAGACTTCTAATTCAAGTTAGGAAGATAACACTTCATTTTCACACTAGTTGAAAAACATGAGATAGTATCAGATAAATGTTGTCTTTCCAATGGTGGTGGTTATGAGAACTAATTTAGTATGTAAATAGAGACAAACCAATAAATTAAATTTATAGTGTTGAGACAAAATAACTATGATCATAAGCAAGAGTGACTATAAAAGTAAAAAGTGGTTCCCTGATTCTTAGGAATAATTAGGGTGTGTTTTACAAGCAACAACATCTTTGAAATCATGTGGAGATAAATTTTAGATAATATTTCCCTATTTAGATAGTAGAGCACCCTGTTATTATCTTATTCCCTCACTATTATCCACATACCCATAAAATAATCAGTTTATAAATTTATTATAATCTCAATAAGTAATATATAATATGCATCAAGATAGCACACAAGTTATAACTTAGGATATCATTTATTATTACTAAGTCTCATAATCCATATACACTAAATATAATATTGGGGGCATGTGCATGGCATTGATTTAATCTTGCTTAGTTTTACACTAGTTTCATAGATGGATTAGAAATGCTTGTCATTCTCCATGATGTATACAGTAGACCCAAATTATACTAACATTTTCACCAATTTTACACTAGTTTTTCACCTTTTTTGTACCATAGTTTAACCTTATTTTGTTAGCAGTAGTTAGTTCCCCCTTTTTGCACTAGAACAATCTATAGAGATTAATACAAGTATTCCAAAATAATTCACTAATTTCCATGTGTAATTATGGATTCAAGTGAGTTATTAAGCATACTCTCTTATCAATTAGGATTCATACAAGTATTCCAAAATACTTTTCAAGCTACTATTCTTGATGATACTTATTCATTTTTGATACTTGACAGTGGGTAAAAGTTTAAAACAATACATATGTTTTTGGTGTCTAATTGTATATTACTGAATGTGGGTTAATTTATATGGACATAGTGTTGGGTGTATTTAATTTAATTTTAATTTGTTTTTTCATATTAATGTTTAACATATTCTAATTATTTAAATGTTAGTGATGTTTAAGGCCCCCACCTATTTAGAGTTTGTTATTAATTAGTCTATTAAAATTTTATTTTGATATCTAAGAGATTTATTTAAGTCTTAAAAATAAGTTTAGTTATAAAGTTAATTGACTTTATTTAAAAGTCAATTAGACTTAACTAATAACTAACTAAAGTTAGTTATAATGTATTTTTCAACTATCTCTTGAGGAGATGATCATATAATAAGATCAAGGTGACATATCAAACAGAGGAATAGTACACAAGTATTCTTGAAGACTCTAATTTACTTCAAAGTTCATCATCATATTTTTTTCTATACATCTATGAGATAGAATAAATTTTGTAGATAGACCAATGGCACATTCTCTAATGATTTAGTAATACATTTAATCAATACAAGTATATCTAAATTTCTTATTTAATTTGTAAATTAATTATCTAAAATCTATTACATTTAATATCTTATAATGATTATAGATTTGTAATCATATGAGTAGAATCCAAACTACTTGGCCTGAATAACAATGAATACTTCATGTACAACATGTTATTGATCCATTCAGATTGTATTAGTTGTTATATCAAAGATTTTTGTACTAAAATATTGTTTCTCAACACAATATCATTTACCTTTGCTAAGACAACTCTTATTTAATACTCGCATTTCATTTTTATTTTTGTTTAAGTTAATTCATTTATGTTATTTTTTTTTGTCTTTTAGAATAATTTTTTTTAATTCCTTTACTGTTGTTTATTTAGTTAAGTCTCAGTCTAATTCATAGTTAATTATTTATTTATTAGTCCTTAAGTTTATATGTTTTAATTTGTTAGATTATTTGTTTAGTTCTTAATTATTACTTGACTTCTTGATCTAGTTTTTTCTTCATTAAGTAGTTTAAGTTTAGAAGTAATTAACTTTCATTGTTTGATTAGAATTAGGTGTTGTTTCAGTTTAGTGTTGATCTAGTTTAGATAGAAATTTAGTTTGTTTTATTTTATTTTCTTTTATATTTGTTTTTATTTATTATTTGATTAAGTGTTCTTTGTAGACATAGTAGTCTTTATTAAATTAATTATTTATTTAGTTATGTTAATTGTTGCTTCGGTTTCCTTCTTTGGTATTCATTACTAGTTGTTTTATTTATCATTCGGTTCTTTCTATTTCTTTTATTTTAATCTATCTTGAGTGAAATGTGGCCATCAATAGATTACTGACAATTTGATTAAGTAGAGAATTTTTTTTATAAGGAACATAAATCTTTCCTTCAAGAAACTATCTAATCAATAGGTTGTTTCTATTGCATAGGTTAGATTATATTTTTATAATCTGTTTCCTTTATACTCAAAGAGATATTATATTTATAAAATTATAATGAAATATTATTGATCTTTGACACACGTATTATATCTTAGAATATATTAAAAACACTTGCACATAGTTTAGATCCTTTAAGACCTTTTAGATCCTAACTATTAGAATTGTATGATTCCATCTTAACCTTCACAATAGGCAAAAGGGTTGATTCATTAATTTAATAATTTTAACCATCAAAAAAATTGGTTACTCTAATGGAGTTTTTTAAAATAAATCTTATCTTCTTTTTATATTTTTTTTGTCCATGAGCATTGGAGGTCCTTCTTCTATTATCTAACCCCTAACTGATTTTCTTGATGACCAAGTTGATGTTAACTTCAATCTAACTCATTTTTCATGGTATAATAGACCTTATGATTTACCTTATATTATTGAAGTCATCAATGAAGAAGTAGCAGAGGTAGAAATCAATGAAGTAATAAAAAAATATTTCACATGAGACGTAATGTCATATTCAATAAGACAATCAATGAATTAGATAGGAGAGAGAACAAGTTTTGTTTATTAATCCTCAACCAAAGGTTTGTTTTCTTTCAGATTGTTTTCATTTTGAAGATAATATTTATCTTACTGACCCTAATATAACTCAAAATTTAAATAATTTTGATTCAATAGTTGAATATTTTAAATATTCAAATGGAGGACAAGAATCTATTAGTTTAATAAAATTAATGCTGGGCTCAGGATTGAATTCAAGGCCTTCAAGCCAATATATATCAAACTAAAGCAATAGTTAATGAATTATATTATGATGATGAATAACCTTGAAAAAATCCTTGGATTCATAGAAACCCTAATAATATTGGTTCCTGCCTAGGTAAACTCCCTTCTTTTAAAGGTCTTAATATCCTTAAGTTTTTAGTAAATCTTGGTGAATCATAGGAAGATCATCTAGATTATTTTAAATTAATTTGAGAAACATTAGGTAGTTAATGAAAAAATTTCCCTTAAATTTTTTATCAAATGTGGGAGGGAAAAAATATCAATATTTTATTATTCTTCCCTCTAGTGTGATTAATATTTGGAATGATATTAAAGACTGGTTAGAATTTTGTTTTAGGAAATAAAAATAAGATCTATATTAGGTTAATGATTTAGTTAATATTTCCATTAATCCAGGAGAACAAGTTTATCATAGCATATTTACTAAATTACAAAAATAGATACCTCATGAGATTAGACCTTTTAAAATATTATCTAGACTATATGTTGGAGATTTAGATTGCACCCTAGCTAGAAGTAGAAGTGTTTAGGACCTACTTCCAAATCTATATCAACATGGGATTGACCCTAGGCTATGGGTATACTATAATGGGGTCAGACCTCTAGGATTTTTAATGAGGCTATCTCCTCTGATGCATCATTTCATCTTATTCCCACTTTTAAAATCAAATAATGACCAAGAAAAGGGAGAGAGAGATAATATGAAAGGGAAACCTACGCTAAAGATTATGGTTGATCCACTTTATTTGACTCTAATAATCTAATGAAACAATTAAAATTCTAGATCTAAGATTCCAAATATCTATCATAAATTATTATTTCATGAAGAGGTTCACCAAATGACCAAAAGATGAGGGAAATGAAGGAGAGGTATAAATTAAGACACTAACCAGTAATAATATCTACATGCGGGCTTTAATAAAAAGATGTATAAAATTAAACATGACTTGCATAACAAGATGAACTAGTAACTAGGTGAGATCATGACTTGACAAGGAAGAGGTTTCTACCACATATGCAAATCTGACATGTACACACTATACCAAAATAATGAAGTCTAAAGAACAGTCTTGTATTTTTTTCAAGAGGTTACAAGCTCCATATTGGAAGATTTTAGTCATGCCTAAGGGACGGAATCAAGAAAAATAGAGGGGATCTATTGTTTGGCTCAAAAGCCTCTATATATAAAAGAAAGAGAGAAAGAGAGATATGGGAACAATGAATTGGAAAGTGGAGAAAAGTCCTCAAGATCAAGAATCAAGGTGGAAGCTCATTTGTTCCTTTTTACATGCATGCCTTCCTCTAATTAGAATTGATCCTTATCAACAAGCTTAACTTCCTTTTATTCCATAAACTATGGGCTCTTCTTATTTTTTGAGAGATTCACTAGAGGACAAGAGTTTTTTCCATGTGATGACAAAGTCTGTTTGAGTAGAATCAATACCCTTAACTACTTCTCCAACTACTAGTTCACAACCTTGGGACGCTATGTCCACTTGTTGTGTTCATGAGGATTAAATCCTCAAATCTTGAAATTGACAATCATGCCATGCCTTGAGTGGTGAAGTGCCTACTTTGTTGATGATGGAGCCATGTGGATAGATGAGACCCTTTTACATTAACCACATATCTGATCCATTTCTATATCTAGATCATAGGTTCATCTATAGATAGAAAACTAATATATGATTATTGAGTTTTCCATAGTCTCTATATTAATATATATTTATAGACTTTATATCCCCTTTTATACTCCCATTAGGTCTAAAAATATGTATTTAGTCTTTGTAGGAACTAAAAGCTCATGTATACATAGAACCTTCTTTAAAAGATGGCTAATATAGTCATAAGAATGAACCCTATACACTATAACTCATCAAACTAGAAGTGAAAATTTAGTTCCAATAGTGGTCCCTTATGTTCTTTATCACCTTGGCTTCATTAGCTATGTCCACTTTGTGGAATTGGATTGATCTCTAATGGTGGAAAGATGACCCTGCAAGACCTATGTGCCTCTATTGAAAATGGCTTCTAGACTTTCATCAAAAGTCTTAGGCTCTCTTTTGTTCTAATTAGCTATCAATATCTGACTCAAGTCATTGACATATTAACCTATCTCACACCATTGATCCTTTTAAGTATGAATCATAGTGAGTCTTTAATATTGTGATTTACTTGTTAACTCTACCAAAGCTTGTACCATGTGTCAAACATATGTTGATCCTCAAGATCTTGTTGTTAGTTTGTTAGCTCATGTTCTTACACTACATGTCAACCTATCAAGCTCTCTAACCATTTGACTTACCTCACACTATTGAATCAAGATGCATGATGTAATGCAGACCATAGATCTATTGGGACCCATTGCTTGAAATCCAATGGTTACTCTATGAGATTAAAAATGATGTCCTTGATCTCTTTAAATGACATTCACATGACTATCATTTTCATTCATGTGATCATCAAATTTAAGCTCAAAAGGATTTTTTTTCTCAAGCTTAAACTTGGCATTAGTGCGAATGCCTTATGATGTAGGTCCAAATTTAGAAGCTTATAACTTGAGCCAGAAACCTCACATGGACTTGAAACTTTTAGAGCATGTTCTTAGCATATAGAATTATAATTATGCATGATCTATTGAATTTTAGGGTCTTCCTAAGTATAGATAAAAATTTCATAAGTGGACTGACTTATTTTCTTTTGTGTCACACCCTGATGATGGTCTAGTTCTTAAACTTTACATAGCTCATCTCTTGATCATTCATTCAAGGTTATAATGGATTTTTAAGGTTTTTACAACCTGGTCCATGCTTTTGAATGCTTGGAAAATAGGATAACCTACTTGGATCCTCTCTATTTTGAAATAGTAGACCTATTTCAAAGCTTTGGTCCACTCATTCCACATGAACTCTGCTTAGATTTTCAAAGATTGGTATGTAGGCCAAAAATGGTCAACATCTTTGGCAACTCATAGGGGTTGCATTCTTCTCTATGAAAAATAACCCAGACCATGTGCCTATTCTATTCCATTGGGCATGGAGTCTCTATTTGGATCCAACATATTGACACAAATCTAACACTAGCTATTAATATTGATCTAACCTCTTTGGAAACAATACAAAAGACTAGATAAGAGCAAAACAAGATAGATATCCCAAGGCACTTATTCAAATAGAAGCTAACCTAGAAAAAATAGGGAAAATAAACAAATGTGCTAGAAATATCACATAGAGGAATTTAAAGAAAACTAACCTAATATATACAACTTTAAACTATGTGTACCTTTCCTCTTAGATCAAAGGAAAAATTTGACAACCTTCTTTCATCATGAGATGAGGAATTGAATGAAACATTCATCTTTCTAATCCTTGGTATTGATGCCTCCTTCTTCTTTGTTGTATTTGCCAACTTCATTGGCATGATGATTAATGAGAACTAGGCAACTCCAAATAGGTCATCTATGTGAATCTTGGTAGTCTCAAGTTCTTCATATGGCTCCTTAACTACAACTTCTAATGGCGGTCCAGTAAGACATACCTCTTTTATATCCATGGTGATCTCAATAAGATTTGGCTTATTTTTGGTTGCAAGTTCTTCAAGCTCATCAATATTTTGCCCAATCTTGGTCATTGTACTCCATGGGAAACCCTTTGTCCACCTTCTTAAGCACTTGATCCTCAACTTGACCAAGAT